>LR749791.1:1565771-1590337 GCA_902729485.2 Mus minutoides | reverse complement strand
AATTGTTAAGAGACTATGGTTTACATTGACTGACAAATCAGATTGTATTTCTTTAGTCTCCTGCAACCTAAAACAAACAACCTAATTTTTTTGCTCATGTTTTCTCTGCCTTGAATATGAAAAAGCAGGTAGAATTTCATTTCTCTTACCAATGGGGTCTCTTACTTTAGCTGTCTTTAAACCATGGTCAAAAACTTAAACACAGTACAATTGAGAAAAAAAAAATGAATTAGCTCCTAAAATGGGCTCTTCCCACCCTTCATTATCAGGTTCCACCAAAGACTCAGCATTTTTTTTTAAAGGAAAAACTTGCAAGTGAGAAGTGAGAAGGTGACTACTTATTTGGGTACTTTTGGTAAAATTAATTTACATTTATTAAGAATATCTCTATTTGTAAGACTGTGTCCATGCCCTCAAATCCATGTGACTGGAAATGTGTACAGAGAAGAAGTCACAGGCAAACCCACTATGGTCAGGCCTCGGATCTGACCATTATCACATCAGGGCTTCCAACTTACACATTTGTAATGTTATGTAGTCCTTACAATAGAATCCTGTCCCCTTCAGTTTTAAACTTTCTATTTTGTCTTCTCCACCATGCTTTACCTCTGGAAATACAGCTTTAGGGTAAAATAAGAAGATATTTGCTGAAAGTATAATAAATCAACTGTCCTTGGTGGGGTTAAACTAACGCTCTATGCAAACAATGTATTGGGTCAGGTGGACAGAAGGAATCCCAGTTAGTTCTGGAACATCAGATGATCTAGAATCACTTTTATTTTTATTTATGTTAATGTACAGAAGTGTAGAAAGCAAAAAGTAGAGACTACAAGGAATACCTTAGTGAAAAATCAAATCAATAATTAGATCAATCCAAACAAGGATATGGGTCTTTATTAATTCTACCCACTAGAATAGGAAAAGGGGGAAATGTCCAGGGCCTTAAGGTGAGATACCTCAATGTGAAGGATTTGGTGGAAAAATAAATGGGCCTTTCCAGGAACACACCATAGTTTGTGAGCAGCTCTGTCTCCCTACAGTTGGCTTCAGCCTCTCTTCTGAAATAAAAGTTAATGTTGATTTCTTTCTGTTGGCTCGATGCTATGCTTATACAGATGGAGGAGAATTCTAAAAGCCTGGCTCTGCATTGTATCGGGTTTTCATGTGCCTTTGGCAGTAATGAAGATGCCATGTTTTAGGGCGGGGTAATTCAAGCATAATTGTTATGAATGAGTAAATCAGAAGAATGTAAATGGCATAAAAGTTTGCTCATGGATGCATCATAGTTTGTAAAAATCTTTGTCAGTGTTTGGAGAACTACAGTTATGTTCCACAAAGAAATAGATAATCATGGAAGTTCTGAACAAATTCTAAGTCACATTACAGACACACTAATTGCTGAACATAAGTTTATAGTATATATATATATATATATATATATATATATATATATATATATATACACCCTGGCATTTCTTTTTAATACGGGGTGGAGAAGCTAAATATAATTTACTCTGTTAGTAAACACACAGACAAAAAAACCTGTACTCCAAGCAAGCATATGTTCCAGAAATTATAAAACGTATATTCATGAGATCATGGTATATGGCAGACAGCTCAGAATTGCTTATCTCCTGGGTTTTCAATAGAAATCAGATTCTAAGAGCTAAACTCTAATTAAAAGGTATTAATTAAAACTTGGAATAAAGTAGTAATAACTCCATATGCAAGACCTGTTCATAGTGAGTGAAGCTACAAATTATGGACGATATATTTCCAAGGGAAATTATAAAGAACATTTTGTAGTGAGGTTAAATGGATGTTTATTCTGAATGAAAATGAAGCCAAGTATCACACACATCACAAGAGAAATACAAAAATTGATTTAGACTTGTACAAGAAGAATCTTGTAAAGGAAACATTACATGTGGTCAGGCTGGTTCAAGATTAAATATAAAATATTTATATGTGGTTTTCTAAAAAAATTGATCACTAATATCAAACTACACTGTAGCAAATCTAGAATTTGGTCTCTTCTGTTAAACACCAAATTTCTTAGTGTTCACCTGTTCTTAATGAGAATTATTTAGTTTTTCTTCACTGTTTATAAAGGAAACTGTCCTAGAAAATGAAGACTGTTTACCAGCAAGATGAATCCCTGTGTTGTGTGTTCTCTTTTCTGAGTGTTAGCATCTTGCCACTGAGTGACAACTTTATAACTCTCTATATTTCCCTTTGTTGGCAGACCCAAACAGTTCCACTCACCACTTGGAAGCCAATGATATTAAGAAAGAAAATAAAGTATATATATTTTATAAAGTTTATTCAGAGTGTATATATATATATATATATATATATATATATATATATATATATATAGTTTATTCAGAGGCCAGCACTCTCAGAAAATGGCAGAATAACATGCCCCATCCCCCAAAAAGATCTTCTTGAGGAACTCAAATACATGGCAGACCTATTTATGAGACATAAAGGGAAGGGTGACTGCAAACTAGCAAGGATCCTGTAGGCTGAGCCAGTATTTGATGGTTTGTTTGGTTGGTTTTGTTCTTTTCTTTAGGTAAAAGGTCAACAATAACCTGGGACACATAAAGCTACTTCTTATAATTCTTTCAACAAGTACGTTTCTTTAAGTGAAATACTGTCTTCAATGCTATGGCATAATGTGATGATCAACAGATATTCTAGGATCTGAAAGTGGTGCCCAGAGTAGTTAGCAGTTAACATCGTAATTGTTACAGTTAGGGTTTTACTGCTGTGAACAGACACCATGATCAAGGCAAGCCTTATAAAGGACAACATTTAATTGGGCAATGGGAAGTGGGGAGGAATTCCACAAAAGTCAACCCAAACAGCAGATTCCTCTATTATATTTCTCTGGTTACATGAAGAACTAAGAGTTTACTTATGACATATATAGCATATGGTCTCATTTCAATCAAATATTTTAAAGCTTTGGAAATTTTTTGATAAGCTTTCTTAAATCAAATTAAAGATTAAGTCTTTTTTCTTTCTTTTCTTTTTCTTCGAGGTATACCTTTATTATTGGCTTCTCAAACCCATGTTCTTCTTGCTTCTGCCTGCCAAGTGCAGTGACTCTGGTATTTATCACCACACAGGTGAAGTCTTTTTCTTTATCTTAAGTGAACTGAAATTTCTAGGAACAATCACAGAAATTTTCATAGATTCACATCTGTCTTTATACAACATAGATATTAATAGTTGGTCTTGATAGGCTGTTAAAGGGGAAGCATTATCAAATAAAAAATACTAAATCTTCTTTGAGTTACAGTTGTACGGATGTGTTATTAATAGGTGTTCCAGAAGATATGTGAAATTCTTAGAAATCTAATCATACCGTTGGAGTAGCTAAGATTTTTTTCATAAGAAACTGACTGGTTTCATGTAACATATAAGTGCTATCTGAATAGCAAATGCCAAAAGAACTAACTGAGTGCCAGGGAAAGCTTTGGCAGGTTTCTGGGCAAAGTCAGGCAGGACTGAAACTGCTGAAATACACAATTTAGATTAGCTCTATAACATGTAGTCAACTCATTCTAACCTATGATGACATTTATAATAATGTACTTCTTAATTAGCATGATGAAATTACCACTTTAAAAAATGTAAGTTTGCAGCCGGGCATGGTGGCACATGCCTTTAATCCCAGCACTCGGGAGGCAGAGGCAGGCAGATTTCTGAGTTTGAGACTAGCCTGGTCTACAAAGTGAGTTCCAGGACAGCCAGGGCTACACAGAGAAACCCTGTCTCGAAAAACCAAAACCAAAACCAAAAAAAAAAAAAAAAAAAAGTATGTTTGCTAAAGTGGAGTACGTCTGCTAAAAGTCCTTCATAAGTAATTGGTTTGGATTGACCTATTTCTCTATCGCTCTTTCTACATCCTTCTTATTAAATTGTTTCAAGTAAGATTGCAAAATCACAGGTTCCCAAGTAGCTTCTTCATGAATAATTTGTTTTGGTTAAGTCTCCCCTTCATTTCCCTAACCTCTTGAGTTCACCAATTGCCTGGCCCATTCTACCTCCATATTCACCCCCTTTACTTTAACTCCACTTACATGTTGAGGGTTCCCCTCCATAAATGCACTGTGCCATTCGCAAACCCTTTCCAATGGCATGAATCTAGTTTCCTAAGGTCAATTTATCCCCCAAGTTAAACACACAAAACAAAAGATCCATATATTGGAAAGTATGTGTAGAATTTATCTTTCTAAGCCTGAGATGCAACCACTTAGTATTATGGGTTAGGTTCATCCATTCTCCTGTAAATTTCATGATTTCATTTATTTTATATCTGAGTAATATTTCACTGTGTATGTGTGTGATAGTTTCATAATCCATTATTCTGTTGATGTATATCTAGGTAGATTACATTTCCTAGTTATTTTTAATAGAGCAACGATGGACATTGATATGGAAGGACCTTTGTAGTAAGATATAAAGTCCACTGGGTGTACACACAGGAGCGGTATAACTGGATCACAGGGTTGATCTATTTTTAATTTTTTGAGTTCCAAAGTGGTTGCCCTGCCTGACATTCCCACCAACAGTGTATGAGGCTCCCTTTTCCCCATGCCCACCTCTGCATTTGTTGTCATTTGCATTCCAGATGATAGCCCTTCTGACTGGACTGACATAGACCCTTAAAGAATTTTTACTTGAAGTCTACTGATGACTAAGGGTGTTGAGCACTTTTTAAGTGTATAAGCCCATGTCTGTTCCTTCTTTTGAGAAATTTCTGTTTTATTTTTTTTTTCATTTATTTTTATTGGGTTGCTTATTTTTGGGGGGATGCAGTTTTCGTGAATTCTTTGAATATTCTAGACAGTACTTGTTTGTCATAGGTATAACTGGCAAAGATGTTCTCTCATCCTAAGAATTTCTTCTAAACTAGATGGGCAATTTTCTTCATGATCTAGAGTAGGCCTTGATTGTAGGTGTTCTTTCATTAGCCACCAGACTTCTGTTTACATCAGCTTACGGTCATGTAAGCTGATGTGCATTACCTACTTTTTCCTTTGCATTTTCAGTGAATCAGGTTGTATGATGAAGTGCTTAGAAAAAAAAAAAAAAAAAGGAAGCTGGGCATGGTGGTGCATGCCTTTAATTGAAGCACTTGGGAGGCATAGACAGGCGAATTTCTGAGTTCCAGGCCAGCCTGGTCTACAGAGTGAGTTCCAGGACAGCCAGGGCTGCACAGAGAAACCCTGTCTCAAAACAAACAAACAAACAAACAAACAAAAAAATGGATTCAAATTTTGTGAATGGTACAGGTCTAGTTTGATTTTCTGCACATTGGAAATTCAGGTTCTCTGTAACATTTATTGTAGACATTGTCTTTTCTTCCATTTATATTTCTGGTGTCTGAGTTGATGATAGTTGCAGTTGCGTGCAGTTATATTTAGTTCCCTAGTCTATGTCATTGATCTACGTGTCTGTACAGTGATGCTTCACTAAGACAGGGATTATTAAATGAAAATATCAGTGTCAAGCATAGGTCTCATCCTCAAGTAGTTGTGTATCCTCAATAGAACAAAACTGATAAGATGAAAATGTATGTGTCTATTTACTAAATCACTTAATAACAACAGCTTTCACGTGCGGGGGCAGAGGGGCTGCTAATAAACTAGTAGTTAGTAGCTAAAGTGTTGTACCTCAGGAGTTGGTTGTCTCTCATTGGAGAGGCTGACAACCCAGTAGTTCTTCAAATCCCCAACCTGGCACAGAAAACCTAGAGGCTCCCTGCAGAGTCACTGATCCTTAGTCTACCACAGGAGCATGGAAGTCCTGGTTCTGATATCAACAAGGAAAGAAACAGCAGCAGCAACAAGTTAATCAACCCATGACAAGAAGGACAACCAAACAAATAAAGGGAGAACAATCTTGCCGCTGCTATGCAGTTGTTTATCTGGGCTCCTATGACAGCAGCCATATGCATGGCACTTCCCACATCATTTAAGGCAATCAGAACAGTTCTTCAGTTCCCAATTCAGCTTAGTCTTAATTTTTGGCAAGAGAATTTATAACCAATTATATATTTCTGAATTGTTGGTCAGAGAGGACCCAAAGACTCCCAAAACAAAACAGGCTATGGCCATTACCCTAATAAGACACTGATGTTCAAAATACCACACACTCTTCTTGTAAGATACAGAGAAATCAGTCGAATTATAACTAGGAATTTCTCCCTGATAGCTAGCTTTTGTAGTGACTGAGTTTCTACTCAGGCTACTAAAGGAGAAACAGTACCAATGAGTCTCATCTAGCACTGGACATTGCTTGCTGCAATACTACCCTGCCTGGTAAGATGTGCCCACTGATGCAATAGTGAGAAGACTGTTTATAGAGTAAAGAATTGTTCTCAGCTCAAGTCTGCTCCACAGGAGGTACTCATGTCTGATCCTTTCAATATGGTCAAAATTCTGACTGTGGTAGCCACAGGCTCTAAAGTTGACATGCTGATTTCATACTAAACACTCAAATGATCAAACTGTCATCTAAATATATTTATAGTTATATGTACAGACTTGTACTACTGCCAACTTTGTCAGAGAAATGTTTTATTATATTGGAAAGTGGTTAGTGCAGAGATGCTTTGCTGTTCAAAGTGCTAAGAATAAGCAAGAGTCAGCATTCATTTATAGATAGGAGGCTCATCTATACCACTCTGCCTCCCAAGCTCAGGGAGCTTTAGGAAAGAGGGGTAAAAGGAATGTAAGAACCAGAAGATAGGGAGGAATGCTGTAGAATGCTGTCCTCTTATATAGCTATTGTGCATAAAAACTCACAGCAGTACTTACCTACATAGAATCTGCACAAAGTCTAGCCAGCTAAAAAGCCCAACATGGAGGCAGAAAAGACTCCCAAGATCCCACTCCTACTTGAGGAACTATTGACAGCTCATGACAGTGTTAGGGTAATGCGTGTTTTGGGGGTCACTTTTCTTTATGAGTGTGGCCATTGGAATGTTGTCGTCTGTCCCCCTGTAGATCACCTCATACCCATGTGCATATGGAAAATGCTAATTAGACTAAAGAGATAGATAGATAGATAGATAGATAGATAGATAGATAGATAAGCAAATAAATAAATAACAAAGGAGAACATGGAGTTAGAAGGAAGATATCATCCAGACATGGTGGTGTACTCCTTTAATTGCAGCCTTCAGAAGGCAGAGGCAAGCTAATCTCTGAATTCAAAGCCATCCTGGTCTACAAAGCAAGTTCGAGGACAATCAGAAGTACACAGAGAAACCCTGCCTCAAACAAACAAACAAACAAACAAACAAACAAAAACAATAAAACAAAAGAAGAAAAAGAGGGAGAAGAGGAAGAGGAAGAAGAAGGGAGACTTCATGGGAGGTTTTGGAGGGGAGCTGGAGGGTGAGAAGACTATAAATTTAAAATAAATTATGATTTTTAAATAAGCAAGGTAAATTTTGAAGTATTTTAAAAGATTATATCTTACATAAATATTGACTCCCAGGGTACCTATATAAATGCCTAATCCTTTCTGAGGTCTTAGAACTGCATTTACTTCAGGTTCTGATTTCTACAATTCATTACCGAGAGGACAAAAAGAGTTGAATATGGGAAGTATAGGCATGCTGGGTATTACAAAACTACCAAAATATTTAGCAGCTTAATATTTGGTTTTTCATCCCCAATAGTCCAGAGAAAGCAATTAAAATTTCAAATGGTATACTTCAGTACCCTAATGTGCCTCTGCTGTGTTTATGGAAGGGCTGCATTCAATTTCTGTCTTCATGGAGATATGAAATATATGAACATGCTATTGGAGTAGTATATCTTGCCAGTGCTGTAGGAGTATTTCAGTGGGGCTAATACTGCAGCCGTAGGTGAAAGCATATTTAATCATGTTGGTTTTGTTTATTCTCCTGTCTCTGTGTGTGGTGTATATAGGTGTTCATTTTGGCTGTATACTCAGGAGAATGAAGGTTTTTGTGCACAGGGAAGCCATAGGCCAATGTCAGATATCTCTCTTGAGTGCTTTCCATCTTATTCATTTGGAACAGTTTCTCACTTAACCCGTAACTCATTAATTCTCACACTCACTAGCCAATGAACTTCGTGGATGGGCTTGTCAGACACAGAAGATGCATAATGCTACACCCAGCTATGAGTACTATGGCTTTCCCACCTTCATTATTGTTCTTCTGAAAAGGTTGGAAGGATCATTGCAATTTGAAAAATTAAACTTGGCAAGGGCAATTTAATCAATTTGATTGTTACACCTAACAGCCTCTTCACTGACCTTGACTATGCTTGGGTGGAAAATTCTCCTTCAACCCTCTGATACACTGATAACTGAATCTATGAAATTAGCAGAAGAGTGTACAGCGAGATTCCATGAGCAGAGACACAGAATGAAAAGTGAATATCTACAGATTCAGTAAGCTTTATCTTATACACCCTTGTTATGGAAGACAGAAAATGAGGTATGATTTCAAGTTAGGAGAGAGTAAGTGATTTGGGGGAAAGATGAATGGGTCCTCAAAGCATAGGTGATAAGCCAGAGTGGTGTCTTCCTCCAGTTTCCTCCCTATGATCTGAGATAATCTTTCCTGTTAGATAAAACTCCTAGGGAGATGACTCATGACAACTGAGTTCCTTTGGGAGCAACCTTCTTTCTGCAGCTAACAGGAGTTCAAACAGAGCCTCTCTGGTTCCCACTGTGCTGCACAAACCTAAGTGTATAGGCCCTCAGATGGGCTTGTCTGCTTAGCTATTGCCTCAGCTTGTTGGAGTTTCTGTTAAAGTGCACTTCAGTCTTTTAGTAAGGTCTGAATAATGATCCCTCTAGCATGTCATTTTCTCCTGTTTTCAATATATACAGACAGCCATCATTGAATCTCAAAGCCTCACATTTTAAAAGGACAAACAAGAACTCAGTACATTGTCTATACTGGCTGTAAGGTTTTGATTTGCTAATCCATCCTGACATGAAGTAAGTTTGTTATGATAGTGACAGATATTGGCATCAATGTCTAAAGTTTGGGTCAAGCTCAAGCTCAAATGACCACAGGTAGGCAAATGTTGAATAAGTGTAAACTTACCTGATCATACATCTGCAATGTTTAGGCAATGTACTAAAATGTAGCTTAAGGGTAAAAGCAACTAGAAGCCCTTTTATAAAATTAATTTATATATATTGGATATCAGCTGCATATGTAGCAAAAGATGGCCTAGTAGGCCATCATTGGGAAGAGAAGCCCCTTGGTCTTGCAAACTTTATATGCCACAGTACAGGGGAACGCCAGGGCCAAGAAGTGGGAGTGGGTGGGTAGGGGAGTAGGGCAGGGGAAGGGTATAGGGTACTTTCAGAATAGCATTTGAAGTGTAAAAAAAAATCTAATAAAAAAGATAAAAAACAAAAAATTAATTTATTTTTATTGAATATTTATATAATGTATTTGACCATATTATTTTGCTCACTCAACTCCTACAAGATCCTCCCCTATGCACTTCCCTACCCACCCATCTTCATGTTGTTCTCTCCTTTCTCCCTCTCTTTCCTCCTCTCCAAAACAGCATATATATCATTGGATGTCAGTTAAACACAGCAGTCAATCACAGGCAGCTGGCCTATCAGATTACGTTTCAGTGCCAAGCCCTAACTGATCAAATTGTGTATGTACATCACTTCTATTTTCTGTCCAACAAAGTTCTCTTAGCATCTGCTGCTTTTCAGGGCTGCTTGATCCTCTCATCTCTCCTTGATCACTTGGACCGTGTTATGTTTACCTGATCTAATGGCTCACGTTGGCACAGCTATATAACCTTCTATTCTTCCTGATGATTTTGCCACACAGTGGTGACAAATAGTATAGTTTAATGAGGTAAAGGGAAAAGCCACTACAATTCTTAGTTTCTTTTTTCTTACATAAAATAACAGCCTTAGAATTAACAACAAAATAATCAAGAAGATAACTGGGAATGTGATTATTTGGAATAAATGGAATTTTTGAAATTATAGTGTTAAGAGTAACTAATAAAAAATAAAGTACTTGTTAAATTATGTATTATTTAAAGATAAATTAGTGAGGATGTATGCCCATCACTCATAAAGACTAGTACTTGGAATTATATAAGGGCATAAATAAACACCATTTTTTTATTCTTTTACATTTTTGGCTATTTATATAAATAAAAAATACCTGCACCCAATAATTAGAACATAGCTTTTATTCTATAAAGTTCTTGGCAAAAAGCCTGCTTTAAAAAGCTAGGCAAATCAGATCTGCCATGTTCCCTGTAGTATGTGTCTTCACATAATTCCCCTCTTAGGCATCTATTTCGAACAACCCAAGTTCTGTTCTTTTTTGTTTGCTTTATTCTGAATAACATTTTTATGCTTGAAATTTTCTTTTTGAGATATGTAATAGATTTTTGATCATTGATGTATTTTATTCCTATTACATGCTGACTTTATCAAACTTCTCACTGTCCAAAGTGGTTCTCTCATTCATTGATATATTCTGAGATAAAGATGATGTCAGGTGATGTCAGGGCATCAGTAATCCCTTGATACAGAGGGAGAAAAGGAAGAGGGCTAACAATGAGGAACATAAGAAAATATGACACTATAATGATCAAAATTTCATTTTTTCTTATTATAAAAGTATGTCTGTATCCCTGTGAAAGAAAACAGGATTTGAACTATAAATGTTCATATTCCAACTTTGGATGTCGTTTCATAAATAGGTCTGTGATGGGACAAAGGCAAATGTAATATTAATAAATTCATCATGTGATTCTGAGTCACAGTAGTATTTTGTATGGACTTTAAATAATACATTAAATAGTATGTAGTTTCTTATTAGAGGTACTGTAGTAAATGAAAAGAGAAAAAAATGCATCTCAGTATAAAAGCTATCTAAGTACTGTAGCCATCATCATATTAAATGAGAAGAAGACTCAAAGCAGTGATACTAAAACCAGGAACAAGGCATGAGTACCAATTTTTCTGATTTTAGTCATGATAGTGCTTGAAGTCTTAGCTAGTTCGATAACACCAAAAAAGAAATAAAGGGGATTCAAATGGAAAAGGAAGACGTCTGAGCATCCTCATGTGCAGGTCATTTGATTCTGTGTAAGCAACATTAAAGAATCTACCAGGAGTCTCTTTTAATTGAAGAATGCTTTTAACAAAATAGCAGTTTGCAAAATCAATAAGCAAAAGTCGATAGCCTTTCTATATACCGAACTATTGTGTCTATTCATTCCAGACTGAACACAGACACTCAAACAGGATTCTCATCCATGGAGCTTGATGAACCAATGAGTTTACTGGAGCTACTTAAACAACTCAAAGCCAAAAAGTCTCACCCACAGCATGGATAAGAAATTATGAAAACTGCACATGAAGACTCCATCCTCCCCCTTCCCAGTTAACACTTTGCTTCCTGTGCATTCCACTGCCAACTTTGACAATGCTTAGATGAGCAGAGACAGTGATAGCAGGAATCTCAGGGGAGTGTCTCATGACTATATCATCACGTAATAATGTTAAAAGCATTATTGTCATCACCGCAGATCTAGCTGTAAGCTATTCTGCTTTTTATTTCACTGTCCATGAAATAGGACAAAACCAGGTACAAGGCATGAGTAGACCAAGGACTGCTGTAGGTTAACACAAAAGTTCCTTTGGGATATCATGCCATGTCATGCCACAAGGTTAGAGTTCCATCACAAATTAATCTCCAACCCCTTCTCAGACACACTTTTACTGACTCTATATTTGAAGGGCTAGTCTCTAACTTCACTAGCAATCTCCATACCTGACTTCATACAAGCAGCCTGACTCTGTTCATTCATAACCTTACAAACCTTACACCCCAAACAATCTATTAAAACATTATAGGAATATGTCCCTTAATGTCATCGCCTCCTTCTTTACTCAGGTCAAATTCCATTCTGTAGTATTGTAATAGATATTTCCAATGAAGTAAGCTGTGTTGACCCCAGGACATCTGTACACATAGTGCTCATTGATAAAAATCAATGAAGTTTATTCGTCTTACACGCGGCATCATTGAATTTTCACTCCCTTGCTAACATACAATCAGCTGTGTTCTCTACACTCACCACCTTTTATACACATTATTTTCTAAGTCTTCTGATAACACATTCTTCCCAACAAATGTCTACTGTTATGAAACCAAGTTTTCACTAAAAATGGAATCATTTATATAATGGTAAAAATAGTGAAATATCTGACTTTTGATTTTATATGTTCTTTTGTTTGCGGTTTTGTAGATTTAGAGAGCAACCCCAGGCTTATATCCAAGTTAAGAACATGTATTTCTGTACAACTATCAACACAGGCTCCCAGATCTCAGAGGCTGATGGAGCAGGAACATATAGAACCTGGAACATCATTCTATGAGTAGAGAGCATTAAAAGAAAGCCTTGTCCTACAGACACAGAAACACAAGAAACTGTTTGTTGGTACCCATGAGACTATGGGTAGAACTCAGAGAGGATAAATGGGAGCTTTTCTTTAGTTCTCCCCAAATTCCTTCTGTTAACAAATGTGGTCAGCATTTTATTTTTACCATTCCATCAAAATAACCCTTCTAAAAGCAGCCAACAGCAGCCAAGATACGAAAAAGTCAAAAGACCAATACCATTTATTCAAAGTACCAGTTACTTTTGCAAAACTTGTTCATACTTTAAAACTTGAGGTTACTTCTTTACTTCACTTATAAAATTCAGAATATGTTGTCCCTAAATATTCCATAGTCTCATACTGATTAATTTAAACATAATTACAAAGCAGAAGATACAAGATCTCTGACCTCTCCCTCTCTACTATGAATACAGGGATGATTCTTTATAAGTGGAGAGAAATCTAGGTCCTCACCAGTCCTAAGCCCACTCCCTACCTCTTCCACTCTATGCAACAAACATCTCTAACTAGTCCCTGCCTTCCAGTGGGTCCCTATGTATTTGTCATCCCATATTTGCTGAAGCCAGAGCTCAAACTTGGCTTCCATTTTCTTATTGCCTCCATAATTACTACTCTTTGCGATACTCTTTGAGATACTCCACACTGAGCACTTCAACATACATATGTGATATTTATATTTTCTCTCTTTTTAACGTAGCTTCTGTCATCCTACTTGTAGGGTTCCAGTTGATGAACATAAAAGAGTATAGAATCCAGGCTTTAGAATTCTGGGCAACCCTCACTACCCATCCTTTTTGATAGATTCCTGTTCACTCAGCCAGACCACTCTACTGTGAGTGTTCTAAGAAGCAGAATTTGTCCTATTTCCATATTCTCATCTAAAGAATATATAATATGTATTATATAACCTTTTACAACCATAAAAACAATGGAAAATGAAGATATACACTAGAAACTAAAACATTTCTTTCTGTGATTTAAAAATTCACTACAGTGGGCAGTTAAATGTGAGACACTGGGAGTAAAGTGGCACAGAAAAAAATTTTAATTTACATAAAAGTTTAAAATAAAATATTAGAAAGCCAGTAAAATTAAAAGGTTAGGAGTTAAAATTGAAAAGATGAGAGAAATGAGACTTAAAATAAGAGATAAAGTGCATGAAGCCAGTGAGATAAAAGGTTAAGCACATTAAAGATGAGAAAATATAAAATTGTGATAAGAGGCTAAAGCCCATGCAAGACAAAAAAATTAAATATGCAAAAGAAAAAAGTGGATTATAGATTAAAACTAGAATGAGAATGTTAAAATATAAGGATGAAAGATGTTAAATTGGGAAAGGAAAGAATATTAGGAGAAAAATGTCTTTTTCAAATCAAATCAAAGCTGGAAAGTGAGTGCACAGGAACCTGATTGCCATTGGTTGAAAGTGGCAGTTTGCTGTGATTCCTGCTGCTTGCCCTGCATGCCATAAGCACCTTGCTCCTCCATGCTGACAATGGTGGTTTTGTTTTGGAGGGATAGCTTCCTCATGACCCCATGTCTTGCCTCTCAGTGTGGCAAGCTTCTCCACTGTCAGCTTTTGCCTCATGCATTTAGTGTCAAAGCAAAGTTGAGCCCTGTCCGCAGAGGCAGCACAAAGTGTGTCTTCTGGAACTCTAACAGGAAAAAAAAATTCCAATAAATAAAATTGATATTCATCACGTACATTTGCCTATGTTTGTCTGGAAATCACTCCCCCATTTTAACTTTCATTTGACCTTTCTTCATACTGAAAGAAGACAAAAAGAAGAGCACATTCCAGAGGACAGAGGCTCCCAGGCCTCAGAGGCTGCTATTCCCAGAAAGTGTAGATTCTGTGAAGATCACTGTGCTGAATAAGAACCTTGTCCTTCTGAAGCTGAGACACATGACGACGTGTATTAACATTCCAGAGACAACAGGCAGAACTCAGCGTGGATTAAGTGGTAGGCTTTCCAAGTTTTTACAGCAAAGCCCATGTTTGCCCCCTATGCAGAAAGACTCTGAGAACTGAATTTGCTTAGCAAGAGGAAAGTCTGTGTGGACCTCCTTGCTGTTTTAATGTAATCCTTTCCCTATTTTCTGCTTGCCCTGCCATATGCAATCTATCCTACAGCCATTTGCGAAGCCACCTGCTGACCTTGCCACTGCAGGTAAGAAATGAGAAATGTGGAGGGCGACTGCCCTCCCTGGATTTTCATGGCCTTGGCGTAAAAATATTTAGTGTAGGTGCTTTGTGAGCAGTGAAGTACTGAGGAAGGTTCATGAATGCTGTGAGCCACAATATCACCCTTCTGCCGACAAGAGGTTGTTCCAGCCTCGGGGCCACTGTGCACTGTAAATACCAAGGCCATCTTTTTGCTGGGAAATTATGGCTTCCTGTAGCCTCATTTAAGAATTCCCCTTCTAGGCTTTTTCACATCTTGCAATAGAAATTTCCTACTCGCCCATGAAAGGTACATTTTATAACAAGTGATTAATTTGGAAATCCTTTGGGGTTTGAAAGAACAACCACTGGTAATTGTCAAGTGAGTTTTTCATGTTTAAAGGGTTCTGGGGAGATGGAATGGACATAGTCATGCAAGCTTCAGTCTCCACCTCCACCGATATCAAATTCCCATAATATGCTGACTGGAGTTTGCTTGCCCTGGAGATGTTCAAAGAAAAAAGCAGCTGAGCACAGTGGAGAAGATGAACAAGAGTAACAAGAGGGTGAAATTCTATCGGCAAAAGAGACCCATGAGGCTTCACTACAGAGTTGAAGCCTCCACAGAATAACAGGCAAGACCTGAACGTCACAGAAGAATCTTGAACTGCCCTTCTTTTGCTCCTATATGATAGACTTTCTGTTCTTTCTGATCTTTCCCTTTTTTTCTATATATTATTTTTCTTTAACATCTTTACCTTCAGGTAGTAGCCATATATGATCCTTTTGAAATTTTATGTTTTATATATGCATGTATATTATGTATGTATTTATTTATTTGCAATATAGGGGATTCAATTTAAAGCCTCATACATGATAGGCAAACACTAAAACACTACCATACCATTGTTCTCTATGGCTAGACCTGCTTTTACCTTTATTATTTTAAGATCAAGACACACCATATCTTCCCACATGTTGCCAAGCTTCTTGTCATGATGATAATGAATGACACCTCAGAAACTGCAAGCCAGCCCACATTAAACATTATCTTTTATAAGAGTTGTAGCAGTCATGGTCTGTCTTCATAGGAAAAGAAACTTTAAATCAGAATTTTGAACCAGGAATGGGTTCAAATCCACACAGACATATGTTTACTTGATATTTCTTGTGTTCCTAACTTAAGGGTGATAGAAATTAATTTAGAATCTTTGGTAGTTTGTACATTCTAGACTAATATCATGCAGTAAGATACTTTTCCAGCCTTCATTTTGTGGGACAGTGTCCCATATACCATATGTCTGACCTTTGTGGGACCAAAAATGTAGCCAATGGTTCTTGTTCATCACTTAGTCAATTTCTTATCCATCTGATTATTAGTTTGTTTGGTAAGAAAGATTCAACTGGCATTTTTCTCATATCCAATATCAATATATAAATAAGCCCATAACTAAAGAACATGACAGAAAATAGCTACCACAGGGAAGTGTGTGTGTGTATGTGTGTGTGTGTGTGTGTGTGTGTGTCTGTGTCTGTGTGTGTGTGTCTGTGTGTGTGTGTATCTGTGTGTGTATGTGTCTGTGTGTGTATGTGTGTTTGTGTGTGTGTGTGTGTTCCCTGGCATCCACTTTCTCTTGTATTTCTGAGAGCTGAGAACGGAGCTCATGCTTCAGACATGCTCGGTGAATACTCTAGAGCTAATTTATACCTCAGTGCCTTCAACATTTGTGAAACATAAATCCCATCTCATTACTCAATGTTAGTGGAAATGTTTGGGTTGCAAACTAGATGTCATCAGAGACTTTGATGCCTAAACATTTTGATGGATGTCTGATCCTGGAAGAAGCCTCAGAGCTTATCAATAACCTCCAGGAAAAGAAATAGGACCATCATCTAAGAAGATATAAGCAGAGAGCATTCAGAGGCAGAAGCCCTGCAGGACAAAGGCAAAAAAGAGTATGCATGGCCATAATAGTCAGAAGACAGTAGACTATTCTTTCCCATGTCTTACCCAACATCTGCTTATCTTGAGAAGGGATTGGAGAAAGACCAATCCTGGTGGAAAAATCTAAATTCCACTTGTCTATCAGGAACCCTAACTGCTATGTTCCAGATGAGATGAGATCAATAAACTAGGAAAAATGTTTCAGGTTTTTTTTTTTTTTTTGATATAGCAGTTATGTTGAAAAGGACTCTGCTGTAGGCACTACCCTATCTGGCTAGATGTAGAATCTATGTTTTAGAAGTGGAGTCAAAAAGAAGAGTGAGCATGATCATCATCTATAGACTCCTGACCATGTTCTTCATGAAGATGTAGAGCCCCCCTACCTTGGTGATGAGAACCTGGTTGCTTGGACTACTAAACCTGCAGCATGGAAGCCAATATCACAAGATATGGTCTTTTATTTTTCTATTTTAACTAAGGAAAAAAAACTGCTATTTAATCAAACATTTTCACATGTCTCATATTCTTTGTCATCTGCTACCAACCTCAGCAAATCAAGCAGTAAAAAACCCATCAAGTAAGCAAATTAGTTCTAATGAGTCTATCACCTCATTTACACCCTGCTTTGATGCATAAGCAACTGACATGTCACCTGAAAATTAAGAAAGGAAAGAGAAAAGTTCATAATCATATTTGATTTTGGTTTTTAAAAAATGTATTTTTGTTATGACATTGGAAATATAGGCCGACCTAATCGAGAGACTCTTGATCTTTCATGGTCTTTATTTGAGCATTACGGGGACAGGTTTTAGATGTTTAATTAGATGAAGGACACAGCATGACATATCTATGTCTTAGTTGGATGCAAATTCTCACCTAATTCTCAACATTGTTCAATAATAAATATTTAACAGGAAGCCATGCAGGGATGGAAAGTACTCAACTCAGAGGAAGATGTAAAACGCCAGGACAGTTGTGAGCCAAATGACTGCATTTTGCAACTGGAAGCAGCAGATTTATAAATGAACTGACAGGAACACTGGAATCACCACACAAAGAACACTGTGGCTTGGAATAGCCATCTGTAGGTTCATTTTCACGCACACAATTGTGCCATATATTTGTCCCTAGTGGTGCAGTTTCATTTAAACAGGCATAAATGTATTTATTTGAGCACATCTCATATTCAAAGACATATATGAGATTAAAAGAAAGAGTTTCATCCAATGGACATCAGCCCCTCTAATAGGACTGGGAGCGGGAGACTTGGCTCAGTGATGAAGAGCATTTTTATTCTTGCAGTGTACATGGATTTGGTCCTTAGCATCCACGTAGTGACTCCTAGTGATCCATAACTATTGTTCCAGTGATACAACACCCACTTGTGAACTTGTGCATATTCTCCTGGCATATATGTATACTATCAAAACACACATATGCATAAAATAAACAAGTATAAATGCATTTTTTTCAAGTAAAATAAAGCCTGTTCCTGTCACACTCTGACACATGTGAAACATCCTGAAATTTGTCCTGATAATGGTCAACTCCATCTACATTGTCACAGGAAATTAACCACTGTCACGGACTCATATCCTCTTACTATTCATAATCTACTCAGCTGTGGGCTTCATCTGTCTCCATCATGTTACCACAGCTCATTCAGAGATGTGAAGATGCAGAACCAGCATTCTATAGCTGGTTCCATAACATTTTCAGCAATTCTACCTACCATTCACCAAAATATGAACATGAGAATGAGTTAATAATAAATCTCACCAACCTGGCTGTCTCAGCAGGACCTGAAGGACAAACAAGACGGAGATACTAATGTGTACTTAAGAAAGCTCAAACATTTTACACACACACACACACACACACACACACACACACACACACTTATGATTCACTATAAGTGTGTGTGTGTGTGTGTGTGTGTGTGTGTGTGTGTGTTTCATCTAGTGAATTCCTCAAAGCAAGAAAATAACAAACAGGAATTCTAAGAACATCATAAGATGCCCCACCCTCTGTGCTGTTCCAATTACCTCCTGTTTTCTTGTTCATCCCCTTACCATTCCTCTCTTCACCTTTCTCCATAATAGGAGAAGTCAAATCATGTGTACAAATTATTTTTCTGGTAACAAAGGCAAAGAGTGCCATTAGGTCTCCTCCCTTCCCCCACCTCCTTGTTGCTTCTCCCACAAGCGGAATAATTGTCTTATGTTGATGGACTTGGCAAATATGAAGAATGATTAAAATCCCTAGGCTTCACACACTTGCTTTCAGAACAGAAAGACTTCAGCTCATAGTAGAATCTCTCTCTTGTATTAAAAAGAGACACTTAATGCACATAACTTTTACCTAATAGGTATGCCTTCTAGAATATTTAAATGTTTGTAAGCTATTATCATTATGCTTTGTAGTGGACACACCAGTATTCTGAGAAGCATGAACAACCAATTTATCTATTAAATGACAATAATTTTTGAAGCATCTAAATAAGGCAGGAGGTTATTAATAATAATAAGAGGAACTAACTTTTTTTTGAAGAACATGAGGTCGGGCATTCTCTGAAACCTCCATGTGTAATTGACTTTTTCACATCAAACCAATTTCATGATTCACTTTAGTCCTATGTGACACAGGAGGAAATGCAGAAATGTTCAGTCACTTCCCTTGATACCCACAAACTGAATGCAGTGGGCCTTGCATCTGCTCTGAAACCCGGAGATCCTTTCCCAGAAGCTATTTCCTTAATGACACGAGGAAATGAAGGAAGAGAAAACAATTCTGGGGGAGCAAGAAATTTATCTAGTGGCTGGGAAAGCCATTGAAGCATCGGGAAATACGGTTTCCTGGTTTGGATTACTAGAGAAGACACAGAGTAACATGAACATCACCCAAGATGGAGCTTCCTCCCACTTACAAACTGTGGATGCAGAGAACATTCTGCTATTAAAATGGGAAACCCCAGCACCAGGGATGTACAAAAGAAAGAGGAGGGCATGAATCAAAGAACCTACTTATGGTAGAGGAGAGCTCAAAAAGAAGAGATTGTGACCCCAAGGCAAAAGCCAAATCCATAGGCAGTCTAAAAGAGCAATACAAAATTAAGACTTGGTACTTAGAAGATTCTAGAATACAAAATAGAATACCATATCTGTGTATTTTCCCAATATGACATCTTCCATTAAGAATTTTTACATGGACTACAGCATTTTAAAAGGTGAGATGGAAGAGGTGGTTCCAGGTATCTTCACAATTACTGCTGAGAATATACTGTAACTATTCCCCGGTGTCTCTATTCTCTAGCACCTCTACTATACATTCTCAATAAAATTTAGAATAATAATATTCTATAAACCAGTTCATAGTAACCCAAGGGTGTCCACTTTGGTCTCCATTCATATGTTCCTGGGTTTTCCAAAAATCTACTAAGTAAATGGACCTTGTGTCCTTTCTGCTCTGTGTCACTTGCCCTGAATTCTTTGCTCTAAAATACCAACAGCACTCAAGTCTTCTCCTCTTTATTGTCTGTGCCCCAGTCTCTCGAATTTTGATAACAACCTGCCTCTGCTTCCTCTTTTGCTGTGCATAACCATATCACTCCCTGGTATGTTATTCCACTGTTTCTTCCCAACTGAATACAAACTCCATAATTAGGCAATAGTGAGCTCTACATTGTTGTAGCTCAAACAGATTAGCAATAGACACACAATCAGCACTCCGTCTTAACTGAAGAATGAGCAAACACATCTCAAATTGCTGGGATATTTGAACAGGGGAACAAAAACAACGGAACAGATGGAAGAGACTGAGAGTTCTGGGACTTTATTCAGCCCTTAAAAACAGTGTTTGTTTGCTGTTTAACCTGCACATAAGTTTATCATCAACAAAAATGAATATTTAAATATCAGGGAAATTCACATAAAAATTTAATAGCCAAGCTTCCTATTGAAAACTTAAAAATATTGGCATCCATTGGGTGCTGATTCCCATGCTTCAATAATTGTCTGAATGTGAGTATCAGCTGTCTGCCCCAGCCAGCCCTGCCTTCTCCAGCTGGCACACTCACCCACAGCTTCCTTCCAAACATCAGGGCCAAGTGTCAGTTGCCATGTATCATTGTTATTACATTGTTGTATAAATTAAGGCAGAGAACTCTTCCTCTGCAGTCATGGCTCTGAAAACAAAGACTCGGGTGCCACATGATGGAAGATCAACAAAGGAGAATGTAGTTCTTTCTATAAGGAAAGATGGGCTGTTCATCTGAAATGCCAACATCGGGCCCTTGCATCGCATATGTTATCTACCTGCCTCCCTAAATCACTTCAATTAGCCACATGTGTATACCACCTCCAACCTGAGCTTGGGAAAATGGTGAGTTTAGTCAAGCTGATCACATGAAGACTGAATTATAGTGGTTTTAATGCAAACTTTGCAGCTATATCCTTGTGTCTATTATTTTACTTTGAATTCAATTTTAAAAAAGAAATTTTGTCTCCTTTAGTTTTCTGGAAAAACATCTTCATAAAGATCTATGCCTTTCTACACTTATTTGTAAATTATTATAAAACACCGTGCCAACAAGGCAGGAAAAGCACACATGACTGTGAGTCTTAAGGTTAACTTTGAGGCCAACTAACAAAGAAACTCCATGGACTTCCCTGGACCACCACAAATACTGTGCAAAGTCTGTTCTGCAACCAGAGAAAATAATTATCTACGACAGCCAGAGAAATGTCCATCCTTTTAGAGGACTCCTCTCTGCCTTTGTTTAATAATAATTGATAACAAAAACAGCATTTGTACACCATCAATTCTACTTTTCCTTTGTCAAATATCCTCCTTTGCTGCATGTTTTCTGTGTCTTCCTCAGGTCTACATTTGAGGCACAGAAGAAGCTAGAGTTAGGCATCAGGTTACAAAAGACCTCTAAGACTTCCTTCAGTCATGGCTAGGGCAAAACTAAATCATGTACCTGTTATTAACTACAACAAAGCTTTGAAACACATCTATGCAATGATGATATTTTTTGTTCTATTTAATAGGCAGGAATATTGAGGCATCAGTAGAAAAAAATGAGTCATCAGTACTAGTAAATAGTAGAACCAGATAAAGCAGGGATAGTTTAGCTCCATACTGCATACATTTAACCAACTCTTTGAATTGCCATCATGCAATATTACAGCAGTATTCTGCCTTCATACCTATGGATGTGGGTGGTGGTCAGGTATTAGATGCATGGACTGCAGATAGGTCAAATATAGCAAAAATATGAGCCACAACATTGCACCAACACTCTAGATTCCAGTGGCCCCTTTCTCATCTCTGAATGTAGCAAGCAAAATCTCACTAGACACAGACAAAACTGCCTGGAAGATGAAGTGGCTTTGGAAAAACACATTGAACTCAGGAGAAACTAAGATTTGTTATTCTCTTGTTGAGAGCAGTACAATGAATCAGAGGCCCTGGAACAAAGATGGCAGCCTCATTTTGTAAAATTTAGGCATTAAAAAATATTCAGAAGAGCAAAATCAGGTTTTCCCAACCACAAACTGAAATAGAAAGGTTTTGCAGGACTGTAGAAAATGTCAATATGTACCAAGTGGTGACTCTTTCTGAGCAGGCATAATGTGCCTTTAAGCACAGGCACTCACAGTACACATCTTGGTAGATCTAAGTATGAACTGCCAGATAATATAACTCTGAAAGTCCATGGAATGATGAAGGAAAATAGTGTGAGTACAAAAATAGCCTAGCAAAGCTTCAGTCACCTCATTGGTCATCAAAATGAAGAAGGAGAAGAAGAAGAAGAAGAAGAAGAAGAAGAAGAAGAAGAAGAAGAAGAAGAAGAAGAAGAAGAAGAAGAAGAAGAAGAAGAAGAAGAAGAAGAAGAAGGATTATTAATTGGGGAACCAGCTAGCTTGGCCTTTAAATAGAATTAAAACATGATTCTGAAAGCTTTACAGCATAAACATGTTTTTCTGACTCAAAACACTCATAAGCAAGATAGTACAGAAGCAAAATTGCAGCTGTTCCTTCCTGCCTCCCTTCAGTATTATTGCTACTCTGACTAAGTGCTTCTGCTCACAACCATAATTGTATGATGGCCTGTGCTATGAAGTAAGTGCATCCTGTTTTGGAAGGCTTGGCTCAGTAATACGTCAAGGTAATAAGTGTTATTTCCATTTGATTGATCAACAGCGAGTCCCAGATTTAGGATTAGTCATATGATTTAGATTCAGCAGTGTATTTCATGAAATAAATATTTATTGAAACACCTAAAGGAGATTTCCAGCTATACAACAAGATGCACATGATCATCAGAACACAATGAAAACAGCTAGAGAGGCTTGCGAGCGTATTTGAGAATGCCTTGCTTTTACCATGGAAAGAATAATGGCATGAAAGTGATTTAGCAAAATAACATTTATTATTTTCCAGCTTTTTGACAGGAAGACTGTGTGCAAGAGTGCTAATGGCTGATATGGTGGCTTAGCTAAGATCCTTACTTGCAAATAATAGACTACATCCAAAACTGGCTTAGCGGTAAAGGAAGTTGATCAGAACTCTTCTTAGGTGCTATACGAAATCCAAGGAAATTATTAATAATCGACCTGCAGGATGATGCATGGGGAATCTTGCCAGCAGGGTTTAAACCTTTCTTTGGAAGCTCTCAGTTTTCACATCTGGTAACCTAGTTGGTCCTTTGAGTCAGAATCAAATACTGAAGAAATCAAGGTCAGTACTGATGAAATCAATATCATCATTGCAAAGAAATCAAGGTCAGGCTCTTTTGGTAGAGCTTAATATTCAATATGAAGAGAAATGAGTGTTCATGAATAAGGTAAAAACTGCCACAGCTCCTACATATCTGAGAATTGATTTTGAGAAAGAAGAAAATATAGTATACTAAGAAGCACAGGATTTCAAGAACCATGAAAGTACAGCCCTCTAACAATAACCCAGAATTATTCCCGTCTAAAGGAAATAAATGCAAGGACAAAAATGGAGCAAAGACTGAAGGAAAGGAAACCCAGTGACTGGCCCAGCTTGGGATTCATCCCATGCATACACACCAAATCCTGACACTTACTGAGGCCATATTGTGCCTGCAGACAGGCATCTGGCATGGCTATCCTCAGAGAAGCTTTACCAGCAACTGACTGAGACAACTGCAGACACCATTGGACTAAGGTTGGTACCAATATGGAAGAATTAGAGGACAGACTAAAAGAGCTAAAGGGGATTGCAATGTCATAGGAAAAACAACAGTGTCAACTAACCCAGACCCCTCAGATCTCACAGAGACTAAGCCCAAAACCAAGGAGCATACCTGGCTGGTTCAAGGTCCTGGGCAGGTGTATAGAAGAGGCATTGTCTGGCCTCAGTAGGAGAGGAGGCATGCACTTAATCCTGTGTAAACTTGATGCCTTAGGGAAGAGGGATTTTGGTGGCTGTGAGGAGGGGAAAGGGGAGGTGGAGCACCTTTTCAAGGGTAAGGGAGTGAAGAACTCATTAAGGGGGTACCAGGAAGGGGGACAACTTTTGGAATGTAAATAAATAGAATAACTTAATATAGATCTTTTAAAAAGAAGACTGCCTCCAAAATAAACCTGTTGCATTTATTTATTCAGAGTAAATCCTAGTCCTGCTCCACTTGCAAACGTGACTCATGTCTATGGCCATCCTAAGCTGAATGCCTGATCTTGTCCACAAAAATAATTCAAGAATATCTTACTTGCTGATCCATTATGAGTCCTTAAGCTGTAAGTATGTCAAAAATCACATGTGTGTGTTTGCTTAAATATATTGGTTTAGTGTTAGTTTTGGTTGAGAAAACCCTGTTGTAGCTTCTCGAATGGCCTAGTTTGCCTTCTGTTGTGATAAAAAAAAAAAAAAAAAAAAAAAAAAAAAAAAAAAAAAAAAAAAAAAAAAAAAAAAAAAAAAAAAAAAAAAAAAAAAAAAAAAAAAAAAAAAAAAAAA
>LR749791.1:1520827-1565671 GCA_902729485.2 Mus minutoides | reverse complement strand
AACCTGGAGTTAGGAACTGAGACATAGACTATACAGGAGTGCTGATATCTGCCTGGCTTCTCATTGCATCCTCGATTTGATATTTTTATAAAACCTAGACCACCTGCCCAAGACTGATACCACCCAGAGTGGCTGGTCTCTTACACATCAGTCAGTAATCGAGAAAATCCCCCATAGGCTAATCTAATATTGCAAATTCTTCAATCAAGATTCCCTCTTCCCAGGTGAACCTAGTTTGTATTAAAGTGACAAAAGCTAACCAGCAGACGTCACCTACATCTGAGCTTGGACCTTGATCCTTGCCCAACCTGATCTCATATTGGGCCCAGATTTTGATAGATAGATAGATAGATAGATAGATAGATAGATAGATAGATAGATGCACACATACATACACACCACATACATACATAATACATATATACATAGACTGACTAACAAATGATAAGTAATCTTTCATAGAAAGAAAAAATAAAAATGTGTGTGAACACATTTGTGAGTATATATATCTGTGTTTTTTGTGTGTGCACATGTATTAACATCTCTCTCTCTCTCTCTCTCTCTCTCTCTCTCTCTCTGTGTGTGTGTGTGTGTGTGTGTGTGTGTGTGTGTGTGTGTGTGTGTATAGAAAACTATCTCTTACTTTCCCCACCTTCTTACAGGTAAACATGTATTCTTCCTTTCTTATCAGCTAATCTAATGGATCTAGCAATTCAAGTTGATTCCAAGTTTTCTCTTTGCTAAGAGACTTAAAACAACAACAACAACAAAAGGGTCAGTTAGACAAAGTCATACCCACCCTACCCCAGGGTCTGTGCTAGTATCCTGACATCAATAAAATGGGCTCTAGTATTCTGCTGAGCACAAACAAACAAACAAACAAAAAAAACAAAAACAAAAACCATGAAAATGGGCACAAGGCAGGAACAGGGTGGTAGAGAAAAGAAGTTTTTCTTTAGAGATCAACATTTCCCCCTATAATATTTTATTTGGGTGACCATATAAAACTTTGTATCGATTAGTATTAGGGTGAGAGGTTATGTCAAAAGAGCCTGCTATGACATGATCCCCCGGTGCTGGCTGAAAGGAAGGATCAAAAAGATTGCTCATTCCCTTTAAACTCCAGTTTCCTCTGTAGAGCTTAGATAATGCACACCCCATAGCAAGGCTTCAGGCACTAAATAATGATATGTGCAGTGATTTAAAAAATCGTACACATCTGAAAACAAGCCATTATTACAATAATTATGACCTATTAAAATTATGTTCACTGAAATTAGGATGTGTGCAAAACCATACAACCAGGTCTGGTTTCTGCGGAACTTGGAGTGAAGGCATGTTAAAATTCTAAAACAGTCTAAGCAGTGGACCTTTCTACCTGCTGTTAACAGTTATTAAATTGTAAGCCTGTATATAGTTTCTTGTGATTTCAATAAGCTGTAACAACATAATTTTCTTATCCTAATGAGATACTAGTCCTATGCATGTGCTTAAAGCATGGCCCCAGCACTTTTCCTGCCTAGTAAACTCACAATGTTGAAACTCAGAGCCTCAAATTCTGTTCACAAATCTGTTTGAGATATCTGAGGCAGGGAATCATAAGTTAAAACAATTCATGATATTCCAAAAAGCCTCTGACTTCACCTTCACCATCATTATTCCCCACTACCATTTCAGTCTTCAATGTATGCTGAACATTATCTGGCATATTGGTTCAACAAAAGCAGAGTCCTGGGCTGGCATTTTCCATTCTCAGTCCTCTGAGGGATGTGTGACTGTCCACATGTACATCCAAGTGAACTGAATCCCTAAGAGACACTGCGATCATGCAAAACCAATCAAGTAACAAAATCACAATTTGAATTCTGATCCTTGCTTCATCATAAAAACTTATAATATTTTTTGTAAAAAAACTATACTCAATGCAGAATATTATCTATTCTCTTAAAGCCTTAATTATTTAATTATAAAATAAAATATGTAAACTCTATGTACCCTTAAGCTTCCTTAAGAAAAGTCAGTCTTACATATTTCTGTAGTGGTTATGACATATTGTTCCTGCAGCCTCTAAAAGGTTTGAGTAGAGGGACAGTCAGTTCCTATTGATAGCAAGAACAAGCACGGATCATTTTCTGAGGCTATCTAGTAGAAGAAAGAAATGTACTTTTGAATACCCAGTCAGGACATGGTGCAGCCTGAAATGTAGTCACGGGTTTGGGGAAGTGCTTTAGCAGCACGACAGGGAGTCTCTGGGGGCCTATCAGTATGCTTTCCCAATAAGAAATGGCAGATAGCAACTGTTAAATAAGATGCAAACAAAACCAGAAACACAAATTCACCAAGACTGTGCCTGTTGCTATCCATGCACTGACTGAGATTAAAGGATTAATGAGATGGAAAAGGGGGGCAGGGAGAAGAAATGCTATATTACAGTTATCACCTACAAAGCATTTGGAAAAATGGGACCTGGATTACTCAATCACATATATTTACATCTTTATGGACAATATATGTGAACAGCTAATTTCTTTTGTTTCTCCAACTCACTTTCCTTCTGAAAAAACTTATAGTAACTACAGATATCTCTATAGCTCAGATTTAAATCAAAGGATATAAAAAGATAGCAACTTGAACACACTTACAAATATCAGTCAAAGTGAATACAAAATGTACACAACTTGATGTCTCCTCTTTATAGAAGATGTGTGTGATTAAGAGCTGAGTCTGATCAGACATACATTGTTTTGGTCTTTAATAAAGATAAATTATGGTAAAGTTGATGAAAGTGGACTGTGGTATATGCTAAGTTACAAATAAGTAGACATGTTGATTGTTGGATACAAATATGTAACTATTCTGTGACTGTGAGAATGTACCATAGAAACCTACCAACACAGAGTGACTCTAGTGGCTTTGCTGTGTCATCTGAAATTTACTTCCACAATGAAGAAGTCACAGTTCCTGTGAGTTGTCTTCAGCCACTGTCCAAAGAAAAATATGAAGCAGAGGTCATTCTGAGCCATCCTGGATTCTTCCAATCACCAGATTTGGCTTGAATAGTCCTGGAAACAGTGTCACACTTTCTCTGGGTGGAAGGTTGAGTCACTTTGTTTCCTCCAGTCTCCTTTCATTCTTCTTATAAATTGGTTAAAATAGCAAGTGTTTGCCAGTTCTCTCAATTTTCTCAGATCACCTTCTATTTTCTCTGATTAAAAAAAGAAAGTACATTGAATTCTATCTTAATATTCATTCCTTAGGAGACCTAAACTAGTATATTCCCATTGCAAGGTCTTGCAATGATGGATGAAAGTCATTGGATGCATATCCAATATGTGACCTATTCTCTTTGGTCCTCGGTTTAAGTTTAGTTATCACGGAAATTTGGCTTGCATTCAGGTAGCTGCAAGAACAAGAAATCATTGCACACTGGAGGTTATAATGAGTGAATGCAGTATTGTCATAGATTTTTCTGTGAGCTGATTAATAAACTTAAAAAGTGGTGAATTATTACTCAAACATTTAAAAGTCTCTTGTAAAGATTATCTTAAAAACCAACTGATTCAGAGAACTAAAGAGCATGAGTGTATTACATCGATTGTAGTACAAAGATTGGAGAGGATGATTTTGAATCCCTTGTTTTCATTATTTCCAGGAAACTCAATAACTTACATCAGCTTTCAGAGATCATGTGTTGTGTTAGGGGAGGTAATCATAAGGAGGAAAAAAAAGCCATATTCAGAGTCTTAACTGATTTAAACTTATGTGATAAAAAGATAAAAATAAAAGTACATACATGAAAGCAAATAAAGTTTACGTATTAAGGATTAAAGCCTGTAGTCTGATTATAAGTAGTCACAGAATGTCAGAAACACTATGTGCATCCTGATGGAGTAATTGACCCAGATCTGAGTTTTGGAGCAGCAGGTAGGACCATCAGATGAAGACAGGTGCCTCTTTCCAGGTGGTTCTTTATGTGCTTCACTGCCTCTTTTCAAAGACTTGTAAATTAAGGACTGCATGCCCATCCTTAAAAAAAAAAATCTACTTAACATTTGGAAATGAATCATTTTATTCAACACCGAGGAAAAGGGCAATGCCTACTCCATAACTATTTTCAGAAGTAGACAATTGCTTAATAAAAGAACAATACTTTCATCTGTGCTAAAAACCAGCACAAGCAAAATGTCACCTTTGGAAACCTTTATTGCTTGGAAGTTGACTGTATTCATGTTTCATGATTCATTGCTTTTCTCACAGGTAAAACTTTGTTAAAAGTCTCCAAAATACTCTGGCCCATTTGTCTAGCACTCTAATACTTTATATACCATTATTTGAACATTGATTGATTTCTGATAAATCTTTTCTTTTATGTTCTCCAACTTTTCCCTTCAAAATGTACAAATATCACCATGAACAATGTCATTCAAACTTTAAAATTTGGCATTCAAGAAACATGGTCAATCGTGTTATATACATTATTGAGGATCTACAGCTATTGGATAATATAAGTACAAACTAAGAAGCCTAGACACTTACAATCTACCCTGTATGCTCCCTCTGGTGTGGCAAACACAAAGGCCCATTCTCTGTGGAAATGTTGCAGAGTTTATTACTAGCAGCAAAGACTGAGAAAGTATTTGTATATATAGTTTCTAACTCATTTAAGTCACCTGCTTTTCTTGCACAAAGTCTATATTGCTTAAAAAACAAATTCCGAGTGTTTCAAGTTGAACCAGGTAGCTGTACCTCTGGAGGCTGAAGTTCCAAGAGTGGGGTCTACTGTTACTAAACAGTACATTTCCAATACTAAACATAGAGTTAGAGATTGGATATGTGGAGAAATTTGCTTGTCTTCATCATTGAAGCTTAGGGATTAATATTCTGTATTTCATTAAATGTAGTTCTTTGAAAACTCTAGATTTCTTGTTGGAGATTAATTCATATCTACTGTGTCCTGGATGAAATCCAGGGATGGATCTGCCTTGGGCAGTGAAAGGATGAATAACAGACAAACACACAGACACATAAAAACATCTGGAATTGGGAAGATTGTGCTCTCTGGTGCAGAAAGGCTGCACCCCAAAAGCTCAAAGCATCTATCATATACAACTGAACAAGGATCCTGGTTATGCACAGTCACTCTAGAGAAGCAATCTTCGGGTGGTAATGATGCAAGAGGAATAAAGAATGGTAGACATCTTCTGCCCACATGTCAACATTTACAATCAGACCCAAGAACAGCCTTATCAACCCTCTGAGCCTCACATGGCATTGCCACTCCAATGGGCCTGAAGCACTGGCTCCTGTCAATATCACACTGTCACTCAAGACTATATTCACTCAGGGCTTCTTCCACTCTCAACACACTAATTTAGGGACACTTTTTTTCTGGCTCATATATTGATTTCTTGCTGTTAAAGTAATTGCCTGTACAATGTATATTCATGGCAGATGATGAGAGAAACCTAATTAAATTCAAGAATCTGCTTCATTTCTAAAGTTTCTTGTGGCCCAGTGGTAATGGGCATGACAGAAATGCCTTCCTGCTTTGGGAAACAAACCTGTACATGTGCTGTTTATCTAAGGAGACACCAAGTTTAGGGATCTTTGAAATCTGGAAGATAAGCCACATTTGAAACTACCATTCTGAAAAATGTTGCAGATAATCTGTAATTGTTTGTTTCAAAGAAGCTATAGAATAAAACATGCACAATAAACCTGATGGTGTTTGGTGCAGTTTATAGGGCACAGGTAATTGACACATGCCTTAAAAAACCTCTTAATCCTTGGAAGTCTACAATGCTTACACTACTAGATTATTTTATCTTAAAAATGAGCTTCTAGGTTATTGGTGGGCACTGAAAGAGATTGGGAATGTGACATGCAAACACTTAGTGACTATTAAACTCAATATCGTCTCAAAAACTAGTTATTACTGATAGGGTATATCAGAAATACCAGAATGTAATGCAGTCCCTAATGGTATCAGTTATCTCCTCAAGCAAATCAGGTTCCCTTTGTGCCCATTTATCTTCTTTGCACGTCTCCTTTAACTCACTCATATGATTACTTAAAAGAGGAAGGAAACACTGTGAACCTCATTTATAACCAAATATGAACAGTATGGGAAAATAAATAGAAGGAGACACTTAACTATAAGAATACCTACACAGAGGTCTGAATCAGAGAAGTAATATTCGAATTAAACCCTCATGTGTGAAGAACTTTGAGGTTGCCAAATCAATGCTACATTTTTATTTAAGAACCTCTTACGTATAAACAATAATTGACAGAGCTGTACTTGGAACAAGCCTAAAATTGCTAATATGGAAGAGTTGCAGAGAAAGCTAAATAACTTAGATTTCTACCTTGCACTTTGCTTAGGATGACTGTCCTACTCTTTACCTTTTACTGTGCTCAGATAATTATAGATTACATGACACCACCCTGGATAATATTCTCTCAGGCTAGATAGAGATTGGTTTAAGATGCACTCATTAAGGAAGGGCCACATCTTCTCCAAAACAGCCCTATCTCCTTATTATAAGCCTCACCAAGTTTTGGTAACCATACCTTCTCTGTCCATCAGGTAAGGTGATACATCCTGAATAAACGTCAAATTCCTCATCAGTGTCTAAGGTGTCAGTCAATACTTTCAGCATCTTGAAAATGGTTGTCCTCTACAGTTGTTCTTTATGAATGTGCTGGATATTTTTTTCTTGTGATTTCACAAAATAGAATAAATTCCATATTTTATGCATTCTGGAATTTTCAGTTCTTTCTCTTATCTATCAAGTTTACTAATGCATTTTGTTACCCTAAACAATTACCTCTCAAGCAAGACGATTGATATAAGCACCCTGCAATTATGTATTCAATTGGAAACTTTCGACTTTATGTGCAAAGTAAGTAATGCATCTATCTTGTCTCTCCTCATACTCTCAGCATCTTCCACAGTGCTTAGTGCAAAGCAAGCAGTCAATCAATGCTCAAAATGAATATTTCTCTCCTTTGACTGCTTCTTCCAGGAAATGTTACCTTGTGACATTTTAAATAAAAGATACTTAATAAGAAAAAAATGTGTTGACAATTTGTTACACAAACTGTTTTGCTTTCAGCGGGCAGATTATCTGTTCAGTAGAGTTTTACCTTATTTCCTCCTGATGTAAATGCTCTTTTAAGTAACTGTTGTAAATAGAGTCTGTGGCTATGCATCCCATACAAATAAAGACTCCATAAAGAAGGAAAAATAACTTCTGGTTTTATCTCTGATATAAAGAACAAGACAGTTGTCACTAGCATCTGTCAAAATTAAAAATGGAGAAAACTAAAAACTAGTTTTCAAAGAAATAAACTTGCCTGACAAATTTATGGTCCCAAATCTGGATAAAGAAATTGAGAAAAAGGTTCCCAATTCATCTCTACTTGTCTAAAGAATAGGTCTGCAGAGTCCAAGGAAGTGTAAAGTATGAAACTCCTGGGAACTGTATTTCTTAAGGAGCTCCAACAACGTCACAGGGTTTAGATTCAGATGTCTGTTAATTTCTCAGAGTAAAGATGCAATACAATTTTTCTCATGATGGTAAAAGCAACTATTTGAAGTCAGTCCAAAAGTGTTCTCCATAACCATTCTCCAGGGCAAAAGACTTCATCACACTTTTCAACTATATAAAAAGATATCATTTCCACTGGCTGTCCCCTAGTTTTTTGTTTGTTTGTTTGTTTTGTTTTGTTTTGTTTTTAAAAAAACACCAAAATAGAGAATTAACCTATAACAATAGAGAAATGTTTGTGAAGGTGACAACCCAGAGATTAAACCCCATTGAAAGACAGATTAAATTATAAAATTGTAGAACACTTTTTTTCTTATCACTCAACAACACATAATTAATAACAAAAGCTCTTGGGGCTAGAGAGATGGCTCAGCCACTACTGTTCTTCCAAAGATCCTGAGTTCAAATCCCAGCAACTACATGGTAGCTCACAACCATTCTTAATGAGATCTGACACCCTCTTCTGGAGTGTCTGAAGACAGCTACAGTGTACAGTGTATAATAAGTAAATAAATCTTTTTTAAAAAATAGCAAAAACTCTCAGATACAATATTAGTCATAGCCAGAAGAAACAGGGCTGGGAAAGGAAGAACAAAATTTAAAAACCTAAAAAGTTGAATTATATCTAACTTCAATGCTTATTTTCAGATAGCATCACCTACAGAAGGAAAATACTGAAGCTCCAGGCTATCCTACTGGTCTGGCCTCTTCAGGACACACAGAAACACAAAAGTACTAAATAATGAATAATAATTTTGGATACAATACAATCTTACTTATACCATCTGAATAAAAATGACCTCAAAGTAAATTTAACCAAGAGAGTGGAAATTTCTATGCAGATAAATACAAATTTTTATTTTTAAAAAGGGGGTGGTTGATAGAGCTCCATTGTAGATATATACCACATTTCCATTCCCATACACCCATCCATGTTCTATGTCCCTTATGTCCTAACTGTAATGAGGAGGGCAGCAATGAACATGTCTGAGAAATTATATCTGTAGTAGGATATTGGCTATTGAGTTCTTTGGGTATTAGCCAAGCAGTGATATTCTGGGTCATATATGATGGATATACATTTAGCTTTTTGGTACTTCTTCACACTGATTTTCTGAGAGACAGACTAAATTTGCAATCTTACCCACAATGAGTGAAGGTCCCCCCCCCCAAATTTTCACTGCCATTCACTGTCAGGTGATCTTTGTAACTAAACCATCTGACTGGAGTAATATAAAATCTCAAGGTGCTTGCAATTGCTTTGCATAAATACAAAAGATATTGGCTAAGTTTAAGGATATTTCTTAGCCCTTATTACTCCTACTTTGGAGGGCTCTCTATTCAGAGCCATAGACCACATTTTGACTATGACATTTGCTTTCTTACTTTCTTGATGTTTTAGTTCTTATCCTTTGAATATTAATCCTTTATCAGATGATCAACTGGAAAAGATCGTCAACTACTCCCTCAAATTTCTTTTCACTTGATTGAATGTTTTATGGTTTGTATGTTTGTTTGTTCTGTACAGAGGTTTTTAGTTTTATGAGGTTTTACTTGTCACTTCTTTGCCTTAATCCCGAAGCAACTGGATTGCTACTGAGAAAATCAATTCCTGAACCTCTATCTTATAAACCATTACCTATATTTTCTTCCAGAATTTTTAGCATTTTCATATTTTAGCATTTCATATTTTGTGTCTGGAATACATTTTGTACAGGGCGATGGACTTGAGACTAATTTCATTCTAGTGTAAACTTTCAGTTTTCCCAGGACCATCTTTGAAGACTTTTCCCTCTAGTGTAGGCTTATGACCTTTTTCAGAAATATCAGATGACTATATTAGAAAACCTATTTGAATTTTCTATTTTGTTCTATTAGCATACATGTCTATTTTGTGTTATTATCATATTGTTTTTACCACAATATCTTTGTAATATAGCTTAAAATCTGGTATGGTAATCCTTCCAGCAGTGTTCTTTTATCCAGGATTTCTATTAGTATGTAGAAATTTTTCTGCTTCCATATGTATTATAAGACATTTTATTATTTTCCATTTCTAGGAAGAATATCATGGAGGATTTGATTGGGGAATTTGACTGAATATATAAATTGCTTTTAGTAGGATGATAACTTTCAAAATATAAATTCTCCTAATCCACATGCATAGAAGTTCTTTGTTCTAGTTTATTCCTCAATCTCTCTGCTTACTGATTTAAATTTTATTATAATGGTCTTTGCACTCATTGATTAGGTTTATTCTAGCCTTTTTTTTAGACTCTTGTGAATAGGGGTATTTCCACAATCTTTTTTCAGTATGCTTGCTATTGATGTATCAAAAGCCTATATATTTTTATGTACTCTTATTTATTGATTATCTATCTTGACAATCAATTGTGTTAAGATTATTTTGTTAAAATAATTGTGTTAAAATTATTGTTCATTTCTAGAAGTTTTCTAGTTATATTTTTGAGATCTCTTGTGTATAATATATCTTTAAAAGGGTATAATTTGACTCCTTTCCCTATTTATAATCCCATTAATTTCTGTCCTTTGTCTTATTGCTCTACCTTAGACTTCAAACACCACATTTAAAAGGAGTGGGGATAGTGGACATACTTGTTTTTCTCCTGAATTTTAATGAGGATTCTTCAATATATTTTCTCCTTTAAAGATGACATCAGCTGTGGGTATTTTATATATTGTGTTTGTCATGCTTAAGTATGTTCCCTCCAATTCTACTTTCTCTGGGATTTTTATCATGAAGATATGTTGGATTTTGTCATAGTCATTTTCTGCATTATTAAACTGACTATGTGGTTTTTGTCGTTTTTGTTCATGAATAAGGTTTTTGGCACTTACTGTCTTATACATGTTGAATCCTTTGTCTCCTGGATTAAGCCATCTCAGTATCTTAGAGATAAAGCTATGTTGATTGTGGTGAATGATCGTTTTGACCTCTGTTTGTATTTAAATTGCAAGTATTTCCCAAGATATTTTTTAGTTTATGTCATCAAGGATACTGGCCTATGGTTCTTTTTGTTGTTTCTTTACCCGACTTTAATATTAGGGTGATGTTGCCTTCACAGAACAAGTTTGGAAATATTTTTCTATATCTATTTTTTAATAATTTAAGATGTATTGGTTGTAGTTCATTTTTGAAAGTCTGGTGGAATTCTGCTGTGAATTTATCAGACTAAGATTTTTATCTTCTTAGTTAAAGGACTTTGTGTTATCATTTCAAGCTCCTTGCCTGTTATGGGTCTGTTTATATTATTGATTTATTTTTGGCTTAACTTTTGTTGTTCTGAAGTTTCTAGAAGCATCACTATTTCTTTTAGATTTTAGGGAGAAATTTTAAATATGCCCATATAGTATTGTGACTTTCTCTGGTATCTGTGGTGCTGTTTCCGTAATAATCTCTGGTTTTATTAATTTAATATTTTTGCTCTCTATTTTGGCTCATTCAGCTAAGATCTGTCAAATCTGCTATATTTTCAAAAGACCAGGTTTTTGTAGTATTTTTATTTGTCTCTATTTCATTATTTTCTACAGTCATTTCATTTATTCCATTCTATGGGACTAAGAGTTGTTTTGTTCTTATTTTTCTAAACTCAAAGTTACATAATTAAGTTATTTATTATGCTCTTCCTCGTTTGTTACTATAGACACATGTATTTCCCATGCAGGACAAGTTTAAAGGTGTTCCAGGGATTTTCTTGTACATTGTTTTCATTTTCATTTAATTACAAGATTTTTTCAATCTCTTGATATTTTTTTAACCCATTCATCATTCAGTAATGCACTGTTGAATCTCAATGAGTTTGTCTAATTCCCAGAGATCTTTTCTATTGAGTTCAAGCTTTATTTTCTTGCTTCCAGGTAGGGTTCACAGAGCAGTTTGAGATTTTCTGCAATTTTTGAGATTTATTTTCTATCCCAAGATATGGTCTATTTTAGAAAAACTTCTAAAACTGGGTTTCTGATTAGCATATATGCTTTTCTGAAATTTGGGGAAAATATTCTGTAGCTAGCTATAAACCAATTTGATATATGATAATCTTTAATCACAAAAACTCCTATTTGTTATCCAAATGACCCATCTGAGTTCTTTTTGTCATTTCATATAGTTGGGTATTTAGATTTTCATGGACTTCTCTACAGAATAAGGAATATTCCTGTAGTCTTTAAATTCATTGAGGTATTTATGTCTTTGGTTGTTTGAATAGGAATAAGAAGTGATACTATTTGAGAAGGATTAGGCAGTGTTGCCTTGTTGGAGTAGTGTAGCCTTGCTGAAGGAAGTATGTTACTAGGAGTGGGCTTTGGTGTTTCAAAACCTCAAGCCAGGCCCAATGGTTCTAGTACCAGCAGATCGCTCCCAGCTCCTTTTCTACCACCATGTCTATTGTCCTGTTGCCATGCTTCCTACCATGTTGATAATAGACAATACCTCTGAAATTTTAAACAAGACACAATTAAATGCTTTCTTTTATAAGAGTAGCTTTGGTCATACAGTCTCTTCAGTGCAAAAAAACATTGTCTAAGACAATGCCCTTTTTGGACTTACTGAATGCTTTGATAATATTTATAAATGATCTTTTGAATTATATATCTAGGAGTTTATCTAGGCAATCATTTCTCATTGGAGAACATTTCTAGTAGAAGCTTGTTTTATTTTGTTTACTTTTTTTTTTTTTAGGAAATAGTATGTTGTCTTCATCTTTCATAGTGTTTTTCGTTGTAGATGTGACCTGAGTATATGACTAGTTGTGTATCTGATATGAGATTCTAGCTTGGCACAGCTCAGTGGATTTTTTTTTTGTCCAAACTTGATAGTTTTAGATCAGACCAAGCCTGACAAACTAGTAAGAAGTCAGTCTTTCAGGTAATTGGTACTGATTATTCATTAGAGGGACAATGGTAATTTTCATTTTAGCAATAACCAAAGAAGCATGAGGGACATGGCTCTTGGCTGTATCTGGCTAAACTGGTACCCACGTTGGTACAACTTTTACCAGTCATGCATGGAGATGGCACTAGTGAGTTCTGGAAATTCACATATTCAGTTTGATCACACTTGGAATTTTCTAAGGTTGGATCAGTTGTGATGGAACAGAGATGATACAGACGTGACTGGGACACTCACACAGCTAGACTGGTTCACTATGCATGATGTAATGTGGCCAGCTGTCTCACACTCTGCCCCTACCTTCCATGCTGTGGTGAACTGTATCTCTTTTTTGACCTGGATGACAAAATAAAACTTTAATTTCTCAAGTTTCTTCTTTTTGAATATTTATCACAGAAAGGAAAAAAATAATAATTCAATGTCCATTAATAGAAGAGTAGACAATAAAAATACATGGGACAGAATGAAATCTTTATATTTGTGGCAACCAAGATGAAACCACAAGATATAACAAATAAATGAAGTCAGGTACATAAAGACAAATACTGCATTTTCCTAATTGGAAAGTCTAAAAGGCCAAACTGTCAGAAATATAGTTTAGAATAAAATATATAATCTGTTGTGAAGGGGGCGGGGGGCTAGAATTTGAATAAAGAGTTGCCAAATAGAAAAAAAATCATGATATTGATAGAAAGATTAATTTCTACTGTACTGCAGCATCATGGGTAACTACAGTAGGCAACATGAAAACCATAGTTTGCTTCCATTACAACAAAGAATTTTGAATGCTCCCAAGAGAACTAGTAAGTATAGTACACGTTGAATATACCAATCACCTTTATTTGATCATGATACATTGTATATATGTACTGAGATATCACACTATGCCCTGTAAATATATAATAAATATGAAAAGTTATCATATGTAAATTAAAAACTCTAAAAATTATCTCCAAAAGACTCCTAACAAACTAAAAATAGATGGGTATTCTCAACCTGACAAAAAAACAACAAAATTCTTCAGTAGTATAACAGTAGATATTGATGAAGTATCAAATGGATTTATTTCCAACATTAGTACTAAAAATCGTTCTCTCATTTTCCCAATAAAACACAGTTCTCTTTTTTTTAGATTATAATATAATTACCACATTTCTCTTTTTCTTCCCTACAAACCTTCCCATATACCTTTCCCCAATTCTCTTTCAAATTCATGGTCTCTTCTTTCACTAATTGTTATGGAATGCATGTGTGTATATACATATATTTGCTAAATATAAAGTCTTCGGTCTGTACAATTTTACTTGTATTATGATTTCAGAGCTGACCATTTTGCAATTACCACCAACAATAAAAATTTATCTACTCTTCTCTGGAGAAGACTACTCCCAACCCTAGCTTTTCCCAGGTGCACACAGTAAGTTCTTCATTCCTAGCTTTTCCCAGGTGCACACAGTAAGTTCTTCATTCCTAGCTCGTCCCAGGTGCACACGGTAAGTTCTTCATCCCTAGCTTTTCCCAGGTGCACACAGTTCTTCTTCCCTAGCTTTTGCCAGTTGCCTACATTTCTTCACAAGGACCCAGGTCTCATGAGCTCTTCCATGTCTGCTTGGGCATAGCCACAGGTCTCATCCTTGTTCATTTCACATTTAGGCAGTAAAGTTGGTGAGACATTATAGATATGGCTTCTGCTGTTTCTAGAAAACAAAATCTCTCAATACTCCCTAATCATCTGGCTCTTACAATCACTCCACAACTCTACCACAATGTTCCCTAAGCCTTAGGTACAGGAGTGTTGTGTAGGCGTATCCAATGGAACTGGTCTCTGTATCTCTGCATTATGATTTGTACAACACAGTTCTTAAAAATACAGTTATCTTAAGAAAGACTTAAACAAGAAAAGATCCATATAGTAGCAAGGAAGAAATAAATTGTTTATCAATTTCCAGTAACAAAAGGACAAATATAGAAAATAACAATTATCAAATAAATATAGTAAAGTTACAGAGGATGATAATCATTTATTAAGCCCTTGGTTTAATAATATACCAATAATAACAATGAGAATTGGAAGTAAAACTATTTTTTGAAAGCACAAATAAAATTTTTAGGAAAAATCTAACACAATATGTAGGTCTTGTATAAATAAAACTACAAAAGTCAATGAAAAATGTCAAGGACCATCTGAGTAAGGACAAATATTTTCTGTTCATGAGGTAGAGTTGTCAGTATTATAAGGATGGCATTTTTCTCATAAATTGATTAAATATTTAATGCAATTCAAATAAAATTCTTACAAGATATTTTGTACATATTAACAAAAACTGATTTTAAATTTTACTTGGGGGAACAAATGGTCAAATTTAGCCAGCATAATGCTATCAAAGAAGAAGAAAAGGATAGTTATGGGACAAAGGGACAAGAAAGAGAGTAAGAGTAAACAGGAAGAGAGGAGAGAATGGGGGAAGAAATAAGAGAGAAAGAAAGAGATGGGTTTAAAGAAAGATCTAGCATTTTCAAAAATACAAAATAATTAAAATCAAAGGGAGCATGAACTTAATTGTGACATTCAATACCAAATTTAAAATATTATTGTAAGTTGTAATACAGAAAAGTAAGAAAAAAGCAAGAAAAAGCACAAAACTAATAAAAAGTTTGAGGTTTTATGCACAACACTAAAATCAATGTCTAAAGGTTGTCATTGTACTTTATTAAGAAAACTACTGTATAAAATACAGTAAGTACTATTGGAGAGTAAATATATGCAGTCATGAAACACATAGCTAATGATTGACTTGTATCCAATACACCGAAATTTACAAGTCTCAAGTAAGAAAACCAAATGAGACAAACTCATAAGCAGACATAACCACAAAGAAGTAGGGAGTACTTAAACATGAAAAGATATCGGTTGTCCTTTTTAGATTATGAATTATAATAAACAAAGATAGTAAGGCAACACTTAAGCCTATATGAATTGTTAAAATCCAAAACACAGAAGTAGACAGTGTGGACTACTGGTTAAACTCAAAGAAAAATATTAATGTTCATTGTCTATTCGTAGGAGTGGGTGTATAAAACTGTGCAAACACTTTGGGACATTACTTTAATCTCTACAATGGTAAACCTGGTCTTATACATAAGACCAAGAAGTCATGCTCTGAGACATGCTCTCCTGATGTGGGAATGCACCCGTCACTGCAAACTGCATTGAAGTGCTTCTATCAGCTTTATTTATACCCACTATGGACTTGTGGCATCCAAATTCTGCTTCAATAGACAAGTAAACTACAAAATGGTAATATAGGTATGCATCAGCACACTATTTGGTTGTACAAGAACTACAACAAAACAGACCAATGGTCAAAAAACAAAGAGCCCTGAACAAATTATGAAAAGTAAACAAATTCTATCTGAAAAACAACCGCTGTAATGCTCATTTATAAAACATTGTAGAAAAAATAAAGTAATAGAATGGGCAAAGTACCTAAAAGTTGGTCAATCCAGGAATATCAGGAACATAGGTAAGGTGAAATTGGTAAATTGAGGAAGAATTTTTAGGGTAGTGAAGCATTTATATGATACTCTGATGTGATGAAAATGACTGTATACATTTGTCGAAACCCATGGGACTGCACAAGAGTTGATTTATGCAGATTAAGTAAAGGACCACTTAGGCGTTTGGAAGAACTCCAGGATGAAATACACACTGCGACAAAAATGTAAATAAATAAATAAATAAAGAAAGAAAGAAAGAAAGAAAGAAAGTGATGGAAATCTAGCTTTTGCAAATGCATGAAACAACCTCACTATGTAAGGTTGAAAACATTGATGAGTAACTTTGGAACATAAATCTATAAAATAAAATCAAAGGAAAGTATATATAAAATGTGGCTTTATTTGATAAATCTGTCTCATGGTGATTTGGATTAAGCAATTCAATATTTCTTGGTATCTAGTAGAATAGGACAGCTAAACATTTGTGGAATACTGGAAGCCATGCTTTTCTTGGTTTGTTTATTTGGTTGGTTGGTTGGTTGGTTGGTTGGTTGGTTAGTTGGTTGTTTAGTTGGTTTTTTTGTTTGTTTGCTTGTTTGTTTAACTATTTCATTGGGAAGGTGGGGATAAGTAAGTGAAGAGTAGAGACTAAAATGTTCCCTATGGTGACAGGTTAGTATTGGACAAACCATGTGTAATTCTGATTAGTCTAATCTAAGCACAGATGGCCACAGATCTGTAGATGTTTACCCAATAATGATCTTTTAGTCTATTAACTGAGATGACTTCCAAACAAGGACAGCAGGTTAGATGAGCATGCATATTAGAAACCTAAGTTTCTAATCTTCTTCTATAATAAATGAAACAGTCAACTGTAGCAAGTAAGAGAATCCAGAACTTTGTCTGGAAAGAGAACACATGAACCAGGAGCATCTTGTTGTACCCATTAATAAGGATTATTTAGAAATAAAATCATATCAAAAGAGCATCTAAATAGCAAGCAAGGACCAAACAATCTGAACCACACAATAAAGTAAGTAATATTGGTTTATAACCCAAACAATAAAAGTATATGCATTGATGTAAAGAAATTATATACCAACTAAATGAGTGAACAAAGGAATCTAAGTGATTTATGTAGAAATTCTGTCCCTGTGGAAATGAGTAGTGCTTCCTTCACTTTCAGTTTGGATTGTCCACTGTGATTTCTTTCAAAGAAATGTGATATAGTAAGGAGTAGCCATGAGCCATTGATGCAGAAACTTGTGAGACCTACCTGACCCAACTGGTCCAGGCCTGAATTGGGTTAAAGGCCATGCTATTTAAACACAGCTTCACACAAGGTAAAAGAAACTGTACTTTATCCAAATGTCTTCTCCTTAAGAACACAAATCCTGGACTGAACTTGAGAAAAACTTCTAAAAACTCCCAAATAAGAAAAAAAAAATCTTCAAAATATCTGATACATGCTATCAATCCCAAAGAACTCTAAAGAATTCTTAAAACCAAAAGACACATGGGATATAAAAGGTACTTAGTGCTGTTGTCCTGGGTAGAACTCTAGGACAGAAAAGACATGGCCTCAGAAATATGAATAAAGTAGGAACTTTGTACAAAAAAGGTTAAAAATATTAACAATTATATATTAATAAATATTAATTCTTAATAATTATGTGTAGTAATTATATACTGTTATAATGAATTTAATATTTTTACAATATTAATATTATTTAACATTAATTAAAACAAAAAATTATAGTGAATCCACATTTGAGTATTCATACTAACCAATCAAGATGAAATGATTGCAACCCTCTAGAACTTAAGTAAGTAGAGTAGTTAAGTAGAATAGATATAGTTAAGTTTGAGAGTCATCTTGCTTGATTTACCAATTCATTATCAAAAACATTAGTGACTTTTTTAGCATAGGAAGTAATGTTAGATTCAGTATCATATTGTTTAGTTTCCATTTATGCAGCTTTCTTCTCCCATCTCTTTGTGCCAGTGATGTGGCTCTCTGAAATAATCTCAAGGAAATGTGCTATGACTCCATGACCTTATTTACACAGCAACTGTCTCTTCATATAATTCCAGGATCAGTTTTTTTAAGTGATTTAAATTTGCAGAGTAGCATAAACATCATAAATTGTGTGTACAGGGATACCTTTGGAGGCTCAGTGTTATGTCTATCAATGGAAGCTGATTCTTCAGGGTAGAGCCTACGGGGTTTTGGGATTTATAGAATGAGCAAAGATAGCTGATCTTCTTTTTTGAAGGATCACAAACTCCTGTTAGAATAAAATATAAAAGAAAAATTCAATGTGTACATGATCAAATTCTTTCAATTATTTCAGTGTTATCGCCTGATAGTCTTCCATGTTGACCATGAGCTATAAACACAAGAAAGGAGAGTTTGCTCAGGAGGTGGAGAGAGGATAAATGTTCCTTCTTTTCTCTTTGTCATTTTGTTGTGAACATCACTTTTTGCAAGCCACTATTTACTCAGGAAGGCCATGCCTAATTCTTTAGTCTTCCATTATCAGGATCATATACTTTGAATCATTTCCTGTTCTGAAGTTCTTTAGCGTGTTATTTTAAAGAAATGAAATAATGTTTCTTAGCATTTGTGCTTCATTATGTGTCTTTTCAACAACATTGAAAGTCTCCATTGCAAAGGATATATTTATTCTGCCTTTATATTCCTAGTAATCACACTGTAGTTACCACATAATCCATTGTTAAAGAGTTTATTTATGGAGTAAATGAACTAACAAATACAAGTACAGCATGTGAAGAAAGCAATATATTTGCACAGGTATTATTGCTGCTGACCTATATCCCATAGAAAGTGACAATATTGATACTTAGCCACAATATTCTAGGAATAAGAAAAGATTTCACAAGTATCTACTTGCCTTTCCCAGTGAGATCAACAAATCGTGAAAAAACATAGTCCATGGATAGTGTATTCGTTACTTTTATTGCTATGACAAAACTCCTGCCAGAAGCCACTTAAGGAAAGAAACTTTTATTTGGGTTCAGAGTTCATGGGAGGTACAGCTGATTATAGCAGTGACAGCATCTTAGCTGTAGTGCTTCCATCCAAGGCATACAAGGCTTGTGGTGGATCTTGTTCTGGTATTCATGCAACAAGAAGCAGAAATGGTAACTGGGTAAATTCTGCCACAATGGTTTCTTGGCATGCATGAGGCCATATGCTCAATCCCTAGTATTGCATAAGCAGATGTGTTGATGAATTTTGTGATGCCAGAACTCCTAAGGTAGAATCAGATGATCAAGATTTCAAGGGAAGCCTTAGCTACAAAGAGAGTTTGAGGCACCTCTGCTCTACATGAGGTCGCGGATCCAAACAAACTTCATATAAGAAAAGGAAACAGGGTCAGACAGACGTTCTCAAGGACCATTCCTAAGGATCTATCTCAACCAGGTGATTCCTAGTTCCTGAAAGCTCAACCACTTTCTTTTTCCTTTCTTTTTTTTTTTTTTTTTCATTTATGAGAGCTTTATTATTAGAGAGTTTCTTCATTTACATTTCAAGTGTTACCCAAAAGTCCCCTATACCCTCCCCCCGCCCTGCTCCCCTACCCTCCCTCTCCCCCTACTTGGCCCTGGCATTCCCCTGTACTGGGGCATATAAACATTGCTAGACCAAGGGCCTTTCTCCCCAATAATGGCCAACTAGGCCATCTTCTAATACATATGCAGCTAGAGACATGAGCTCTGGGGGTTCTGATTAGTTCATATTGTTGTTCCATCTATAGGGTTGCAGACCCCTACAGCTCTTGGGTACTCTCTCTAGCTCCTACATTGGGGACCCTGTGTTCTGCCCTATAGATGATTGTAAGCATCCACTTCTGCGTTTGTCAGGGACTGCGAAAGCCTCCCAGGAGACAGCTATATCAGGGTCCTTTCAGCAGTGTCCTGCTGGTGTATGCAGTAGTGTCTGCGTTTGGTGGCTGATTATGTGATGGACCACCCAGGTGGGGCACTCTCTGGATGGTCCATCCTTTCATTTTAGCTCCAAACTTTGTCTCTGCACATCCTTCCATGTATATTTTAATCCCAATTCTAGGGAGGAATGAAGTATCCACGCGTTGGTCTTTCTTGATTTTCTTGTGTTTTGGAACTTGTATCTTGGGTATTCTAGGTTCCTGGGCTAATATCCGCTTATCAGTGAGTGCATATTAAGTGACTTCTTTTGTGATTGGGTTACCTCACTCAGGATGATATCCTCCAGATACATCCATTTACTCAAGAATTTCATAAATTCATTGTTTTTAATAGCTGAGTAGTACTCCATTGTGTAAATGTACCACATTTTCTGTATCCATTCCTCTGTTGAGGGACATCNTATCCGCTTATCAGTGAGTGCATATTAAGTGACTTCTTTTGTGATTGGGTTACCTCACTCAGGATGATATCCTCCAGATACATCCATTTACTCAAGAATTTCATAAATTCATTGTTTTTAATAGCTGAGTAGTACTCCATTGTGTAAATGTACCACATTTTCTGTATCCATTCCTCTGTTGAGGGACATCTGGGTTCTTGCCAGCTTCTGGCTATTATAAATAAGGCTGCTATGAACATAGTAGAGCATGTGTCTTTGTTACTAGTTGGAATATCTTCTGGGTATATGCCCAGGAGAGGTATTGCTGGATCTTCTGGTAGTACTATGTCCAGTTTCCTGAGAAACCGCCAGACTGATTTCCAGAGTGGTTGTACCAGCTTGCAATCCCACCAGCAATGAAGGAGTGTTCTTCTTTCTCCACATCCTCACCAGCATCTGCTGTTACCTGAATTTTTGATCTTTGCCATTCTGACTGGTGTGAGGTGGAATCTCAGTGTTGTTTTGATTTGCATTTCTCTGATGATTAAGGATTTCGAACATTTTTTAAGGTGCTTCTCAGCCCTTTGGCATTCTTCAGTTGAGAATTCTTTGTTTAGCTCTATACCCCATTTTTTAAATGGGGTTATTTCGATTTCTGGCGTACAGCTTCTTGAGCTCTTGGTAAATATTGGATATTAGCCTCCTATCAGATTTAGGATTAGTAAAAATTCTTTCCCAATCTGTTGGTGGCCTTTTTGTCTTATTGACAGTATCTTTTGCTTTACAGAGCTTTGTAATTTTATAAGTTCCCATTTGTCGATTTGTGATCTTACAACACAGGCCATTGGTGTTCTGTTTAGGAATTTTACCCCTGTGCCCATATCTTCCAGGGTTTTCCTCACTTTCTCCCCTATGAATTTCAGTGTCTCTGGATTAATGTGGAAGTCTTTGATCCACTTAGACTTGAGCTTTGTACAAGGAGAAAGGAATGGATCGATTCACAGTCTTCTACATGTTGACCACTAGTTGTGCCAGCACCATTTATTGAAAATAATGTCTTTTTTCCACTGGATAGTTTTAGCTCCCTTGTCGAAGATAAGGTGACTCAAGGTGTTTGGGTTCATTTCTGCATCTTCAATTCTATTCCATTGGTCTACCTGTCTGTTGTTATACCAGTACCATGCAGTTTTTATCACAATTGCTCTGTAGTACAGCTTGCAGTCAGGCATGGAAACTCTCCTCAAGCTATTCCACAAAATAGAAACAGAAAGTACTCTACCCAATTGGTTCTACGAAGCCACAATTACTCTGATACCTAAACCACACAAAGATCCAACAAAGAAAGAGAACTTTAGACCAATATCCCTTATGAATATTGATGCAAAAATACTCAATAAAATCCTCGCAAACCGAATCCAAGAACACATCAAAAAGATCATCCATCATGACCAAGTAGGCTTCATCCCAGGGATGCAGGAATGGTTTAATGTACAGAAATCCATCAATGTAATCCACTATATAAACAAACTCAAAGACAAAAATCACATGATCATCTCCTTAGATGCTGAGAAAGCATTTGACAAAATCCAGCACCCATTCATGATAAAAGTCATGGAAAGATCTGGGATTCAAGGCCCATACCTAAACATAATAAAAGCAATATACAGCAAACCAGTAGCCAACATCAAAGTAAATGGAGAGAAGCTGGAAGCAATTCCACTAAAATCAGGGACTAGAAAAGGCTGCCCACTTTCTCCCTACCTATTCAATATAGTACTTGAAGTCCTAGCCAGAGCAATTTGCCAATGAAAGGAGATCAAGGTGATACAAATTGGAAAGGAAGAGGTCAAAATATCACTATTTGCAGATGATATGATAGTATATATAAGTGACCCTAAAGATTCTACCAGAGAACTCCTAAAACTGATAAACAGCTTCAGCGCAGTATCTGGATATAAAATTAACTCAAACAAATCAGTGGCCTTTCTCTACACGAAAGATAAACAGCATGAGAAAGGAATTAGGGAAACAACACCCTTCACAATAGTCACAAATAATATAAAATACCTGGTGTGACTTTAACAAAGGAAGTGAAAGATCTGTATGACAAGAACTTCAAGTCTCTGAAGAAAGAAATTGAAGATCTCAGAAGATGGAAAGTTCTCCCATGCTCATGGATTGGCAGGATTAATATAGCCAAAATGGCTATCTTGCCCAAAGCAATCTACAGATTCCATGCAAACCCCATCAAAATTCCAACTCAATTCTTTACTGAGATAGAAAGGGCAATCTGCAAATTCATCTGGAATAATAAAAAACCTAGGATAGCAAAAACTATCCTCAACAATAAAAGAAGCTCTACCACTTTCAAATCAGTGCCAGCTGCTTGGGGAACCAAATTTCCAAACACATGAACTTATAGAAGTTCTTTCATGTTCAAACTGTGACAAATAACAATATGTAGATATCACCCCTCTCTGTGACTTTTATGTTGACTATTCCTTTCCATTTTTGTCTTTGTATAGCAACGTTATAGTCTATCATTCATTAGCATTGGTTATCACCACATTGACTTGCTTACTATATGAACCCTAAGCAAAGCATAAATATAAAGCAAACATTATTTCTTTATTCCAACATTTCTTTGGTAGTACTCTACCATTTTTATAATACTTTGAGCTAACATAGCAAGAGTGATTCAATCTTCCATTAGCTTCCAACTTAGCACACAGAATTTTCAGATATGCTACCTGAATGTACACTGCAAATCTCTAAAGACACAAACTGATGGTGGTTTTCCAGAAGTGCCTGGAATCAGAGAACTGTAAATTTCTAGATAAACCATACATCGAGTGAAGAACTAAGAGCAGGTGCAGTACCAGCCTCTGGGACCTGATATCACCAGATCAGCAGTTGACTTTAAAGGAAGAAGACAGAGATCTAAACGGATAACCTGACCAGGCTTAATCAATATTCTAGTTGACTGGCAGAGGAAAGACTAGATCTGAGGCTTCCAAATTTTTTCATTAATGTTTTCAATGTAAAGAGTCTGATAATGCTCTAAAAGAAAAAGCTAAAATAAAAAAATGTGACACTTGTTCTTTCCAGAATGCCCATAATACTAAAATCTCACTGTCCTATTCTTAGGTTAAACCCTCTTCTCTTTATAGTTCTATGAGAAGTAAGACACTGAACAATGCTAATATTTAGATTATGCTAATTCATTTATTTGGGGGAAATCCTATGGTAATACCCTCATGGAGGTGTATAGATATCATCTCCATCCATCACGTGGATCCCAAAAATCTAGTTCAGCACATCAGGCTAGGCAGAAAGTGTTTGTTTGTTTGTTTGTTTATTTGTTTGTTTTTCTTGATGAGCTATCTCACAGTGAGAGAAACTAAACTTAAAGTATATAACAACTTAAAATAAATTAATTGCTGTATGTGAGAGCAATTGGGGCAGCATAGATGTGTAGGGCACATATCAGGGACATAGGACCAAAAGTGAAAAGTCAGAAAAGAAACAAATCTATGTGATATACAGATTGACACTAGCCACCTCACAGCGTTACTTGGGGCCAGCCTGTCCTCATATAGAGTAGTGCATTCACCTGCTGAAGTCTGAGCCTTTAGTTAGTTTGAGATTGCCTTAAAGTTTAGACAATTCCTTCCGTCTTTGAGCAAGTGTACTTGTAAAACTCACTTGGGACACCAGATTTGCAGTTGACTGATTTGCAGTTGACACATTTTAGAAACATTGTTGGGGTGTCCAAAAATCAAGAGTGTCATGTGCTGATGACAAAAATACTTTCCTATGTTGATGGCCAGAAACAACATGAGAAGAAGATACTTCAGAAAAGGGACATTTATCATGAGGAAAAAGAAGGAGGAGGAAGAGGAGGCGGAGGAAGAAGTAGAAGAGGAGGAAGAGGAAGAGAAGAAGGAGGAGAAAGAGGTGGGAGGAAAAGGAGGAGGTGGAGATAATCACAACCATCAGAAGAAAGAAGGAGGAGAGAGATGAAGAAATCCAAATAAATGAACATGCTATTGTAAAGAGACAGACGAAGCTCTAGTCAGATCCTAGGTGAATGTAATAAGCAGCTATCATGGACACCTCCAAGGTCACACATAACAGAGTGGTATTTGAGCATGGGGTGAGGCAGCTGAACACATGATTTTAAAAAGACCGAGGCAAAGGAAATTCAGAAGGCTCATATAGTGAAAGTCATTTTTCTCTCAGCCACAATGAAACATTAGCTACTAAAACCTAGGGACACAGTTGACAAGAATGGATTGTGTAGGTTGCCCTGTCTTCAGAAGGTTTGGCGAGTCTCAGTATGTGGCTATCACTGCTAAGGACTCCTGCTGAAAATATTCAACCTCAGACTTTGGGCAGTAAAGGACCCTTGGTGCGAGGACATTGACAAATGGATCCTGTGTGAACTGTAACACTCCCTCAGAGCCTCTTCTCTGGTACTGAAAACGACTTTCCTGAAAGAGTCAGAAGTTAGAAACTCAGTTTTGAAGGGAACAAGAAAGATGGATTGGATAGTCTTTGGTGCCATTGTAGTTAGAAATGCCAGTTTGCCTTTCAAGGCAGAACTGTCAGGAAAAAAAATAAAAAAAGAGAGAGATGGGATTGACTTTTTTTTTAAACTGGAGTCTGTGAACTTTCTGGAGTTTTCACTGTTAGCTACAACACTAGATTATTCTGAGATCCAACAACACATCAAGATGTGCTGACATGCTGCTGAAGTCTGTGCTTCTCTTCTTTCATCTGCTCTTTCTCTAACTGTGGAAGAATTCAAGCATGAAAGACAAAAACAAAACAAAACAAAACAAAACAAAACAGAACAAAACATAATACACATGGAAGCATTCATGTTCCCATTATGGATATTCAAATGATTATTGTCACCCAATAATACTGTCTCATGTCTTTTTCCCCATGCCCCTCCTTATCCCTTCTGGGCTGTTTGAATGAAGCCTCTGGCATGGCATCATGTAGTCATAAGGGACTTGTCTTGGAAAGTCTTCAGCTCTTGAAGTTAAAGGTGCACAAGCTAGAAAGGGTTAGCTTGCCTGCTGCTCTATGGAAACAGGTGCTGCATGTTCAGATAAAGCACTATCTTCTCTGTGCACAGAATTCTCTCTTCTGTTCATGAAAACATGTCTAAAGGCTTCTGACTTAAAAGTTTAAGAAACATTGTTATATAAAAGAAGAGAGATCAAATGACACTCTCAAATCCTCAATCTCTGATCTGAGCTGGTATCTCTTTGGTTTTAGTAAGAGAAGCAAGCTGTTGGGAGAGTTTTCATATCATACCCTGTCAATAAATGGGGTCAAGACTAATGGTCAGAACAGTTGTGCTGGGCATGGGACAAACACTTGTCAAGAGCAGTACAGTTCACACATGGCATCATCGGAGATGACGACTCATAGGATCTCCATCAGATACTCATTATCTTTTCTATAAAATAAAAAATCATTTTATATAACAAATACACATTCTCAAATACACCAGAAATAATACCTACTTGACTTATAATAAAATTACTTGAATATCAGATAGTTATTATAATGCTCTGTTAAGAAATTGTGATAAGAATGTGTGTTCATCACAAACAATTTTTCAAATATTTTCAAATCTGTGATTGATTGACTCTATAGACAGAGGACTCAAAAATATAGAGAAGCTGACTTTACTATAGGTTACTATAGGATATGGTGCTAGGTAAAATGCCATGATTTGGAATTCTTCATAAAATTAAAAACAAAAAAAACCATGACATTAATTTATATGTTACCAAGAAATAATTTCAGTGGCATGTTTTAGGAACTTCACAGGGATACTTTCAGCCCAAGTAAGAGCAGATGTCTTCCATTTATTAACTGAAAATTTAAATCTATAAAAAAAAAACTTGATTAAACCTTTACTATGTGCCATATTCTACTCCTGTTATTGATATAACTGCAGACATGATGTCCTTTACACATAGGGAGAATACTACATTCGTGGATGATGCTGACCACTTTAATTGCTGCAAACTTCCATTAATTCTTATTCCTCTTTCTTCAGCAGCATCCAACTTCTCCCTTTGTACTTCCCTTTCCTATGAGTTATCAAATGTGCAGTGCCATTTCCCATGTAATATCTTCTTTGGATCTATCTTTACCTTGCATCTCCAGTGCTCTAGAGGGTCAAGTTCCTCCAAGCTGTCTTCTCTGGGCTCTCATATTTGCTAGATTCACTCTGTGAAAACGAGGGTGGCCACAAGCCTAAAACAGAGGAAGAAGAACACTTAAAGTTCCTCCTAATCCTTCCACTTTAGGTGACATCTCCAGGAGAAACAAGGAGTGAGAACAGCTCTTTTGGCCTGCTTCCCTGGCACAGTTCAGGATGGGTAGATGAGACTACAAAGACTGACTCAGAGAGAGAGAAAAAAAGAACCCATAATTTCAAAAGAATACATTATTCATAAGCACAAGGTACAAGCCTTTCAAAGAGGAGGAATGATTAACAATGTCAAAAAAAAAAAAAAGAAAAAAATTTCATTGAGCAACTGAGTAAAACAGTCTGAATCAGGTCTCTATAAAGAATAGCTTAGTTGAGTTTGTGGCAATGAAAGCTTGATCAAAAGGGATTAGGGAAAAATGTGAGAAGGAAAAAAAGCATTGGTAACTTTTTAGGAAAACAGGAAGGTTACATAATTTGAGAGAAAAGTATCATTCAGAAAAATAAGAATCTCTAAAATGTTGTCAACATTTTGACAAAAATACTAGGGCTTTCTCTGGATGATAGAAGAGCTGGGGTGACAACAAGAGTATGTGGAGAAGGCCATGTCTCAGCATGTTTAGGAAGCTACTTTCTTTTTCCTTCTATTTAAAGACAAAGGAAGGGGAAATGTTAATAGAACCCAAAGTCTAAACTCAATTTTAGAGTCCTTGTATCAGTAGTACTCATGTCTAGTTGAAGTGGAAGGCTAACAGACCGCCAAATGATCTATTGACATTCTTCCAGCTAACAGCTCAACAATGACTTGGGGAATATTACATCTGTGGACACTGATTTTTAATATCTACATATGTATGTGACAGTTTGAGTACTTAGCATTCCCTAACGGTTCTATTTGTTAGGATATTTATTAGCTGGGGCGACAGTATTGATAGATGGCTGAACCTGTAAGGAGCATAGATTTCAAGGTACATCTTTAGATCATTGGTGGTATGCCATTGAGTGGGATTGTAAAACCCTAGATTCTAGTCTTTCTTCTCTTTTATTTCTAGCCATGATGTGAGGACTTTGCTCCACATTGTTCCTGCCACTGTCATTCAGTTTCTCCACTAAAGGATCAAAGAAGTGATCCTCCTTGACTCTTAAGTTCACCCTTTAAAGGTTACAGTAAACCTTCATCCCTTATATGTTAGTTATCTCAGAAGTTTCATTATATTGTTGAAGCATTGATTTAGCACAAAATGAATCATCTCACAAGCTTTCAAAATGGTGGTACTCTGATGACTCTATCTGCTGATTAAGTCATGTTTTTTTTTTTTTTTTTAAATGAGAAGTAAAATAATTTTAAATATAAGTAAAATATACAGGGAGGATTGAAAAGAATGGATCAAAAAGATATGTACTGCAAAACAACAGTAAATTCTTCCTTTCCCACAATGTCCTCGATTGCTTGAACCTAGAACTAAGATATCTATCAATAACAATGGTGAAAGAAAGCCAATCCTGCCAATGCTGCCAATCCTGCCAATCCTTTTGGATTAATTTCCTTAATGAATCAGACTTCCTGCAAGCTCTTTCACTTTAACACTCTTTTGGGGCTATGAAAACAAGAGAGGAAAAGCCTGGAAGCAAGACACTGTGTCTCCTTTCCCTGTAAATAGAGTAATTAAGTGGTACAGTTAGTCACATGGCATTGAGAACATGTTTTCCAGAATGTTGTAATCATGACTGACCACAGGAGAGAGGTTGTATGCTGGATACTAGGGTGACTGACTGCATCTAGGCACTATTCAAACCACTGAAACACCTGTCCCAGTAGCTCCTGCTTGCTCTCCTCTCATTGGGATTGAACTATGTACCTCATAATTAGAGAGTGTCCTTTTCTTCAAGCCTGAAACATTTGTCACTTTTAGGGAATCAAACTCCTGAGTCTGTGGATCAGAAATAAGCCTCTGGTCTCTTACTGACAATCCTGCATTTCAGTTAAGTAATTTCCCAAAGCAGCTGGGATTTAGTCAGTGTTCTTAGTTATAATTAAATGATAAATCTTCCTGTGGAAGACATCCAACACCAAATATGTCAGTTCCACTGAAGCAGAATAGGGCACAAGATACATTTACCTAGGAAAATGATTCCACGTTGGAAAACTATATTCTCCTGTCAGTAGCCAGCTGCAAGATTTTCCTAAACAACAGTCAATGAATAAAAAAGCAAAGCTTTTTAGTAGCTTATCATGTATCTTCACATGCCAAATCCATGCATTTCTCTAGATATGATAAGTGTTTACATCTATGTCTGACATTTCTTACTGATTTCACTGTCTCCAGTGTCCAAGTAGGCTGAGCCCTCAACAGTCATTTAGGGAGAGCCTTCCCACACTACTCAGCAGAAGGATAATATACTTGTTATGTCACCCAGGGTATTCTCCCAGTCATGGCTAGCACTTCTGATGTTACCAATCATTTATTAAATATCTAGAATGAGATGTCTAATGTGGGAATTACAACAGTGACTGTGGCTTTTTTATTTATGTGCCTCATTGGGTGCTGAATGTCAATAAGTTGCCTTATAAATACCTTTAATATACCCCTAGACAAAAATCATGTCTCATCCTTAATGAAAGAAACCTCTTTTTTCAGTGAAATATGCTGAGAGATTGTGGCTGCCCAAGGTGCAGAACAATTAGTAGCATGGTTTTGGCCCAACTCTAAACAATCTTTTATACCATCCCTACCAAGATTGAAGAAACACTAGGGAAGAGAGGTTGGAAAGTATGTAAGAGTCAGGATACAGGGTTAAAGGCTGAAAAATATCATTACCTAGATGCATTGTATCTACTGTAATCAATGGCTCACGTGGGCTGTAATAAACTGCACTGGGCTCTCCCAAAATTCTCCATATTATTCTATCAAGAAATAGAAAGGAAATCATGAGACCTACCCTGTGTTTCTTGACTTTCAGCTCTTCATAGGTTTTGGAAGAAGACAGATCGTTTTCTTCAATAGTGCACCTATTGCTGAGCCCACAAGACTACAGCAGATAGCATGAAGCACAGAATCATGCAGCTGGCTCTAGTCAATCCTGCTTGATCAAAAAAAACAAAAAGATAAGACACAAATGGGCAAGAGAGTTTTGGGGGACAAGAGAGAATAGGTAGAACTACTAGAACTATAGAAGTTGTGAACCCTTACAGTGGGAAGTACACATATGTGAAATTGTGAACTAAAAGTGTGTTTTCTCTCTCATTTTTGAGACTGTAATTTAATTGCATCAATGTTTCATCCATTTCTTCTTTCAAATTCTCTCATATACCCCTCATTTTTTAATGACATGGGAGTAAAAATGTTAGATTAATGATTTAAGTGTTCTTTCTAGTTGAAAAATGGTACTATGGTTGTGTTCACATGAGTTTACACATGTGTATATCAATACACTTTCATAATATTCTGTTTGGTTTACTTCTAATCCTCATGTGTATAAAAGATATATTAAAATTATATATACCCCCTAATATATCATAGAATTACAACATTAAAAAATCATTAGACAGTGAAAATAAAATATACTTAAGATACATTTTTTTTTTCCGGGCGTCTGCTCCAGCCTTTAGAAGAAATGGTATGGGGCAGAACACAGCATCAGTGTTCACACTTTGGTCTTCATTCTTCTTGAGTTTCATGTGTTTTGCAAATTGTATCTTGGGTAATCTAAGTTTCTGGACTAATATCCACTTATCAGTGAGTATATGTTATGCGAGTTCTTTTGTGATTGGGTTACCTCAATCAGGATGATACCCTCCAGATCCATCCATTTGCCTAGGAATTTCATAAATTCATTGTTTTTAATATCTGAGTAGTACTCCATTGTGTAAATGTACCACATTTTCTGTATCCATTCCTCTGTTGAGGGACATCTGGGTTCTCTCCAGATTCTGGCTATTATAAATAAGGTGGAACAAAGCACACATGGAAGGAGTTACAGAGATCAAGTGTGGAGCTGAGGCCAAAGGATGGACCAACCAGTGATTGCTGCAGCCAAGGATCCATCCCATAATCAGCCACCAAATGCAGACACTATTGCATACGCCAGCAAGATTTTGCTGAAAGGGCCCTGATATAGCTGTCTTGTGTGAGGCTATGCCAGTGCCTGGCAAACACAGAAGTGAATGCTTACTGTCAGCTATTAGATGGAACACAGGGTTCCCAATGGAGGAGCTAGAAAAAGTACCCAAGGAGCTGAAGGGTTCATATTGTTCCAACCCTATAGGTGGAACAATATGAACTAACCAGTACCCTCTAGAGCTCATGTCTCTAGCTGCGTATGTAACAGAAGATGGCCTAGTCGGCCATCACTGGGAATAGAGGCCCCTTGGTCTTCCAAACTTTATATGCCCCAGTACAGGGGAAGGCCAGGGCCAAGAAGTGGGAGTAGGTAGGTAGGGGAACAGGGCGGGGTATGGGGGAGGGTATAGGGGACTTTTGGGATAGCATTCGAAATGTAAATGAACATATCTAATAAAAATTAGGGAAAAAGAAAAGAAAAGAAAAGAAAATCCCCCAGAGTAAACCTAGTCTAGAATATTAAGAATTTCTACAATGAAAATGTAAGCCTCTGAAGAAAAAAATAGAAATATTAGAAAATGAATGATATATATGTATGTTGGGATCTTTAATATTCATTTAATAAAATGAGCAAAAACAAACAAATAAAAAGAACACAGCATCAGATGAAGGCATTATAATCTCACTATTTGTGATTTAATAAGCACTGAGTTCTCTCTCACTCAAATATATTTCCCTGGCCAAGCAAGAGGCTTGGAACTTATTAACTCTCTTTAACCAGAAAGGAAAGGAAAGAAAGAAAAGAATTATAATCTATTACACAGTCAATATGCACAGGTACACATACATTCATACACACAAGCACTCTGGTCAGACCCAATTACTTATCTCATCAACTCCACAACTGTTTGCGAACACTTACATACACACACCTACACGTACATATGCATATATGCATTTGAGGCCTAGAGCAAAAGCTCCCACAAGCAAGCTTCAATGAGCAAGCGCCAATGCAGAAAAACAATCACTTATTTTGAATGAAAAAGATTTTATAGTCTTTATTACTAAAAGAGAAAACTTCTAACTTTTTATTTCTGAAAATAAGAAAAAGTCCCTCAACCTTTTAATTGTTTCAAGCACATAAAAACCTTTCCCTTATCACCACTCTTAGTTCTTATATTTTCTCGGGAGAATTGATCACATGGTCTTTCAAGCATCTTTATATTCCATATAAACTATATTTATAGTTCATAGCAAGTTTAAGATACTAATTCAATTCATAAATTGATAAGAAGCCAGAGCAGGTGAGATGGCTCAGCAGTTAAGAGCACCCGACTGCTCTTCCGAAGGTGATAAGTTCAAATCCCAGCAACCACATGGTGGCTCACAACCATCCGTAACGAGATCTGGCTCCCTCTTCTGGAGTGTCTGAGGACAGCTACAGTGTACTTACATATAATAAAATAAATCTTTGATAAACAGCTTTAGTGCAGTAGCTGGATATAGAATCAACTCAAACAAATCAATGGCCTTTCTCTATACAAAGGATGAAATGGCTGAGAAAGAGATCAGGGAAACATCACCCTTCACAATAGTCACTAACAGTATAAAAAAAAAAAAAAAAAAAAAAAAAGAAGCCAGAGCAGAAAGGTTTGCATGTGTTTCCATTAAGACAAATACCTAGATAAGCATGTTTGTCTGTTGCTAGCTCCATAAGTTTATTAAGTTTAAAACAATAATTCTTGTGTCATAAGTTAGCATGGTTTAACCAAGAGACAAATCATCTGCCTGTGTCTCATTATGATTGAAGTTTTGAATAGTAAATCAGTCAATATTTTATTTTCTGTCCTTGCAACTATCCCAGTTTATGACCTTTAGGTGCCTGATAGTAGTCTCATAGCTAACCTAGAAGAAATGTTTTCCCTGGTAGTAAATTTGTTCCAAAGCTACTTTCTTATCTTAGTGCAATTAGCCTGTGACACATGGGTTACTGAGCCCCATTTGCAGATTTTTAGAGGGCTGGAAATTCCTTATAAAAATTTAGGAAATCTGTAAATTGATATAGAAATTATGAAATTATCAATTTGTCAAAACAGCATTGCTACATGAGAATACATCCTTGTTGATCTGCAAAACTCTGCACAACAGGATGAGCTATTGCCCAGGAATCATTAGACTATGAAATACAGACAGGAAAGGCATATCAATATTAAGAAGCGATCCTGGAATGAAATTGCTGAAATTCCTGCAATTTAGAGTGTAGCCATCACAGCTATGCAAAGCAGCGAGCTACCTCCAGAAAACTTATTTTCATTCCTTTAGCCTTTCCTATATGGCACATTTTACATACCTAACCTGTGCAACACCATAGCTTACCAACATAGTTCATTCTTAAATCTGAATATGAGGATTCCTGGAGACTAGACTTTCTGCTGGTACCCAGCATCATGGGGGTGGCTTGTAATATAATATTAAACATGGAAAAGATCAAAGTTCAGAACTTGAACTTTTTTTTTACTTTGACTATCATAAGTTATGAAGGTTTCAAACTAAGCTGCAAAAAGAGGATGTGTTTGTAAGAAGACTTGAGGTAGCAGGGCACATTACATTTTGGGTCATGAAAAGCAGAGGGAGATGATTGTTTATGCTTAGCTATATTTTTCTTTTTTTTTTTTTTCTGTCTAGTACCGAAACTGAGAAAATAGTGCTCTCCAGTTTCCTTCCCAGAATAAAAATTTCCCAACCTCAAACAGCCTAATCTAGATAAATCCGTCAATTCATACCCAAAGACTGCCCTAATATAATTTCTTCATGGGTAGGAGCAGGCAATTGTCTTTTATGTATTCCAGATGTTGTGAAGTAGATAATCCACACTAATCCTTCACCACCACCACCCATCTGCAGACCTATTTTTGTGTGTGTCAAAACTGAGACTTTATTTCTTTTAACAAATATTCCTGATATCCTTCTAGCCCAAGACTAAGTCAACTCCATTGTCTCAGTGCCATGATTTACTGCCTCATATGACTGGGATCATGTAGTAAAAGGGATAGGCTTTTTACTTAGAAAAATATATTTGGTGTTTGTTAATCTTGGATCATGTCAGGTTTATATACTTGAAAGTTTCTTATTAGGTGTATAAATAGTTATGACTTCTATACATTCTTGTAACAGTAAAATACATTAGTTTATAAGGAATGGCCTGTTTGGCATGAACTTTACTTGTTAACTATATGTAACCTTCTACTAGCATACCCAGATTGATTCATTTTTGGTTACTATTTTCATGGAATATGCATTAACATTCTTGGACTTCGAGTCTGTGGCATTGGGTCAAAAGAAACTCACTTACAGACTGCAGATATTATATGTGTATCACTGCGATAAATCATATTTGATAAACAGCTTAAAAGGAAAAACAGTTAATCTGGGTCATGATTACAGACATCTCCATTGACTTTGTGTCCACAGTGAGGCAGAACATACAGGCAACTAAAAGGAATGTTCAATGGAGGACAGGAAGGGAGCAGAAAGAAGGGAAAAGAAATTAAGTGTAACCTTTAAATGTGCTTTCCAACTCTTCTACTGTCCTGGTCTTTCCTCCAACTCCAAAAATAGCACCATCAGATGGGAATCAAGCATGTAGCACAGGAACCTGTGGAGAACATTTATATTCAAAGAACAGCAGCACATCATCTGAATATACCATGGTTCTGTTTGCTGTTTAAGGTCTTGCTATGTGGCCAGCAATGATTTCAAGCACCTGATGATTTTGACTCAGCCACTGGATTGCTGAGATTGCAGATACGTGCCATCATACAGGTGTGTGTGAATTTGTGTATTTGTATTTGTGTGTGCTTTGATTTTACCCTATAATAACAATCTTTTTCATTTGATTGGAGAGCTTAATCCAGTTTTATGTAGTTACTATTAAGGTGATATCTATTTGACTAGCGATGTATTTTCTGTATATTTAACATACTTTGGTTGCTCTTTTCCTTTGTTATAGTCTTCTTTTGTATTTTGCCAGTTTTTTTAATGAAATGGTGTGGTGGTGTGATTATATTTTGGTTTATTTTATATATATTCTGTAACCTTTTGGTCACCATCAAGGTTATACTTAACAATTAAAACTTACAATGCTGGGGCTGGTGAGATGGCTCAGCGGGTAAGAGCACCCGACTGCTCTTCCGAAGGTGATAAGTTCAAATCCCAGCAACCACATGGTGGCTCACAACCATCCGATCTGGCTCCCTCTTCTGGAGTGTCTGAAGACAGCTACAGTGTACTTCCGTATAATAAATAAAATAAATCTTAAAAAAAAAAAACTTACAATGATATGGATGTTATTTTTATCAGCTTAACTTCAACCATATAGAAAACTGTTTCTGAATAGCTCTGTACCCAATCATTTCAACAGCCAATATCATAAAACTACAACTTTATGCATTATGTGTCTACCATAAATGAATCATTATTTTTGTATACTATCAATCCATTCACTAGGAAAAAATGTGAATTTATAAACTAATGTTACAATAATATCAAACTATGGGACTAAATTTTCACAATATTGGTTTCTAATAAATAGAAAAAATTGAGTTGCAAAATTGTTATTACCATAAAGCTAGCTTTAATCCTTACTGTCAGGCTTACCTTTTCTGAGAATGTATTTCTCTGTGTCTCTTTGAGTCACAGTATAATATCTTTTAGTTTACACACCCCCCAGGAATCTTTTTGATTTCTAGACTCTGCCTCTGCTTTTATTATATAGAAATTTAATTTCCCTCTCACTTTCGAGGGAGGACTTTTATTAGATACAGAACTCACAGCTGACCGGCTTTGCTTCTGAGGTTTATTTACTGATTTTATTTATTGTTGCTACCTTGAATGTTCAATCAATTGAGGATAAGCATGATCACATTCTATCACATCTACTTTTCTTTGATGAAACAGTTTGAAGTCATACCTCTGATTGTAAGTTTAACCAATGAGAGTTCATTGAACTGGATGAATATTTACATTCATACCTTTCATCAAATCTGTAACAAGGCAACACTTTTTTTTCAAATACTATCTCTCTCCTTCTAGCTTTAACTCATGGCATGCTACTGGGGCTTGTTTGACAGTGTCCTCCTGTGAGATCTACTCATTTATCCTCAAACCTTGCCTTTCTGCTCCTAAGATTTCATTTCAATTGCAATGTGTTCAGCATCAATATTTCTACCCTCTCAAGCCTGTCCTTGTATCCCTCTGTTGAATCTGCCAGTTGATGTGTTGTATTTTTTGTCTTCAGAATGTGCTTTGGGGTACTGTTGTTGTTGTTTTTGTTATTGTTGTTTCGTTGTTGTTTTCCATCTCGTTACTGAATTTTGTTTCTGCACATTATTTTCTTGAAATTTTTTTCAATCATCAGTCAGTTCCTTGAGCATTTCTAAGTCAGTTATTTTGAGGTGCTTTTCCAGTAAACAACTCAAGGATATGCTTTATGGACTTAATCTCTTTCTTTGAATGAAGTGTGCTTTATTGTTTCTTTGCATACATGTTATTTGCTGTGGTTAAAAACTTAACAGTCTACAGGTCCCATATTTTTTCCTTATTTGGAATGCTTTGTTTTGTGTTGTGGCTTCTTAAACCTATGACCTTAATCTGTCTCCAACCCAAGGATATCACACACATTAGACTTGAGTATTCTTCAGTCTTTTCTGTACCACTCCATGAATATATGTAGCAACTTTCTAAATAAACCTAAACACCAGTCTTTTTGACTGGTTCTTAGAAGTAAAAAATGGGACAACTGCTGGCAGCTAATAGAGGCAGAGCCCTTTAAATCTCCTGGCATTTGTTTATACAGCTTCCAAAAGAAAGGGTTGTTACTACAAGAGTGTGACAATATCTTTGATCTCTGAATCTAAATTGCAGTCAAAATGTAGATACTAGCTGTTAAGAGAGCCAAGGATATCTAGTATAACTGTGTACAAAGCATCACTAGGAACATATGGACAACTACCTACCATGTATCTGGTGGTGAGAATGAGAAGCTCTAGTGAGCTACAGAAAGAATGTAATAAATTAACAAAGGTTTTTCCATCTGCACCTTCACATGCACGTGTGCAAAATATTCAGTAGATCTTGTGGTTAGAAAATCATATACATTCTGCTAGTGCTACTTTGGTCTTCAGTTTCCTTTTTAAAAATTGACCTGTTTATATCAATTCCAAATATAAACAAACAATTCCAAATTTTACCACATATGTGGTCATAGGACCCAACATGTAAGGGTGTTTTGGCAGCCCAAGTTTTCTTCGGCAATCATAGTCCCTAGCCATAAAGATAATGCAAAGGTCACCTAGACTGTTAGCCATCACTGCTCCTGCTTTTAGGGACTTGCTATGGCTCTGCTCTACAGTTAACACAGGTTACCAGGTTATTAGACACCACCATTTCAGATCTTCTGGGTAGAACCAGGTTATATCTCTTTTAATTTTGAAAAGACAACATTGTGTGTTTATGTGTGTTTAACATTCTTGTTTTCCCTGGTGCTATCTGTAAGCTGAAGGAACTTTATGCTCCCAAAATTTGGAAAGGGAGAAAGAGACAGAAAGACAGACATATAGACAGACAGACAGACAGACAGACAGACAGAGACACACAGAGAGACACAGAAAGAGGGAGAGAGAGAGGGAGAGAGAGATAGCATGAAGTTGGGTTGTATATAGGAGGGGAAGAATTAGGTGGAACTGAGGGATAGAAAATTATGATCTAAATATATTACATGAAAAGAGATGTAATAGATTATAAATGTATCCAAATTAACTTGGGGAATGCTGATGTTCTAACACTACTACTTTCTCCAAACAATTATCATAATATATCTCTATATTGGCTGAGATCTCATTCACTTTCTCTCAACAATTTATAAGTTTTTCAGTATCCCTGTCTAGATTTTATTAAAGGCATTCTATAACTGTGGTGGTTTTAAACATTATAAGAACATCTTTGAAACTGCTAATTTTATGGGTAGTGCATGAGATGGGAATCAAGATGGTATAAAACACTAAGCTCATTGTCTGACTCCGTTGAGTCCTCTTGCTTTCTGAGGGGTTTCTTTTTTTCTTTTTTCTTTTTTTTTTCCAATTTTTTAGTTAGATATTTTCTTAATTTACATTTCAAATGCTATTCCGAAAGTCCCCTCCCGCCACCCCCTCCCTGCTCCTCTGCCCACCCACTCCCACTTCTTGGCCCTGGCTTTCCCCTGTATTGGGGCATATAAAGATTGCAGTACCAAGGGGCCTCTCTTCCCAATGATGGCCGACTAGGCCATCTTCTGCTACATATGGAGCTAGAGACACGAGTTCTGGGGGTTCTGGTTAGTTCATATTGTTGATCCTCTTCTAGGGTTGCAGACCCCTTCAGCTCCTGGGGTTCTATCTCTAGCTTCTCCATTGTTGGCCCTGTGTTCCATCTTATAGATGATTATGAGCATCCACTTCTGTACGAGACAGCTATATCAGGGTCCCTCAAGTAGGCACTAGCTGTCCTATGCCATAGTGTCTGATTTTAATTTTCTTATGTAGACAGTGATGTGTCTTGAACAGATATTGTTTCAGTTTTCTATTTTCTACCAATATAGTCTTTATTTTTTTCTTGGAAGTATTGCCCTGGATATACCCACTTGTGTTAATGCAATATTATTTTTTTCTAAACAAAATCTCAATCGTTTAATTTTTTTCAATGAATGCTCAGGAGACAGATGCTGGGTGAAAGTCTGCTAGCTAAGAGAAGCAAAGAAAGCACCCAGCTGAACTTCCTCCTCAAACTGAAATCCCAGAAGCAATGTCTCTCTCTCACACCATCTCAAAAAACTTCCTAAAACTGAATATCCCTCCTTTGTATTTCCTGTACATCTCTCCATCTGCCTTCCAGACTCCTTCTTACTCCCTCTGCTTTCTTTTTTCTTAACAATTCTATGTTCGTTACCCATCAACTGGTTGCTTGTTCCACCTCTTGACCTATTGTTACCTTTATTTAATCCTATTTACAGTATTCAATCAGAAGGCTCTTGGATTAAAGATGTGTGTTAAGGCTGAGCCACACAACTGAAAATAGGGTTTTCCCATAAATACTCAAAGTATACAATGTGATCAAATATCCTGCAATATTTCTCCCTTTCTATCTAAATATAAAGGAAAGGCTTTAGCTATAACACAGCAAAACTATTTACAATAATGAAGCGATTTCTGCCTGATTGTTCACAGTGTCCAGCTTGGTTATATTTGGCAGTCTTAGAATTAAGCATTTTTTAGTTCGATGTTCTGTAGAAGGTTTGTGTTGGTCTCATAAGAACTCAGCAGTTTTAATATCCTGAGCAGTTAGTAGTCTGGGGTTGACCTTTGGTTTGTGTTTGTCAGCTTAGTGGCAATCCTAACTAGATAGAACAGGACAGTCAACAGGGAAGTCTACTGTTTGCACAGAGACTGGCAGCAAAGGAGCCAGCCATAAGACAGATTTTCCCAGTGTTTACCCTTAGTACAATCCAGGTGGATTCATCTTCACTGGGCCCCATAGTCTTCTCAGAAACATCACATGTTCCTGTTAATGGTTTACTGTTGAAAACATAATCGTATTAAGTATTATACTCAGCAGATCTCAGGAAAGTTTGAGGACCACAATCAATTATGGTACATTTACACAATGGAGTACTACTCAGCTATTCAAAACAATGAATTGATGAAATTCCTAGGCAAATGGATGGATCTGGAGGGCATCATCCTGAGTGAGGTAACCCAATCACAAAAGAACTCACAAAACATGTACTCACTGATAAGTGGATACTAGCCCAGAAACCTAGATTACCCAAGATACAATTTGCTAAACACATGAAACTCAAGAAGAATGAAGATCAAAGCGTGGACACTTCGCCCCTTCTTCGAATTAGGAACAAAGCACACATTGAAGGAGTTACAGATATCAAGTGTGGAGCTGAAACAAAAGGATGAACCAACCAGTGACTGCTGCAGCCGGGGATCCATCCCATAATCAGCCACCAAACACAGACACTAGTGCATACGCCAGCAAGATATTGCTGAAAGGGCCCTGATATAGCTGTTTCATGTGAGGCTATACCAGTGCCTGGCAAACACAGAAGTGGATGTTCACAGTCAGCTATTAGATGGAACGCAGGGTTCTCAAGGGAGTAGCTAGAGAAAGTACCCAAGGATCTGAAGGGGTCTCCAACCCTATAGGTGGAAGAGCAATATGAACTAACTAGAACCCCCAGAGCTCATGTCTCTAGCTGCATATATAGCAGAAGATGGCCTAGTTGGCTATCATTGGGAAGAGAGGCCCCTTGGTCATGCAAACTTTATATGCCCCAGTACAGGGGAACGCCAGGGCCAAGATGTGGGAGTGGGTGGGTAGGGGAGCAGGGCAGGGGATGGGAGAGGGTTTAGGGGACTTTCAGGATAACATTTGAAATGTAAATGAAGAAAATATCTAATAAAAATTGGAAAAAAATATCCGAAGTAAAGACTAAAGACAAAACTTTCTATTTCCTAGTTGCCTGCTTCAGACTCAAACTAAAAACACATGCAGGGAGCTAGATGAAGTTTATTTCTAGAATTAGTATGACTACTAATATCACATCAGAATATATATATATATATATATATATATATATATATATATATATGAAATCATCTTACAGATTTTGAGTTAATATTTGTATTTTAAGAAAAGTTTTAGAGGGGGCCGGGCGGTGGTGGCACACGCCTTTAATACCAGCACTTGGGAAGCAGAGGCAAGCGGATTTCTGAGTTTGAGGCCAGCCTGGTCTACAAAGTCCCAGGACAGCCAGGGGTATACAGAGAAACCCTGTCTCAAAAAAAAAAAAAAAAAAAAAAAAAAAAAAAGTTTTAGAGAGTCAAATGAAAACCAAAAGATTATGAGACTAGTGACAATAGAGTAGTGTCTTATTTTTTGTTTTTCTCTGTCCCATACCAGGTAGTTCTTCACATATGAGATAGAGATTTTTTATTTTCCTTTAACAAGCATATGTGGCTTTAGAGAAGGAGAGTGTGAGCAGGACACTTCAACTCCAAAGCTAGTTTTAATTTTTTAATTAAATCAGGACCACATAAAGACCATTTGCCACTTATGTTTGTAGAGGGCAGCATAGACAATCATTTGGGAATCAGATATGGGTGGACCAGCCACATGGGGTTGAGGGGAGTGGCAAGATGGTGGCATGGATACAGGTGCTAGTCTAGATCCCCAAGCTGGGATGTCAGGCCTGTCAACAGGAGGTAGACAATAATACTATCACTTGACCAATTTACTCTTTTTTTTCTTGGGACATTTTCTCTTGACAATTTGTCCTTTTTTTTAATAGATGTTTTACTTGTCCAGTAGTCTCTGGCTTCCTTAGTTGGATGCTTTTAGTCTCCTTGAAAGATTTAAAAAAACAAAAAAAAAAAGAAAAGTCCCTGTCATAACCCTAACTCTGGGGACATGGGTTTCTTTTTTGGTCAGTTATATCTTACCTAGAGCAAAATGGGTTTTGGCAAAAATCAGGCAGAAAAAGTATTATCTTTCATTTGACATTTCAAAATTCTTTGGAAATATTGAAACTAAATATATCTTAGTATATGTGGATAAATATATCTATAGTCCTCATTTTCTTTATATATAAATTCAAGGCTTAAGTGTATTTATTTTAGATCACAAAGGATCTTTGAATTCCAGCCTGCCTTTTGCAAGGGGTTTTTAAATGTAATCACTGTAATTCTTATATGCCTGACTCTGCCTCCCAAGTGTTAGGATTAAAGGAGTGTGCCTCCCAAGTGCTAGGATTAAAGGGGTAAACCCTCACCTGGCTATGGATTCTTTGTAGTTGGTATTCTCATAGGATTGTTCTAGTTTAATTTGGTTCTCCATTTCCCCTTATTGTTTAGTGTTAGGGGTGAACTCTCAAGTTTTTCAGATGTGTAGTCTATCATTCTTGCTGATTTATTCTAAACTTGTTCCCTGGAAAGCTTTAATAGTCTCGTCTTAATTAAACATAATGCCAATTTGTCCATTATTTTCTCATTTTCAGATGTTTTGTCTGTATAACATTTGATGTCTTTGTTAAGTTTTGCTAGGCTTTGCCATTTCCACTCATACTTCCCTTGACCAGATACCTTTGCCATTTATTTGCCAGTTAGTGGTTTTCCATTTTGATGCCCCTACAGCTAAACCATTGCACAAATACCACAAACTGGAAAAGATAGATATTTGCCTTTTGTTCTCCTCGTTGTTTGTCTTATAGCCAATAGTGGTGCACTGATTTTGTGGTTTCTTCCTCAGTATTTGCCATTCCACCCCCAAGTCTATAGGTTGTTCCTTTCCATTAATTTTGATTCTATGGTGCTTGATATACCACCAGTAAATCATGTGTTAGACAAATGTGACCATTCTGTCAGTACCCACAGTTCAGTAGGTGCTTCTTTTAGGGGAAGGGTGAGAAGTTTAGGTAACTGAGATATATCCTCTGTGCAAGAAGGCACAGACCCGTTTGCTACCACATTTTGTTTGTGAAGTAGTTCCAAACCACACCAGTTCTATGCAATACCTTTCCTTCCATGAGTAGTCCTGAGGAGGACTCTGACTTTGAACTGATCCAATCCATCATTGTAAGAGGTGCCCTTATGACCTTAGTTAGGGTAATTGGCAATGAGTGATTGACTACAAGATTCACCATGACTCATTAAAATGTACAGATTTGTTTCCAATGACAGAACATTTATTCTCCATATATGGAAAGTATCTGCAATAGAAGCCAACAGGCAAATGTTGGTGGACTTCTTTTTGCTTTATGCAAGGTCACCAGTTGCCAATTCACCAATAAGTATATCCATAATTAGGATATCATCTGGCTCAATATTAGTCAGGGTTGCATGAACAGAGATGAGTTTATAAGAAGTCACAAAAGCTGTTCTTTCTTCCTGTCTCTATTGGAAATTAACACCTTTTCTAGTAAACCAACCAGGAGAGGGCTTTCATAATAATCGGTAAATATGGTATATGATTCCTCTAGTGTACAAACATACCGCATAGGATCTGTATCTAAGTTTTCTCTCTGGGTACTCTGGTGAAAGATGTGTGCTTCCAATACCTTGTTCACTGTAACTCTAGAACTCAGAAAAAAATACTAATTTATAGAGATCCACTAGGATTAAATGCATAAGCTACCACCTCTCTCTTCAAGTATTTTATCATACCTCCAAACAGCTCGAACCCTTAGAGACTTAAAAAAAAATAAGTTTGAACTATAGTAACCCTTTGAATTTACTTATAATATTTTAAATCTCCTGTATCTTTAATACCAAACAACAAAAATATCCTTTTTATTTTTAAGAAGAAAACTAAAATCTTATGCCTAAAGTGGCATGGGCCATGTAGGCAACCTGCAGTCTAACATTCTTACATGAAATTAAGACATTTGGTTTTAAAACACCATTTTTTGTTGTTGTTGTTTTATGCTACTAAGGCAAGGGTGCCTTTGGTAAATTATCATTTGAAAATATGATCTTTTAAGTTTTATTTTTGATTGTGATCAAATCTTTCTATAACTGTTTGTCCTTAAGTATTACTTGGCATATCTGCTATAGCTTTATGTTGAAACATGCAAAGAACTGTTTCATTTTGTTAGAGACATATACTGGAACATTGAAAATCTTAATTTGTACATGTATCTCAATAATCCCATAAATTCTAATAATTTTATGATTACAAGCTTTTTAAAACTTAAAGCAGTTGTTCATTGAAAGGCTACTTATGTACCTATGGTATGGTGCACATATTTAATTTTTCAAGCTCTGATTTTTAAATTGAGTATAAGGGTTTTGAATACATTTACTTAGTTTTTCCTGATGGGTAACATGCCTTTTCTGATTTATTTGCATCAGTATCAAATGTAATGGCTCTAGACATTGGTATCCTTTTTACAATATGAGAGAGAATCCAATTAATTCTTTTTATAATCAGAAGTCTCTTGATTTGGGGGAATTTGTTGTTAATCTCCCCCCAAAAATTATTGCAACCTCTTTGCAAATGTTCATTTTCTGCTCATAATTAGTGATTATTATCAGCATTAGTAAAAGGTACCACAAATTTTGCTTGGTCTATTCATGCTAATTGATGAACTCCCCTTTATTTCCCCTTTCAGAATCAATTCAGAAATCTTTTCTGCAGAGGTTTTTAATTTTTACTCTGTCTCTGTGCTACAAATGCCTATTCTGAGATATTATCTTCTCTCTGCATAAGAAATTCTGTGGGAGAATGAGTAGAAAACAAAAATAACTAACATTACAATCAATCTTCTGGTCTATGTGATCCACATAATGCAAAATTTCTCTTCCAGCAGAGTCAATTCTCTCTAAGACTCTGCTTATAATTTTCTTGGACTATTTAAGCCCTTATCACCTTGTAAGATTTGAAAAAAATCACTTACTTTTGAGTAGTTAATCCAATTATGAACCTAACCACTTAATATTTCCCAACAATTTCTGAAAATTATTAAGGTTTGTAATTGATCTCTCCTGATTTGTACTTTCTGTGATTGAACTTTCTTTCAATCTATCTTATATACTAGAAATTTGATAGAATCTCTTCTTTGTATTTTTCCAGGAGATATTTGTAATTCCCAGCAAGGTAACATTCTTTTTACATCATCAAATATTTTTTTTTCCTCCTTGGGTATCTGAAGCTGAATGGCCAGTAAGATATCATCCATTTAATGATATATTTTAGATTGAAGAATCTGTTTACAAATTAGTGCTAAGGACTCTGGCTGTTATACAAAATATTGACACAGTTTTAGACTGTTTAATATTCTCTTTCCAGTAATACCTTTTAACAGGCTGAGTATTATTATAAGTAGGTACTGTGAAGGCATTTACTTTCTTATCTTGTTCTTATGAAAATATAGTAAAATAAAAAAAATTACTTCCTTAAATCAATCACTATAATACACAATTCTATAGGTAATAAAGAAGGCAAGGGAATTCCAGGCCGTAAAGAGCCCATTGGCTAAATCACCTCATGTGTGGCTCTTAAATCTGTTAATATTCTTCATTTTCCATTTTCCATTTTCTTTTCTTTTCTTTTCTTTTCTTTTTTCTTTTCTTTTCTTTTCTTTTTTCTTTTTTTTTTTTTTTTTTTTTTTTTTTTTTTTTTTTTTTTTTTTTTTTTTT
>LR749791.1:1243027-1360183 GCA_902729485.2 Mus minutoides | reverse complement strand
AATATATATATATATATATATATATATATATATATATATATATATATAATTATATATATATAATAAATATTATATATATATATAAAATATTATATATATATAAAACAAAGCAACATTTTACAGTGCATTGGAATGATTTTTAAAAAGATAATGAAGTCTTCCATCTACACTTTTATACTGGAGAAAATTAAACAAGGCAATAAACTTCATGGTGTGTACTGAAGCTATTGAATGGTAAAGATAATGAAAGATTCATTTAAAAACAAAAGAACAAAAATACAAAAAAAATGTGGTGGTTTGAGTGAGATGTACCTCCCCACCCCCAACTCAGGTATTTGAACATGTAGTCCATTGTTTCTAGCACTGGGTAATGGGGTTATGGGACTTTTAGGAAGTATGGCCTTACTGGAGAAGAATATCACTGGGGAGGGCTCCAGTTTATAGCCCACTGAGGGCTTACTACCCTACTTGCTGCCCTTTTTGCCTGTGTCTTGTGTGCAGATGAGATGTGATCGCTCTGTTTCTTGCTTCTGCCACCATACTATGCTTTCCTCACCACGGTGGACTCTATCCCTCTCAAACCATAAATTAAATGCATCCTTTTTTGTCTTCAAGTTGCCTATAGTCATGGCATTTATCAAAAAAGTAACTAATGTACACCCCCATATTATAAGTAAAAGACCACATTGTTCTTTTTATCCCAGTTTCCAACACACAAAGACAGTGAAGTACCATTAAGAAACAGTAAAAGTGGAAAGGATAGTAGTCAAGAACTTTATATTTAGTAAGGACAAAACACAAAAAAGCCATATATACAAACTACTGGTAACTAGTTTAAAACAAACGAACAAACAAATAACCAAACCAGTCAGAAAATATTTTTTCATAAATTCTTGTTGAAAAATTAATTAACAAATAAGATTTGGGGGTGGGGTTCGAGACAGGGTTTCTCTGTGTAGTCCTGGCTGTCCTGGAACTCACTCTGTCGACCAGGCTGGCCTCCAACTCAGAAATCTGTCTGCCTCTGCCTCCCAAGTGCTGGGATTAAAGGCAGTGCCACCATGCCCAGCTCATAAGATTTTATTCAAACACAAATAACTGGGGAAAGGTTAGGAAGAGACCTTTGATGATCGATTAATGCAGATCTTTACAACTGATATCAAAATAACTATCAGGATGAAGGCAGAATAGAGAAAACACTCTAAGTTGTCTGATATCCTGTGAAGTACATTGTCAGGGTCCTTTCAGTATCAAGGGGAAAAAGATATCTAACAATAGTAAATCCAATAGGAAAGGCAGGTTAAAAGGACAGAAGCGGATTCTCAGGTGTACTCTGTGCTCCTGCAGAGGATCAGAGTTCAGTTCCCACCACCCAAGTCAGAAGGTTCACAGTCACCTGTACCTGCACCTTCAGGGGATCCCTCACTCTCTCGTGGTCACTCAGGGCACTTCTCTCACATGTTCCTACTGGGATGCTACCCACATACCTCCACATCATTAAACATTAGAGGGGAGTTATCCATGACAGAAAGGAAGATGGATAAGAACATATTAATAAACTAATTAAGCTCTCCTAATGGGTACCTAGTAGATACAAAGTATAGTTATGATACCAATGACTTCATAATGCAAACTTTTAAGTACCAGAGATTAAATAAATAAGCATAGATATAATGCACATCACAACTATATATTTGAAAAATTTTTAAAAAGGAAACTACAGAAGAAATCAATGCATAAGGACCTCCCACAAAATCAGTGTGGGCTTGCTGAAGAGGACATTTTCTCCAAATATGAATACAAATATGAATTTTTTCTTTGTATGCCTAAAGAAAAAAAATTAATTTAAAATGAATTACACTCCAACTCCAAATCTTCCCCCAAATCTCTTCTTGGTCTTTCCATACCTTTATACTACCATTCTGTTTCTTTTCCACACATTTAAACTTCTTAAAAGAGCAATAAATATTACATGAGTAAGGGCCTGAGATAAATTACATGAGCCCTTTCTGCTTCCTCACCATTTCCACTTCCCACATAAATATTTGCACTTGATCGCAAGGTCACCAATGATCTCATGAGGACAAAACTATGAAGATTAATGTCATTAATATACCTACTTTTACTTGATAACTGCATAAAAAGCTTTGCCTAAATCAAATGCTGGTGAAATCACCACACTAAACACACACACACACAGACACGCACACACACACACACACACACACACACACACACACACACGCACACACCATGATTTTAATATGGAGCTCAAGGTAGAGTTGAATTCACAATCCCCTGCCTTACTCTCCCATGTCCAAGGAGTTCAAGCATGGGCCACCACACCTGGCTGTAATTGACTTCATTGATGTTTAGTAAAAGCAAGAGTGATTAATTTTTAAGCAAATGATGATTATATTCTATTTTTGTTTGTTGTTTTGAAGTTGAATACTATGGAAAATGATGTTGAATTGAAATCTATTTTACTAATGGATAGACTTTTTTATTATTTTTTAAAACAGTTTTAAAAAATTATTTTACAATTTCATGATATGTATTTTACCATATTTACCTCCCTCTCCTTCCCTATGTTCTTCCTAGATCCATCCCTACCTCTTCAACTCCGAACTTTGTTGTTTTTACTCTTTACTTTATAATTCACTTCTTCAATTTTGTCCTGCCCAAATGTTCCTGGATGTAAGACCATTGACTGCAGCACTGTCAATCTTCCAGGAGCCACACCCTTAAAGAAAACGGACTTCTCTTCCCCAGAAGCTGTCAATTGTCCATAGATCCTAGGTTAGTTGTGGAGACTCATGGAACCCTTTCTCTTCACACATGATCATGTGTGAGTGTTCTATGGGCAGCACCAGCAACTGTGAGCTCATGAGTCCAGCAGTCAGTTCTGTCGTTTTCAGAAAACATTGCTTCCCCCTGGCCCTCCATGACCTCTGGCTCTCATAAACTTTTTGGTCCCTCTCCTACATGGCTTTTGAACCTTGAGGCAAGGGTGTGATATACATAACCTCCAAAGCCACTTGTTCTCTTTGTTTTAACCAGTTGTGAGTTGCTCCATTAACCACAGTCCAGTGCATGAAGAAACATGTAATGGGGTCTTTGAGACATACTCATTTATGGATGGAGAGATGCAGATTTAGAGGGCAGTATGATAGTATGTCAATATAGGAGAATAAGGTTCACCCCTTGAGCTTCTCTTCTATAAGTTCTTAGACATGTGTGCAAATGAGCTGCATATTTTCACAGGGCTCATCTAGTTTCTATGCTCACCCCACACAGTGTGATGCAGCCAGCCCTTCTACTAATAGCACAGTAGCACTTTAAGAGACTCCTCATTCTTCTCTCCCAGATTTTCTTCTCACATCCACAACATCCACCACACACCTACCAGATTAAGAAATGTTCACCCTTGAATGAATGAGCGAGCAAATTCATTAGTATGTAGTAGTTTCATTTGCTTAAAAAGCAACTCCATTCTTCATATTTAGTGTGATCAAAAAGAACCTGAATTTGTATTTTGTCTGAAGTGAAAGGGTAGCATTAATTTTCTTGACAGAATTGAAAGATAATATATTTTAAAAATAAAAATGAATACATAACATGGACAATGACCATTGTTTTCCTTTCAGAGACAGATCTGCCTTTATTATGTTAATTCTGGAGCGCAGGCAACAGAAAACTGGCTTAAATTGAACAGTAATCCATAGTGAAACTGAATAATCTAGGTTCTCTATTAAATGTAAAATCTGAACATTAAATTGAGAATAACAAATGAGTTAACAGCATTTTTAAACTTCTTCATTGTAAAGCCAAGGTCTTGCACAAGGTGTGTGTGTTTGTGTGTGTGTGTGTGTGTGTGTGTGTGTGTGTGTGTTTGTGTGTGTGTAGCATAAGGGGTTTGTGTGAGTGGAAACTTTGCATCATGTTGGTTCAACAATTTGGATGGAATTCTAATAGTATTCGAAAGAGAAGTCTTTAACTCATTCAGGCAAATCAAAGAACCATTTTTATCTGGCAAAAGCACTCATAAAGAAAGAAGAGCGAGTCAAGAGAAAGTAAGCATTTCATTAATGAAAAGATGCAAAACACATTCACTGTCTTTTGCAAAGAATTTCCACTTCATATTTATCAGATACATCATTACAGTACCAGGATGCTTCCCTTAGCAACCTACTCTATAGTGGTTGTCCTCTTAGATATTACATGACTACAAATGACAAGAAGCATTCTCAAGAGGGCTATCAATTACCTAAGAATAAAAACACATATGTATGTAGTGTACATGAATGTATATACATACATACATGTGTACATAAATATGCCTGTACTTACTACCTGATGGTAGGCTAAAGAGAAATAAGACTAAAGAAAAAATAGTCAAGCCAAATTTCTTCAAATACACCTTAGGTTATAAGATGGTTTCAAAATCACATGCATATCATATATAATTATGAAACAAAATTAAATTTTATAAAATGGTCCTAGAAATAAAATATAGGGAAGTAACCATAATTATGTAATTGGTAGAAGGTTGAGCATTGAAAATCAAACCCCTGGGCTTTAGATATAGCAAGCAGATACTCAATTGCTGAGTGACACCTGAAGCCCTGTAATTCAGTCATTGGCGTAACCATTTGGAATGGGAATCTTGCTTCAAGTGACTTTAAAAACTAATAATTTGCCACATAGCCATAGTGGAATAGTTTCCTAAGGGAAACAAACCATGAAATTAAAAATTATCTATTTTCAGTAATCATATCATTGTTGATACTATATAGTCATTATGATATATTGCTATTGTGAGATCATGTGTGTGCTGAGGAATAAATCTAATGAAAAATTACCCTAGTGTTACTAAACACTATGATTTTGGCACAGGGTGCAATACAATCTGATGTGGATGCAGTGCTCCTGAGCAGCAGACAGACGACCAGAATGACCTCTTCGTGTATTTCTCTTAGAATGCACATACATAACATAGAAGAATCACAGTCTGCACTCTCTTCTAAGCCTCAACTCTGTGGTACACAATCAGCATGCAGCGGGTTTTGATTTTAGTTTCTATCTTGCCCAGACCATCTCTCTCTCTCTCCCGAAGCCTTCACACAAACAATTCCCTCTTCCTTCGGGAAGCATTCTTTACAGCCAAACTAAGTTCCCATTTCATGGACACTAATTCATTCCATGTACCCCATGCCACTGGTAATCACAGTCATGATCTCACTGCTCTATGGCTATGAACATCAGGTACTGTGCTAGTCTTCCAGTGCTGGTATATGACAAGCATACCTTTCCATAATGTCTTTCTTCCATATTGCAATTTCATCGTAATACAGCTAGATACTTTTGTTTGCTTTGAAAACTCTAGCATCTGTCGGACATTCAACTGATGTTTATTTGAGGGAGCACATTGGATGCATAGAGGCACATAGATGGGTAGGTAGATGAGTGAATGGATTGTGGAAGTATAGATAGATGAACGAATAATTAGTGAATGAATGCTTATAACCATGATCAGAACAGAATTTATAATTTGTTTATAATAATTCTGGCCATTTATGGTGCTTCCCAAGTAAATATGTGAGTTAATTATTTTTATTTTTATCTTTTAAAATTAANTAGAGGCACATAGATGGGTAGGTAGATGAGTGAATGGATTGTGGAAGTATAGATAGATGAACGAATAATTAGTGAATGAATGCTTATAACCATGATCAGAACAGAATTTATAATTTGTTTATAATAATTCTGGCCATTTATGGTGCTTCCCAAGTAAATATGTGAGTTAATTATTTTTATTTTTATCTTTTAAAATTAATTGGTTATTTTATTTATTTACATTTCAAATGTTGTCCCCCTTCCTGGTCTCCCATCTACAAACCACCAATCCCACCCCCTCCCCTTTGTCTCTAAGAGGGTGTTCACCTACCCACCCACTCCCAGCTTAGCCCTTTAGTATCCCCCCCCCACCCCCCCGCAACAAGCCTCCACAGAACCACGGGCCTTCCCTCCCATTGATGCCAGATAAGGCCATCCTCTGCTACATATGTAGCTGGAGTGATGGACCCATCCATGTGCACTCTTTGGTTGGTGGTTTAGTCCATGGGAGTTCTGGGAGGTCCAGTTAGCTGATACTGTTGTTCTTTCTATGGAGTTGAAACCCCCTTCAGCTCCTCCATTCTTTCCCCTAGCTCTTCCTTTGGGGTCTCCAGGCTCAGTCTGATGGATGGTTGGCTATGAGTAAATCTGTCTTAGTTAGATGCTTTAGAACGCTCTCAGAGGACAGCCATAAAAGCTCCTGTCTGGGAGCACTTCTTGGCATCAGCAATAGTGTCAGGGTTTGGTGTCTGCAGATGAGATGAATCCCAAGGTGAGGTGGTCTCTGAATGGTCTTTTGTTTGTTTGTTTGTTTGTTTGTTTGTTCTTGTCCTGTGTTTCCTTTAGACAGGAACAATTATGGGTTAAAATTTTTGAGATGGGTGAGGAGTCATACTTGCCTACGGGGTGTGATCTCTTCAGCTTCCAACTCCCCTCTGTTGGGTATTTTGGCTAATGTAATGTCCATTGAGTCATGGGAACCACTCACTTCCCTGGCATCTGGAAATTTCTAGTGGTTCCCTCCATTCCCCAACCCCATTGCTACATATTTCTTTCTTTCTTTCTTTTTTTTTTTTTTTTTTTTTTTTGGTTTTTTGAGACAGGGTTTCTCTGTATAGCCCTGGCTGTCCTGGAACTCACTTTGTAGACCAGGCTGGCCTCGAACTCAGAAATCCACCTGCCTCTGCCTCCCAAGTGCTGGGATTAAAGGCGTGTGCCACCATACCCGGTGCTACATATTTCTATTCATTCTTCTGACCATCTGAACTTCTGTATTTTCTGATAGCTGATCCTGTGCCCCTTTTCCCTGCCTCCTCCTTTCTCCCTCTCAGGTTCCTCCCTCCCCCTGCCTCCTATGATTATTTTGTTCCCCCTTCTTTGAAGTATTGAAGCATCCACACTTTGGTCTTCCTTCTTGTTAAGCTTCATATGCTCTGTTCTCAGCTTTGGGGCTTCTATACATTTATCAGTGAGTAAGCAACAGCTGATAAGCAACTTCATCAAAGTGGCTGGGTATACAATTAGCTCAAGTGAATCAGTAGCCTTCCTCTACACAAGAGAACCATTTAGCTTGTTCCTTAAAGGAGGGTTTGGGGTTTTGTTTTGTTTTGTTGGTTGGTTGGTTTTTGTTTGTTTCAGATAAATAGGGTTTCACTATGTAGCCCAGGTTAGCCTTAAATTTAAAATTCTTCTATCTTAGCCTCCTGTGCTAGTATCATTATTATACTATACCATGTTAATCAGAATTAAAAACAGGTGCCTATAGGTTTTAGATATGTGTGCTCTGTGTGTGTGTGTGTGTGTGTGTGTGTGTGTGTGTGCGCGCGCGCGCGCGTGCCTGCATGCATGTGTGTATAATTAAGGATGTCCACATTGTATGCATGACTTGGCTCATTTTAACAACATGAATTAATTAAGGGAAGAACTGTAATGAGCTCCCCACTGATATCCTTCCACAGTCAAAGCTTCAGGCCAGACACTCTATGTGGCCTGACCTTTCCACAGAGCAACTCCCTTGTCCATGGCCTCCCTTCCACACGTCAAGCAACAAGAAACTGTGATGAGACATTCAGGCAACTTGGACTCAAGAGTGTGGGGATCTGGGGATACCCTAGGTGAATGTCCATTTTTAACAAGGACCCCAAGGCTCAGACCCATGGGAACTGGCAAAGCCTTCCTCAGGACAAGGTGGGAACTGGCCAATTGTGGTTGTTAGCAGTGTGTGCAAAAAGTAGCAACTGCACCCTCCTCCTTCTGGATGATTACAACCTTAAATGGCTCCCTACAGGTACCTCTTACTAAGACTAGATAACTTCCTACCCCTGTGTTGTAGCAATTAACTCACAAAGGTCCCAAGTTTTTGTGCAGCTGGTAATTGTGAGCTCGACCCACTTAAAACTAGATTCCCTTTATGTGTGTCACTCTCTGTGTCTGTCTTTCCTCCCTTTCCTCATGACTTCTATCTTAAGTATCTTGGGTTCTTGCTGGACCTAACTTAAAAGGACAGACCAGGGTGCCTGTTCTTTGCAGAGATTACCTGGAAATGCCTACTGTTCAGAACTGGAGCACCTAAAAAGTCAGGTTGCTGTGTTGCTCATGAAGGAAGTCCATGAATATCTTAGGAAGCTGACCTTAAATGAAACCCTTTAGTTTGAAGAAAAAAAAAAAAAAGACTCCCAGCTGCCCAAGCTGGTTCTTTGTCTAAACCACTGGAGGGATGTCTTGTAGGTTATTTAAAAATAACCATGTGGTTTCCATCATGCAAAGGAACACAGAAAACCAAAAATGAGCCCGTTTGTGCTACCAATCAATAAAGAAGTACACATTGTCAGAAATTCTACATTTACATATGTGTTTTTCCTATTTATGGATTTCAGTTAAAGATAATTCTTTAGTTTTTCTCATACTTACATGACCCAGTTAAAATATGTAAATTTGTTTGGCCAGGAAATGCTCCCTCCTTCCTTTATGAGAACAAAGAAATGACCCCACATCATACTGGGCAGGAGAGAGGACAGGGGGGTCTTCTAATTTCTAAGCAAGTCATTGAGGAAAACTATAGATGCATCAAAATATAATGTGCAACTATAAAAGCTATTTCTTTTTAATAGACACTTTATCCACTTCCAAAAATATCATCCACATATACAAAGTTGTAATTTTAAACTTATTAAAAAGAAAACAAAATGATTTTTTTCATGAGATGAAACCTGTCTGTTCCCATCTTAGCTAACTGTAATGATTCAAAATCATTCCTCATTCTTTCCTAATATTAAACTGTGTACTTATCTCAGATACCCAAGTCTGTGCACTGTTGAGTGTCACTTTCAGAGTTGATCTATGAGTGCTATGGCTACAGGAATTTCCATTCTTAGGTTACACTGGAGTGCTTAAACCCAACTCCATACTATGTTTCCACTAATGTCTTGATCCTTATATTTATTTTCATTTACTTATTTTTACAAATAAGAATCTTCTTTTAGTTTGTTTATAATGTTATACCTGAGTACTGTGGTAACATTATTTCTACCCTCATTCTTCTTTCTCTGCCTCCTCATGTGTCTGTGCAACTTCCTCTCAAATTCATGACCTGTTATTCTATAAATATTAATTATTATTATTACATATACCATATAATTTATGTCTCTCTATCTCAAATATATATATATATATATATATATATATATATATATATATATATATATATATATATATATATACCCTGCTACAACCTGATGAGTCTGCTTGGTGTGGCTCACATGTATATATGTTTAGGGATGATCATTTAGGTTTAGATTTAGGATTAGATAACCTGGAGAAGAAAGACTCTCCTCATGTTGACATATCTTCTGTTGTTGTCATAGTGATGGTTAGTTTAGGCCAATGTGTTATTGCAATTTCAGGAGTCCCCCTTTCCTGTTATATATGCAATACACTATCTCATAAACAGACATCCAGGTCCTCTGGACATTATAAGCTTTTCACCCCCTCTTCCAAAATGTCCCCCCCGATCTTAGCTGTAGAGGTTGTAGTACAGATATTTGGGGGAGGGGCGCCTCACTATAGCTGTTCACTGCTGTTCAACCAGTTATTAGTTTATGGAATGGTCCTTACTATTGCCACTTTCCTAAACCAGTATAATATCTAAGTGGATTCTAAATACTTATCCTTACACCATCAGCTAAGTATATCTCTAACTGCTAACTTACAAAGAAGCTTTGGCGGGCATAAAAACTCTTGATTTTATTTAAAATGAAGAATTTAATATTATTAAATATGTGTGTATGTGTATGTCTCTCTGTGTGTGTAGGTTAGAGGACAACTTGTAGGAGTTAGTTGGCTCCATCCATTGTGTATGTCCTACTTGGGTCCTGCTTGGTAGAGTCTTTACATTCTGAGCCATTTTGACAGTTCCCATATGAAAATCTCTTTAACCTTGAAATAACACTTCCACAGCTAAATCTATGGATTGCAACTTTTCTCATCAAATAGCTAGTTTTGAACCCCAAACCCAGTGTTTGCCCTACATAGGTACCACTAAACTATACTGGCACTTTCAGGTGGGTTGGATACTCCACTTCATAGCCTCACAGAACAGAGAGCTGCTGACAGACATCAATCATCATCATTAAATTATTTACGAAATTGTTGTTATAGGCTCTGATTATACAAAGTCAAAGTTGCCAAGCGTTTGATTTCTTTGACTTCCTGGTTGTTGCCTATGTCTAGTTTAATACCCTGCCTTTTAATCGAATGTGCAGAAAACCTGAAGTGCTGTCCGATTGGCGTTTGAAAAGGAAGACCTGCCTGTTGTCAATGTGTTCTGTTCCCTCCATGATACCAAGACATAAACAGAGTTTTCACTGTGTGGCAGGCATTTATGACACTGTTCAAATGTGGAGACATTTTCTCCTGAAGAACTTATAATCAAGGTATAAGCAGGGGGCTGTTACCTGAATTCAAATGGAGCTTGCCCCTACTCCCACCATTAGGAACTTATGCTGGGGTAACCCTACAATAACCAAAGGCAAGTCTTCTCTGCAGTGATACCACTCAGTTATTCCCCACTCTTCTCTTGCTTGGGCTATTTATCATTTTGACAAGCTTTACACCAGCATTTTGTGTCTACTCACCAGAGACTCATGCACACTCATGAATTATTTTGTCAGAACTTTGCCCTCATGTCTTACTTGAATCATGATAATGAGATCATGAAGGGAAATATACAAAACACATCAGTTGGGAGCAATACAGAAAGGCAGTTCTAAGTGATGATTTGACTCAAAGTGGGCCTTTGTGACCCTGGTTACTTTGAGGTCTTAATTCAANAATACTCTCCTATTTTGTCCCTGAAGTCTCTTCCAAGATGACAGAACCTGAGGATCTTTGTCTACACAGAGAACATGAAGTGCACAGGTCACCTTCACAGCCACTGTGCTTCCCTCCCCCCTTTATTTTGCTTCTTGATGTGTAGGTCACACTTTTCAGAAGTCGAATCTTCTTACACAAAAACTCACACATAATTCAACTTATTTAAATTATGTTTTGCCAGTTGGCTCTGCTCTGACTTGTTTCTTTGCATTTGAGGTTCTGTGCTTTTATTTATTTTTATGATCATGTCTTATTTGTGTCATTGCTATTGTGAAGACACCTTGAGGATTGTGCTGTTGCCTGTATTGTGCCTAAAAAATAAAATAGAACAACCTGGTTAAATTTTCATTTTTTTTCTGTACTTTATCAACTATAATGTTGGTATATAAGAACAGATCCACCCCAGTTAAGTACAATAATGCACAGTTGTGTTTATTCTTTGACAAACTATTCCATCAATTAACAATCCAATCGCTTTGAGATGAGATATGACAACCACATTGACCTAACACACAAAATAAGAACATGTAAGTAGTCCATGCTTGTACTAAAATTATGAATAATGTCATTGTAATGTAAAGTGCTTTTACAGAAACACACTTCCCTCTCATGTTAATGGATATAATTGATATAAGTATACTTTTACACAAAATGGTGATTAACTTGAGGTCATGTAAAAGAAACTCCTATGTCCCTCTAGGAATTTAGGATCAAGATGGAAAGCACTCCAGTTCCTGTTTTTCATCAGCAGAGTAACATGTATTTTTCATTGGCCGTTATAAGATTATTTTAAAAAAACAGTGTAACTATTTTAAACTTGAGGATCATTTTATGCATGCATGTATTGGAGTTTTCTAATACTGGAAGTTTTTATGACTTATGAACAAGGAAAGGGAATCTGTGAAGTGAAGAACTTGCCAATATATTGTCAAGTATATATATGACCAAATATGGCTTTTTTATTAGATATTTTCTTCATTTACATTTCAAGTGTTATCCCATAAGTCCCCTATACCCTCCCCCCGCCCTGCTCCCCTACCCACCCACTCCCACTACTTGGCCCTGGTACTCCCCTGTACTGGGGCATATAAACATTGCTAGACCAAGGACCTTTCTTCCCCAATAATGGACAACTAGGCCATCTTCTAATACATATGCAGCTAGAGACATGAGCTCTGGGGGTTTTGATTAGTTAATATTGTTGTTCCATCTATAGTGTTGCAGACCCCTACAGCTCTTGGGTACTCTCTCTAGCTCCTACATTGGGGACCCTGTGTTCTGCCCTATAGATGATTATGAGCATCCACTTCTGTAGACCAAATATATCTTAATAGAGGACTCTATTATATGATTACATAGAAGAAGCATTTTAACATAAGGAGTGTCATTATTTTGTGTTGATAATCTGTTTTATGAAGCCCTAAAGCTCCCCTCTCACCCCTCTATGACATTACACCAAACCATGCTTGTAGATTGGCTCTACCAATCAGCACTCTATCATGAGCACTGGGTACCTTCTCACAGTAAGAGATGCATTTATCAATTTAGCTATTATTATTTCATTGCAACAATTGAGTATTCTTGTCTATTTAATAATGGCTTGATATTACAATGTGGTCCATTCTATTCAAGCAAGTTAAATAAGATATGGCTTGTTTTAATTCTGACAGTAATTTTACAGAGATTGTCTCTGTAGCCATGCCGTAAATTGAATGTCAGCTTCTTCCTGCCAAATTTATCAAAACTGTTACGACTGAGTTAGCTAGAGCCAGGCTGACTCCATGACAGGCTGAAAACTGGCAGTTTGGGAGACTAGGCCTAAGAATCTTTTTCCTAGAACTGGAAAAGTCCAAAACAAGTCACTTCCAAATCTCTGATTTGTCACTTTGTCTGCCACCCAATTAGACATCACTTTCAAACACGGCTGCCTCCTTGTACAAACTAAACTTATCTTCATTGTGTGCTAAGGATGAGCCACACCACAACTAGAAAAGGGTTTCTCCAGTAAATAACACAATCTCAGCATTCACACTGTGATCAAATATCCTGCAATATTGCCAAAGGCGGGGCGGGGGGGGCGGGGAGACAGAAAGAAAGAAGAAAAGAAAGAAAGAGAAAAACCTTCTGTTCTGGTTTATACTTCCTATTTATGTGAGCATTTAATTTTACAGGGATTTCTTGTAGGCTATCTCAAGTTGTGTAACCTTGGGTATGGGGTTGAGTTCGCTCATACATAAAGCACTTACTGACAAAACACTAACAGTCTCACTGTATTGTTTTCTCCCTGATAGCATTTTCTTAGTCAAATTTATAATTTTGTTCCTTCCATGGAATAGAGTTCCTCCTTTAAAAAGCCAAATATCCTTCGCTTTTAAAAAAAATATTTTAGTTTTCTGAGTAAATTCACAAATTTCCTTGATAACCTACTCTGAGAAGCAAAGCCCATCTCCATGGGCTGGTTTTCATTATTGGAGACCATGCTTTCTGTTTGTTTTCATAAGATTGGCTTAAAATGGATATATATGTAACAGTAATGTTATTTCTAGATTCTGGAGTTTCTGCCATGTCTTGTTTTGCTCAAGGTCTTGTCTTGAATTATGCTATGGCGTCTATCCTCTACACAGTACAGGCGAGGTCTGTGCTTACTTCATTCACCTGGTTCCCTGGGGTTTGCCTTTGGTCTGCATTCCCATTCATTCCTGTCACGTTTACCACGTTAACAGCTGATAAGGCTCCGGATTTCACTGTTGGGACAAAGCTGTCAATATCTTTGATGGTTCTTGTGCAGATAAAATTATTATCCTCACAAATAAAGCTAGGTGTGTGTGTGTGTGTGTGTGTGTGTGTGTGTGTGTGTGTGTGTTATGAGAGCAGTGTCAGGCGAGGACAAACTTTCTAGCTTTTACCCTTACACACATCTCAGTTTTTCTTCATCTGTTATCTCTCCTTTCCTGTTTCAGTTCCCTGAAATGACTCATCTTATCTAATTTTAAGCTTTGCTTTTTAAAGGCAGGACTCACAGACACTCAATGACCACAGAGGCAGAAGTTTGCCTTCTGCAGCAATGGGAGAATTCTCTGAGTTACTTTTTGCTTCTTATAGCCCACCAAGGTAAGTTAGATAAGACATTACTGGTGCAGGGTGTATTCCGTTTTATTTCCTAATTCCACTTTTAGAAAGTATGTCTTACTTCTGTTTCCATTTGCTTTGGGCAGCCATGTTAACTATTTTATCCTGAAGAACGCCAGTGTGGTAGTTTGAGTAAAACAGACTGTCTAATAAATTTGTCTTGAATTCTGAGATCATTGAAAAGCATAGGGTATCTCCCTAGGAGAGACAATGTGCACATTCCTGAGTTCGAAGTTCTGTATAGTTCTTTTGTTTAAGTAATTTTTTGTCTCTTCTTTGTGTGCTCAATGTTTTCAATTGTCTTTATTTAAACACATTTGAACAGCTCCATTTTGGTGGAGAAAGGTTTATTTTGCTTATATTTGAATATCACTGTTGATCATTATATCATTAAAGGTGGTAAGGGCAGGAACTCAAACAAGACAGGAAGCTAGCATAGGAGCAGATCCAGTGGTCATGGGGGAATGCTGCTTATCATGGCTCACTCGGTCTGCTCTTTTCCTTTCCTTTTTAATTAAAAATAGATTTTTTCCATACAATATATTCTGATTATGGCTTCCCTTCCCCCACCTTCTGCCAGATTCACTCTACTTCCCCCATGCAAGCCAAATCCACACTTTCTTTGGATTTCTCATTAGAATACAAATAAGCATCTTAAAAAATAATAAAAACAAAATAAGATGAAGTTAAAACAAACAAACCAGACTAGAAATAAAATGTAAACCTAGAACTATAGAACCTTTCTGAAATATGCACACCTGTGAAAGAAATTTAAATGCAATCACCAAATAACTTGGAGGATAAAGCCCTGAGGAGATACTTCTTATCACCAAATGAAATTTTCAGTGCCCAGAATGGGTTACATCTGGTCAAGTTGTTGACAAATGGAGTCCCATGGAAACACTCACCCCTCCCCCCAAAAAAACAAGCTATGGCTAAGGCTATTGACAAACTGATGTTAAGTCCATATTGCTGAAGACAACATGCACCAAACTCATTGAACATGGAGAAGTCCAATGTGTCCCTCCAGAGAGCTCTCACCCTTGCTAGTGTTCATGATACTGGAAGGTACACTGCATCCTCCCAGAGAAGAAAGTTAAATAAACATCCACCCAACTCCAAGTCCTGTGGTCTACAATGGTGACTAGCCTGTAAGATATGCTGGAACAAGAGTGCCACAAAATTTATGGGAGGTATCAACCATGATCTGATTGCAATTAAGGCCCATTCCACGTAATCCATGCTGACCCTGCTCTGCCCAAGTAGCCAAAAACCTGAGACTAGATAAGCCACCTAGGGGAAAACTAAAATACCAATGCTAAAAACTAAAATAATTCCTTACAACAATGTGCTATAGACATAGATCAGTGCCTTGCTCAGCCATAACCAGAGAAGGAATTAATAAATAATAATAATAATAATAATAATAATAATAATAATTATTATTATTATTATTATTATTATTATTATTATTATAGCAACAACAACAACAACAATAATAATAGGAACAAATACAGAGACCCACAACTGGACAAAATGCAAAGAGCAAGAGATCTTGGAACACTTGGTCCTAAATGGAATGTCTCCATCAAATACCTCCCCACGGGGTTCTGTGGAAAGATTATTAGGAGAAGAACAGAGAAAGACATCAAGAAGAAGTACCACAGGAGCAATGCACATATGATTTCAGAGACTGTGGCATCTTGTTCAAGCCCTACACAGGTCTAAGCTAGATGGGGTTTTAGCACTAAATGGGGGAGTAGGCACAAGCCCCAATCCCAAGCCCAGAAGCTATCTCCAACAGAAAAATGTTGGCGAAGGAAATTTTTGTTTTCTTCAACAGTCACCGGAAATGTAATTTTGATGGGCTGATTTAAAATTTACAATGAAAGCTGACTATCTGAAATTTTCATTTCTGTCATTATTTAGTGTGTTGATCTATTGATTACTAATTACAGCTTATTTCCTGTCATTTATCATACTAGGTTGTAAATTTGTGTCTTGTTTTATGTGAAAAATCTTTCAGTGCAAGTATGTGCTCTCCAGACAAGTCACACTGCTCTTGCCGTGTATCCTGGGACTCTGCACATCAAGTACCAAGTAATTTCATGGTTTTGCTCATTCTGTAACCATATAGGTAATGTAATTTTGAGTCCACAAATTTATATTCAAAAGATATTCCTTTACAATTCCTAGGAAATATTGAAAACTGTATTATATATTTGTGTGTATTTGAACTGTGTGTGATAAGTGTGAGTGATTTGTGTGTGAGATGTGTGTGAGATGTGTGTGAGTGATGGTGTGATGTGTGTGTGTGTGTGGTGTGTATGTGTGGTGTGTGTGAGTGATGCATGTGTGTGATAAGTGTGAGTGATGTGTGTGTGAGGTGTGTGAGTGATGCATGTGTATGATGTATGTGTTGTCATGCATGTTTATGATGTATGTGCTGTTATGCATGTGTGTGATATGTTTGAGTGATGTGTGTATGTGATGTGTGTGTGTGTGTGTGATGTGTGAGAGTAAAGTATGTTAGTGTTGTGTGTTTGTGATATATGTGTATGATGTGTGTGTGTGATGCATGTGTGTGACATGTTTAAGGAATGTATGATGTGTGTGTGTGTGTGTGTGTGTGTGTGTGTGTGTGATGTGTTTGAGTGATGCATGTGTGTGATGTGTTTGAGTGATGTATATATGTGTGATGTGTGTGTGTGTGTGTGTGTGTGTGTGTGTGTGTGCGTGTGTGTGGTGAGTTTGAGTGATATGTGCCACAAGTATGTGTGGAGGTCAGAGGACAGCTTTCAGAAGTCAATTCCTTATACCATGTGAGTCCCAAGGTACCAAAGAACTCAGGGTGTCAGACTTAGTTGCAAGTGACTTTGCCCACTGTGCCATCTTGCTGACACCTTAGAAACTTGTTTAAAACCTAAATCAAAGGCCAGGCGAGGCCAGTCTCTATCCCATGACTCTCCACAGGTAAGTACAAATGCCTAGCTCACAATGTTATTCATTTCATTTCATTTCATTTCATTTCAGTCTTTTATTCTGTATCATCTGTTTGTTTGTTTGTTTGTTTATGCTTGCACATGCCATACCATGGTCCTTAGATGTGGAGGATGACAGCAACTTTAGCCACTGAGTTAAGTATTCAAATTCCTGTCTCTCAGAAGAACCGCATTTCTGTCCAGCTATACAGAAGTAACAGTGAAGCCCAAGCCTGTGGGCTGTAGATGTGAAGCCCAAGCCTGTGGGCTGTAGATGTGCTTAAATTCGCTAGGATATTTATAGCTTCACAGTAAGCTCGATCTTCGGGTCTCAGGTCTTTCTTATTGGCTTCTGCATCCTCTGCTTAATTTTAAAGAACCTTGGCAGTACACTGAATAATAAAACTTTAGTAATATTTTATATGGTTTTCCTAAGGTTTTTTCTTCAGCTGCTATTAAAAAAAAAAAACCACAATATCATCTGAGTGCATTTAAGAATCTTTAGAGATTAAATTTTGGAATACCCTCTTTTCTTCCCTCCTTCCTCTCCCACCCCTCCCGATATTCATCCCCCTCCATCCCTCCTTTCCTGTCTCTTTCCTTGACTGCTAGCCTGCCCATCCTCCTCCCTCCCTCCCTCCCTCCCTCCCTCCCTCCCTCCCTTCCTTTTTTCCATTCTGTCTGTCCCTCTGTCTTTTTTGACAGGGTCTCACTCTGTAATCAAAGCTAGCTTGGAACTCACAATGCATCCCAGGATGGCCTCAAACTCGTGTCTGGTTTTCTGCTCCAGTCCCCCAAATTCTGTAATTACAGGCATGAGCCACAAAGTTCTGAATTTTCTTAGTAGAAAAAAAATCATACAAGCATAACTTATATTTATTCACTGGTCTCATTTTTGCTAAGTATAATTTCCTAAACAATGTATTACATTGGTTGAGTCATCCCGAATCTTGTTAAATAATTAGAGTGATTACATTATAGCCCATTCACAGTTCTGATGAAAATGATTTGTATTTCTTTATTTGGCTTTGGCTCTGCATTTGGAATAGCTGTCAATCATAAGAATGTCCCACTTTTTGTAGTAGAGTAATTTTTAGTCATAAATAAGTGTAAAATATTGCCAATATATTTTTCTTTTACTCTTGAGACAGCTGCTAGGTTGTAGTATTTATAACCTTTTATGTTAAGAATTGGGGTCTCTTACCAGAAGCAGTGGTCCTAGAATGTCAACCCAGGCCTGTTTGTGGTAACAAGAGAAACATGAATCTTACTGCTACTGCATGGAACACGATTTCTTTTTCTCAAAGAGAGACAAGATCAGTAGTGGACTTTAGTAGCCACATCCTTTAGGTCTTGTTGCATGGGTACTTCAGTTGATACAGCGTGATGATCTATTTGTAACCCCTTCTTGATGTAATAAAGTATCTTGGGGTCTTGGCCACCAAAAGATGAAACTATGACCACAGATCATATGATAGCTTAGTCTAATCCAATATTAAATCTCAGATAAGACCTTTCATAAGGAATGATACTGGCAAATAAGGCAAGACAGGCAGCACGTGGTAATTATGTCTTTTCTCTTACAAGGAAATGTCTCACATCTGAGTATACACATTCCTACAACACAGTACAGGAGCTAAGACAGTACACACCAAGTTATTATTATTATTATTATTATCATCATCATCATCACCACCACCACCACCACCACTACCACCATCACCATCATAAGTTTTTAAGTATTTAACTAGTTTGCATTCTGAAATTGCAAGTGTTGCTGAGATAGACTAAATGCTGTGGTCCCAGGTCACTCATCCATATGCTGTAACCCAGTCTCTGTAATGTGAAAGGATGAAAAGATGGAGTCTTAGGGAGACAAGCCAGAGCTCACTATGAATAGGATTTCAATTGTCTTAAGAGTCCCGAGACAATTTACAGCTCCTGCTACAGTGTGAAACACAATGAGAGGCACTATTTGTATTGCCTAAGCATAGGCTTATCAGCTCAATGATCTTGTGAGATCAATGCCTGGACCTTGGTCTCTCCAGTCTTCAGAACTGTAAGAGATAAATTTTGTTGCTTATAAACTATTTAACATATGATGCTTTCTATAGTAATCTGGACTAACACACATGCATACACACACATGTTCACAGTTTTATTTCTGTACACACAGAGGGCTTTGATATATGTTATTTTATTTTTGCAATTTTTTTATCATTTATATTTTTCTTGATAACTTTGTGAAACTAACAAATTTAAAACAAATATGTGCTCATTTTATTTTCTGGAAAAATGATGTAAGTATAGTTGCTAATCTTCTCCCATTCAAACTTCTGCCAATTCTTCCGGCCTTTTCTATCTTTTTGAAATGACACATATTTCAAAGTGTTTGCATATTTAACATTTGTATTTATTAGTGGTTTTACTGAGGAGACCACTACATACTATGTTATATTCTTTTCTATAGTTACATAATATTCACCAATATGAATAAAGCACAACTTATTTGAATATCCTTAAATTAGTAGTCAAATGAGATAGGAAAAGATTTTATTTTTAAGTCACTAGGTCATTTTAATTTATCTTTATAGACAGTGAATATCTTGGCACATGTGATGGTCCACACCTTTAGTTCCAGAATTCAGGAGACAGAGACACGTGTATCCTTGTGAGTTTGAAGCCTGCCTGGTCTACATAGTGATTTCCCAGATAGCAAGAGCTACATAATGAGACCTTGTCGCAAACAAACAAACAAACAAACAAACAAAACAAAAACATCAGTGAAAATCTCATATAAATTATATTGATATATTTATGTTTGGGCTTATAAAATAAATTTATTATTGTGTAGATACAGTATGATATATATGACCAAAGTTTTTGTACAAGTTAATAGTAACATACTCCCATCAATAAACATGAAGCCTACCATTTTCTTATATTATCTTCATTGGTTAATTCTATTTTATGGTCAATAAAATAAGCATGAAACTATAATGTAATTGTTTTCAAAGCTATAATTATAGAATATTATTTAATCAATTAGACTTTTCACTTTTAATGTGTTTATTTTCTTGAGTGTTTTAATAATTAAAAATATTTTTATAAAATTACTTCCTTTTTATAAATGTGCAGAAACATATCATTGCTCAAAACATCATCTTTTTATTATATGGATTGCCTGAAATTCTCCACCCGAAAACCATTTGATATGATATTTTTATGTAACTTCTAAAGGATCCATTGTAATAGGTATAATTTATGTACTGAAGACAAACCAAAATAGTACATCCGAGCAATTTCTCACAATTTGAACAGACCCAGAAAGTCATGACTCAAATCAAAACCTTATCCACTGCTTTTCCTACTTACTGTTCCTTCTTCCTGACCAAAATTAAGCTTTGTTTTCTCACCAAGCATTACATTAGTTATTTTTAAAAGTTCATGTACATATCTATACGTGGGACATGCAACTCTCATTGCATCCACGCTCATATTTATAACAACTAAATATATCCATTCTCCAGTGTTCTTCCCTGCTTTACCTGTTCTTTTACGAAACACCACTCTTCTGCCTTAACCACTCCCTACAGTGTTCGCTCATTTGGAGTTTTGACTATCCTTTGTCTTTTGTCTCCCTCCCTGGGCCCTCTCTTTGCCCAGTGCTGAAGGAAGTATCTCTTGGCTCACCATCCACTTTGGATCACTCTCTTCCATTGTCTTACGGCCCTCATCATTTAATTACCAGGACAGCAGCATGTCTATTTTTGCCATTTTTATTCTTTTTCATTTCCTTAATATTTTTATTATTCTTTTATTCATTACTTGATGTCTTAGATGCCTTTTTTTGTTCTACCCTGCTTCATGTTCATAGTCGCTTTTGAATGATTGTTCCATTGATTATGGAAACATTTCGACCACCATGTCTTTAACAATGACATACTCATTCCCTGCTTTTTTTTTTTTCTGATATTAAAATTCTAAATGGAGGCCTCTCAAAGTGTAATGGACACCTTTTATTCTTCTCTCTGTATCTTTCACTTCCTGCTTGCTTTTACTTATGTAGTCATTCTGTTTGTTTCTTAGGATCCATCATTCATATTATGTTATCTGTCCATGATAATCCTTGCCATTAAATCAGCTCCTGATTGCAACTATTATATTTTAATCAATTGAATTTATACCTATGAAAATTTTCATTTTTCTAGTTCTGTTGGAGCTTTCCCATAATTTGATATAAGGCAATAAATATTAATTGTATTAATAATACTTTTGTTTACATTTGATAAAGAATCTTAACCTTTTATGGGTGAAAAGTAATTTAACATTTTTACCTTAGGTTTAGTGTGATACATTTTATATTTGTAGTTCTTTCATGTGAGTTCTCTGCTGAGATCAGTCCATGGGTTTTAGACATCTCCATAGGACAATGAAAAGAATCTGTTTTCATCTCTTATTTTAATAACATGTATTTTATATAAAATAACAACTTGATGAGTATTAATCCATTATATTGTCATAGTACTATGATATGTCAATATGTGATCTTTTGCTATGCATTGTGTCTAGTAGTTTAAGTGCACCCTTAACAGTACAAATATCTCAGCTTTAATATTAGACATTTCCCCACTTCTATACTGTAAAATTCATTTCTCTAAAATTCTTTTTATTTAGCTCTTTGGATGTGTTTCAGAGAATCTTAATAATTTATTCTCAAAGCTTCTTAGTTCTCCTACACGTGTGAAATTGTACTTTGGTTTTCCTGTATTCTGATGTCTTGATCAGTATAAACTAGTTCTTGATTTTCCTCAGAGCCTTGTGGTATCGGTTTCAGTGGTCACTTTATTTACTCTCAAGATCCTAACATTTACTGTTTGTTTCATTGCTGTTTATTTAGCTTTGTTTAATTCATCTTTTAATGAATGTAGCTCCTCATTTTTTAGAACATTCCAAGTAAATCTCTGAAGATCTCTTTTCTCGTATGGTGTGAACTGACATTCAAATGCTGGTTTTTATTGTGATCTATTTTTAAGTATCATATTGGAGTGTCCTAAGATATTGATTAGTATGGTTATTTTGAGGTCTGCAGCCCATTGCATATGCTCCCCGCTCTTTTATCTCCATCCTTAGGTGACTTTCTCCTCCATGCAGATTAGCAGTTGCCTAGATCTCATACCAGGGCTCCAAGTGTAATACAAAGCCTTATGTGGGTCTTTCTGGACTGTGTGTTCTTATATTGCTGCAGGAAATTATACTTGGATCTTAAAGCAGTGTGTGCTTAGTTTCACCTTTCAGTGACAAAGTGCTAACATTCTGATTCTTGCTTCCCTACCTCACAGGCTTCACTCTCAACTTGGATTATTCCACCCATAGCCGTAGCCTCTGTCTAGAGCCAGAGAACTGACTTTGATTTCCTATCTGGTGCAGGGCCATTTATTGCCTGTGTCATTTCATGACTCAGATTCTCACCTTCTACTGGCTAGAGTCCAGAAAGCCTCTGTAGTATCCACTATTTAGAAGTTGTTTTCTTGGTGATGCACAGAGCTAGTCATCTTGGTTTTGAGTCAGATAACAAATGTTAAATATTCTTTTTCCATGTGTTCTCTATCATTCTTCAGTGTTAAAAGTAGATGTCTCTATATGTTAAGGAGCATAGTTAGTGCATCAAGTGGGTCAGATGTCATATCCCTATACACAGAGTTTAAAAGATACATTCAAATATCTCAGTTTGTTTGTTTATTCACACACAATTGCATATACCAGTTATGCACATGAAAAAATATATAATAAATTCTCTCCAGACACTAATGACCACACCCTTGCAGTGATCTCTATCACCTCTATTCTGGAGATTAAGAAGTCCTTATATCTGACAAGAGGAACAGAAAATGTAGTTGAATAAAATTGCAAATGAAAGTCTCCTAATTTTTATTTTCAGTAAAATGCTACTTAACATGTAAAGTAGATTTTTTCTTCTTTCAAAACGTTTGCCAACCATTTACTAATGAATGCTTTTTAAATCTATTCCCTTAGCCTTAAAGACATAGGAAATTACATTTTTCCCCACTATACCTATGGAGAAATAGCAACAGGTTCAGGCTAACGGGGATGAAAGTAAAAGCTTTATTTAAAAACTAGAAGAGCATTCTGTCTGCTAAACTAGCATCTTCTATTTGCAAATCTTTTATTATGAATCGTGTAACAGACAGGCATTAAGTATCCTTTAAAGGGTACATGGAGGATGTCCCTTCTTCAAGTCTCAGGAGGATGAAAAAAGGGAAAAGAAAAACCAAGGAAATGGGAAGGGGTGTGTAAGGAAAGCAATGTATGTGGAAAGGGCTGTAGATGAAAAGGGACGCATGTCAACTGTGCCTTTTACTGTACATCCCAAGGAACCTATCTTTCCTTACCAGATGTAAAAAGTCAAGCACATTCCATTCTGACAACAGCACAGGCTACTTCCTAAATCTGTATGAACCATACTTTTTTATTTTATATATTGTGTGTTTTATTCCATTGTTCAGATTTATTTATTGTATCTATCTATCTATCTATCTATCTATCTATCTATCTATCTATCTATCTATCATCTATTATAATGCTTTTTCTCTATATGTGTGTGTGTGTGTATATATATATATATATTTTTTTCATCTTAAACAAACCATATATTCTCTTCTTCCTACAAATTTGATGTTCAAACTCTCTCCGGTACACATAAATTCTTCAGTCCTTGGTCTAGTGTAAGATAGGCAGCTTTCATTATAAAGACACACTACTCCCTGTTCATATACTTGACATTGGACCCCGCACCTTGCCTTTCTCCCAGTGGCTTGCTTTGATTAGTTGACTTATAGTAGTGATCCTTGGGTTGTATGGTGTGGTTAGTGAAGGGATGAGGACTTCGGGATGTGACGCTGATCATTGGTTTACATTTGTAGCCTGCATTTTTGTTTCAGAGCAGAACCTGCAGGACCATCATCTTCCTGAACTTTCATCCTTACACCTGGAGATGACTGTGTGACTAGTGGAGGATTTACGAAGTCTCTTACTGCTTAGCTCTTCAGGTTTTGTTTAATTATCTTTGAATTATTAACGAAAATGATGATAATTGATACTTTTTTTTATTAATTATCTTCCCTTACCCTGACTATCCACCAGAGGACATCGTGCCAGTGAGCAGATCAAGGGAGATAATGGAGTGAATGAATAGATGATACCCCAAGGTGGAGTGGTGAAGGAGCAGAAAAAGCAATGGAAGCTTTGCCAGCTTTCACTTAACAGTGAGAATCCTGCTCATTTTCCTTCCAGTAAGGAATGGTATCAGGCTGTTCCTCCTGAGCTGCCACAAAGGCCACCAAGTGATGAGATGTGGAAATTGTTGCATTTCAGATACTAAAGGCCAAAGTCATATCACTCAAAGGTTGCCTGTTCCTCTGACTGCAAAGGCTGCATCCGCTCTGAGCTAACACATATTGTCTTTTCTAATCAAAGCTTATTATTTTGAAAGCACCAATGCATTCATTTTACTGTCAGAGACTTGTGTGCTTGTTATTATTTTTAACTTCTTTTCATTCTTCCCTGTTGGCTGCTAGAGCTGAATCTCTGGAAGCCTGGTGCTCAGGGAGGATTCCTGGGGTTCAAGTAAGGAAGGCATACTTGCAGTGTCAGGAAAAACCTGTTTAGTTGGAGTCTTATCTCAGTGCCCCCGCTGCCCTTTTTAAACAAATGTATTGGATTTTCACACTTAAGTGCTGCTTCATAGCCCAATCTCTAGAATAGACGTGTCTAATTTTGTCTGTATGTGAGAGAGAGTTTACTTAACAAACGACCCCATATTGCCTTTTACAGGGAAGGTTGTTAACCTGGATTATTGTACGCAGACAGGACATCCCATGTGAACCACTCACAGCTTTTAACACCCGTTCCTCTCCTTTGCTTTCCAGCACTTTTGTTCATGGATCTGGCACCGGGCTATAATCATACAGGGCTTAATAAATGACAGTATGCTCATGGTAAGCTGCGTGCATTTCTGAAATGTGTCACTCTGACTGAACGCGACTGTCCTGGGAAATGACTGGCATGCAGTATTCCCAGAGGAAATGTGTAAAATATCTCACTTAATTGTCTTGCCAAGTTCACGGATTGAAGTTGCCAGCTGTTGCCCTTTTGTCCGGTTGATTTTTAGTCTCTCCAGATGTATTAGCATAATTGTATGATTAAATAGAGACAATGGCTTTTTATCACAAACATCCAGCAGTTGCAGAGCTAGAGATAGATATTAGTTGCATCTTCATAAATAGTGGGCAGGTTCAAGGGAGAAGAAGCTGCAATATTGTATCACAAATGTCGGGGGATAACTGGTCCGTGACCCATGCCCAAGAGAAGCAACTTATTTTAAGCTTCTAGAAAAATTAATTTTAACATCCATTAAAACTCAAATTGCCCACTAAGCCCATAGATGAGGTAAACTCTAGCACAGATATACATTATATAGCAATTCCTGTTCTTCTTCCTGGAAGCCTTACAATGGTCTTTAGCCCCTCTCTTCTTTCCAGCTGTATCTATGCTGTTTGTAAAGGTCTTCATCTCACTGGCTTCACCATCTTGCTTTTGTTTCTGTTTTAAATGAGTCACATGCAGATCCTGAGAGAGCATAATCTACCGTTCCGTGCAGCCAAGACAACACCTCTTCATTTGAATGCCTTCATGTTAAAAGTCATTTTATTTAGTACTGATGTTATTTTTCAGTAATCTACATTTTAAAAATCTTACTCATATACCTACCTTCATCAGGAATAAAGTTACTTCCATAACTTTAATAATTTTGTGGGATTTCAAGAAGAAAAGCTACCTCCTTGGCAAACCATTCCATATAAATAAATATCCCATCTTCCTTCTGCACTGTATAGAAGTGGTTTCCCTATCTCTACCTTATGCACTTTCTTTGGAGTTTTGCCACTTATAGAGTTTTGCCACAAACAGATTGGCTAATAACTCTTCCAGTGTACTAGAATAGCTTGCCAGCTTGACACAAACTTCACCAGGGAAGAAGGAACTTCAATTGAAGCATATCCTCCAATTGTGTTGAAATTGAAGAGCTCATGACTGGAACCAATGCTCTCATCAAGAGGCCTTACCTTCTTCACCTTTTGACTCTGCGGTGACAGGTGACAGGCCACCATCAGGGAATGAGTCCTCAATACATGCTGAATATGACATCACTTTAGTCTTGGGTTTTCTAACATTCATAGCTGTGAGAGTTAAATTTATATCATTTAGAACCCGATAATTCTTCAGTATTTTGTTACAGCAGCCTGGCCCTTCGAAGACATACTGGGTTATAGTTAATATTATAGTTTAACTATGATCCAAAAATAATCTCTCTGCAACACAGTGTGTTTCATAAACAATTATTCCAATTGCAAAAGACATAGCTTAATTTCCAGTGCAGTTGAGTAACTTGTATTCAAAAATCATAACATGCCACAGTTACAAATTGATAATTTTACAAATGGAATTGATTATACAATTTAGTCAGATAATATTAGTTTTGGGTAGAAAAAACAGGAGGGTCTGGCTTACCCTAAGCTCAGCAGCCAGCTCTTGGCAGTGAGAGGCTGAGTTGCTTTGTGACCAGATTCTCAGTCTTGTTGTCTTCTTTCTCTCCTCCCTCCTCTTCTTTACAGTGTGTGTGTGTAAGCAGGTGAGGTGGATGTGGTGCGTGTGTATGTATGTGTATGTGCGAACGAGTGTATGTGCATGAAACAGTGTTTAAGGCATGCTTGTAGATACTAGAGAACACATCTTGAGAGCAGGTACTCTCCTTTCACTCCTGGATCCTGGGGATCAAGCTTATGCTGCAAGCAGTTGTACCCATGATTCATCTCACTAGCCCCAGTTCCTGCATGGTATGCTGTTGCTGCTGGTACAGAGGTCCTAATCTCGAATGATAACTACTCAACTGTTTTGTCCAAATAGATATGGTTATCTACACAAATGAAACAGCTATACAGGATTTAAAATAGTGGAAGTTACACACATGCATGAAATTCATGTGCGTGGCATAATTTATATACAGTCTATAATATAGGGCATGCAACACTTCAGGTAACACTGAAACTGAAGGTACAGTCTCTGTTCAGCCCATAATTAAATAAGCCTCGGTGACCAGACAGACATGCCTGTGGCTTGCTCTGTGAATTTAGAATTACAGAAAATGGTCCTTGTTTCTGATGTTCCACAACCATTTACTTACATTGGCCTTGGGCAATTTTCTTCTAAAGTCAAATTCATCGTCCTTACCTACTAATAGTGATAATATATCAGCTTTGTAGAGTCTTCTTTAAAAATATGTATGAAGACCCACTTCTTAAGATTAGGATTTGTTCAACGGTAATGTTGTTTTTCTACCATTTCATTCATCATATTTCCTAGAATTATTAATGTCAAACTATCTTATCTATTTTTCAGATGCCCAAAATAAACTGATTTTATTTTTTTGCTCCCTGTGGGGACAATAGAGAGAATTAACTGCGGTCATAGAATCTTGAAAATATAACTAATTTTTTTCTTTCTTTCTTTTTCAACAGAAATGCTCATTTGTAATGGGATTGTCACATAGTCTTCGGCCATACAGGAAGGCAGGCAATGAATGAGTAGTTTCTGGGAGACAGGTGAGGCGTATTTGGTAGATTAATTCTCAATTCACCTTCTCAGAAGGAAAGGACAAACCCCTCATTTACCAAGATTCTAAAGAGATTTCTAGGCAAGTCCCTGGCCAGGCCCCACATCAGTCTTTGCTTTGAAGTATCCATTCCCCAGAGTTTGGTTTTCTCCACCAGGACCCAAACTTGTTATTGAGCTGCAAGAGCTCTGTAGGAAAAAATCAGCTCTTTCCACTGACATGCACAAGCCTGGTGTCCGCTGAGAGGGATGTTCTACCTGTTTATCAGGTAATCAATCTTTGTCCATCATCTCCTTTGTCTTTGGGAGCAAGTTAGTGCGATTACCTCCTCCACAACAATCCTGCCACCTTAAACCATTTGTTTTCCATACAGAGGTGTTTGGGAGCAGGTGGCACTTGGACAAGATTTTTTTTTTTTTTGGACAAGATTTTTGTTGTTGGTGGTGGTGTGTGTGTGTGTGTATGTGTGTATGTGCATGTGTGTGCTAGTGAGCTTGGTAGCCATTGAGGAACCACTTGCCAATGCTGTCTTTGAAGTCAAGCTTTCCTTCTGTATTGAGAAGTGAGGAGCCAGATTTCCAACCAGCTGAGTACAGGGGACATTTTGAGGGCTTCTGACAGAAAGCCATGGTCTGACTGTGGAGACCTGGACAGGAAGCCAACTGTCTTGGGGAAGGGGGTTGTCGCCTGAAGCTGGTTGCCTGCTCCAGCGGATGGTGTAAAGAGGCAACTTTGAGGCCCTTCCAAGATCAGTTAAAGATGAAGCCATCTAATAAAAGGGGACTGGGAAGGGAGTGGTGGTGTGCTTAAACAAGTGTTCCATTTTCTTCCTTCTCTGAAGACTTTGAGCAGGTCTCCTTTTGAACTTTACTTACTTACTTACTAGAAAAGCAATTTGAGGGCCTGAATTGGAATGAACAAAAACACATAAGTGATCAGATGTGAAGCAGCTTTTGAGAACTTTTGAGATTCCAGAGCAGCAAGTATAACCCCCCCCAAAAAAAAAGGGGGGTGGTGGTGGTCAGGTTTTGCTTTCTTACAGCAAAACAAAGCAAAACTTGATCCCAAAATTCATTTCCCCTTCCTTTTCACATTTGGGCACAGTTGAAGCTTATCATTGCACCCCTGCCCCTTTCTCCCTAGCCCCCGCCCAGTCCTCCCCAGGACTGCCAGTAAAAAGTGGAAGCCTATACATCAAGACTCAAAGTTGAGCCAAACCGTGGTTTCCTGGAAGCCACTGTCTCACTCAGAATTAGCAAGCCAAACGCCCACTTTCTGCTGCTGGGCGCTCGCCTCCAAGAGGCCGGGCTGCTCCACACAGCTTGCGATCGCGCGTCCTCGCCTCGGGCCGCCGGGCTCCGGCGCGCTGCAATCCCGCACGCGCGGGGACCTCTGCAGCGGGGAGGCGGCGCCCGCACGTGCTGCGGCTGCGGACTCACCTGCGCCTCCCGCGCCCGGACCCGCCCATCGCCCCGCCTCGGCGTGACTCATTGGCCGCCTCTTGGAGGGGCGGAGCAGGGGCGGCCCCGGGGCTCATTAGCGATGCGGTCTCCAGGCTCAGCTCGATAGTCCCGGACCCAGAACCGAGCTGGGGCTGCGGGCCGCTCAGCGGGGACGGCGGGCGGCGCCGCAGGAGGCGATGGGGACGCGCGCTTCGTCCCGCTGTCCATCTGATATCCCTGCTCCGCGGCTGTAGTGAGCGGCGGTGGAGAAAAGAGACTCGCCACAGACCACCACCCCCGGGGAAACCTACTGGTGTTGGCTCCCTGCCGTCGTTCCTCGCGGACTTCCAGGGCGTGGAAGAGGAGCGAATCCTGAGAGGAGCTAGGAGCATGGGGACAGGGGCTGCAGACGGCAGCCGCGGGGCGCGCCGGTGGCTCCCATGGCTAGGACTCTGTTTCTGGGCGGCGGGAGCTGCGGCTGCCCGAGGTAAGCGCTGGGTGGACAGCGGTGCGCGAGGGGAGCGGACGGAGGAGGAGCGGGACTCTCACCTTTGGCGTGGGCTTCCCAAGTTGTGCTGGCTTCTTTCCGCGCGCGTAGCCCGACTCGGTGGGAGCCTTGTTAGAGGAGCTCCAGGGGACCACTGCCTTTCAACCCAAGTTTGCTATCTGCAGTAATCCTACAGGTTGCTCTGACCGAGGGCCCCTACCCTTGAGTCTCTGCACCCGCTTAGATTTTCCAACCTCCCTCCCCAGCCCTCGCCCCTCAATTATTGCAGACTACATAACTAGTCTTCACTATATCCTCTCTCCCCTTGGTACTCTCCACTTTTCCTTCACTGGCGAACTCGTCCCTGGGTGGGAGCCCACGGTGATTTTTGAGAGTGCATAGGGAAAGAGGAATGCTAGTGGGTTCCAATAGAGACTGCGCTTTTTTTCCGCCTTCAGTGGGGGGGAAGCATCCAAGCTGGTCACTTCGCTCTGCACCAAGCCCCTCGGGCGACCCAAGCCCTGGCTATAAGCCAGCCCTGGCTTTGCCTTACAGAAGCTGCGAGGGTGCAGGAGCTCTGGGGAGTGTGTACCCTGGGGTTTAACTGCGCCTGCAGTGCCCAGCCGGATAAGCAATTGGCCGGAGGCTGCACTCTCTGAGCATTCTCTCCCTATCGGGTGCTTATACCAGCTTAGAAGCGCGGGCCCTACTGAGCAGCAGGGAAATCTCTGCTTCTAATAAGCTCAGACCTTCCCCCCCCTTTTTTTTTTCTGGATCCGCTGCACTCCAGCAGAGCATCAACTTAAAGATAAACCACACGGACCTGTTTTGAAGCTGATCACAGGCAGTTCCAGACAGCCCCAGCGCCTTGGCTACCTTTGAAATAATCCAGGAGCTTCTCATTCCCTGCCCTTCTTTACCTTTCTTCTTTGCTGCTTGCCATCCAGCCGGCTTAGAATATGTAATTGCATTAAATGATTTACCTAACGCTTGTCTAGCAAGAGGTGGCACCGGGCTAACCACCTCTCCTTCTGTTCTGTCTCTTGAACATATCGCTAGTAGCTTTGAGGCCTTTGGAGGGGTTGACAACGATGCCAAGAACCGGTATAATCTCATTTTTTTTTTTTAATAGAAGCTAACGGTGTTAGGAGCAGCGATATCGCCTGGAAAGAGGAATTAAAAGGGTGGATAGAGGTTTTCGGCAGTATGATCCTATTCTATGCCTATTTGCATTTCATTTCCTGAACTTTTTTCCCCGTTTTCTTTTTATAATGGAGCAGGCTTTCAAAAAATAAGGAAAGGCTTTAAATACTAGTGATTGTTAGAGTGAGGCGTGTTTCTGTCTCTTGTTGGAGGAGCATGGGCTTCAGCCATTTAATATACTACGGGGGAACTGGAGACTGCCTAACTGCTCAGGCAACTCTAGAGTGTTTTCTATACAGTTAGGGGGAAAATTGGGGTGGCAGGGGGCAGTGTTTTGCCCGTCTCTCTCTCCTACATGAGGCCCAAAATGTCCGAGTTACTACTTTCTAGTCATAGCGTGGGATAGCTCATGATGACTGACTCCAGGTACTGACCCTCAGAATTTTATTTGTGGGGTTGTCTTTAAGCCAGCCCCAAACAAGAGGTGAGAGCATGCCAGCAGCCTTTTGGATGGGGTTTTGCTGGCTGTGAAGGAAGGCTAGCACCTCTTGTCTGCAAGCTGTTCTGTAAAGGTCTCCTGGAAAACATACTGTACACTCTGCAGGCTTATTTAAAACAAATGCCTTGCCCAGATCATAGAAAATGCCCGAGACACATGGAGCAGTAAATCTGAGTAATGCTTCCCTTGTCGTGGTTTCTATTCACCTTTAGCAGCTTTGGGAGATGCTTCAAGAAATGAGCATTAAACTGGCTACCAAATCAGTGCATTCTCTCCCACCTGGCTTTAGGCAGGTGGCACACACAGTGTAAGTTTCTGGATCTAAGGCATTCTCTGCATTAAGTTCTATCATTTAGGCAAGGTATGGTTTGTGTAGCATTCCTGTGTAGTCTCACCGTGCTGTGTATGGTTGGTTGGTTCTATAGGTAATTTCTGTATTTGCAAGTTAAATAGATTGTATTTTGAAGACCTTTTCCTTTTGTGATGCTGGGGGGGGGTGGTGCATGGACCCAGTTCGCCTGGCATAAGCCAGGCAAGTACTCTCTCAGTGATCCATAACTATAGCCCATCAAAGAGCTCTCTTGTAGATTTGATCCAACATGCCATCACTTAGTTACCCAGCCATATAGAATTACACTATTTGCTTTGGTGGTGCAGTACTATGAGATCAGCAACACTGTTCTTACCGTATTTTCCACATATCCATTCCCATGATGCTGGTTGGTACCATCTTCTTCCCCTCTAACTTTTCTCTGCTTCAATACCTGATATAAAAACCTCTGGGAACCTGGACATAATTTTGAATGATTGGTTTCACATATACTCAGTGAGGAGATACACACTTGGGACAAGGCTCTGCATGAAGGAAGTAACCCTCACACAGGGTGTCATTCTATTTTCCACCTTACTAAGGCTTTTGCCTTCAGAGAGCAAGTTTTATTCCTCCTGGTAAAGTATAAGGATAACACTTCTGATACCATCATGATGGTAGGCTTTGACACTTTACACCTTAGACGAAGGATGTTTAAAAGTTACTTGTGACCTGCCAAGTGCTAATTGACTTTACATCCTGTCATGCTGATTTGTTTTATTCTTAGAAGAGTGTGCAGCTGATGGAGTTGCGATTTGCACTAGATTCAGTGCAAACATGATCATGTCATTAAGAGGGCTAGATGATGGCATATGCCCCTGATAACTAGAGCAGTACATGGATAGCACACACTTAAGTTATAGGCACTGCGGGTCGTATGACTTACACATGCTCACATCCCTCAATCCACATCTTAGAGCTGTTGGCATTTTGGTAATGTGATCTGTGAATGCTTCCTGTGATTCAAAGGTACAGTCTGATCAAAAGATTGAAGGTAAAGCACCTCCTCCCTCCCAACCCTCCCAACTTCCTGCCAGGCCTTGGTTGTGTTGTTGGTGAGAGAGCAGCACTGTTCTACCGTCTCCTCCAGCTCAAGAGATCTTTTTAAGCATTTCAGTTCTTGAAGGGACATTAATTGCTTTGACTTGTCTGAGGAAAGGAGTGAAGGCCCCTGAACTCTTTCTTCATAGTCTTCCTCACTCTGTGAGTGACACAAGTATGAGGCTCACTCTGGAGGTGCTCTTAAGTGTCAGGAGACCCAACAAGTGTCCAGGCTTCTCCCTGGGGGCTTTGGAGACTGACAGGGTCAGTCAGGAGGATCTAGACCAGCCTTGCTAGAGAATGAAAGGCTCGCTTTGCTCCTCTTTCATAGATGATGTGTAAACTTGTGTGTGTGTGTGTGTGTGTGTGTGTGTGTTTTCATTCCCTGAATAGTGTACCTATCTTAGAACATTGCCAACATGGAGTTTTATGAAGGGATCTGTTTCCTGGGACATAGCAGCTATTTGGTATCAGTCTCTACTGCTATTTTGTTTTGTTTTAGACATTTCAAGTATAGACCCACCCCACATGTATGAACATTAAATCCCAGCATTGCCCCCCCTAAGGAGGTAGTAGTAATGTGGAGGGCCCCCCTTTACAAAAGGCTCAAGTATGGGCTCTCTTTATGGATTATACCTTTGCCATCCATCCTGATTGCCTTTGCCCCAGGCAATGCCTCCTGAGTGACACTGTCCCTGTCATCTCCTGCCTATTCTGATGCTATCATAACCTAACTGTGAAACAGAACAAAGACAGAATCTTCCCCAGTCCACCCTAAGTCACACGGGTCACGTAAAAGCCATGTGCTCAATTTTCATTTAAGGTGTGTATCTGAGTGCTCATGCATATGGAGACCAGAAGTTGACATGTGTAAACATTTAATCACTCTCCATCTATCTTATTAATTTTTAAAATTGCATTTATTTATTCACACACATGAGAGAGGGAAGGAGGGAAGGAGGGAGGAAGAAAAAGAGAGAGAGAAAGAGAGAGAGAGAGACAGAGTAGGAGAGGGAGAGGGACAAGGAGGAGATCAGGCATGTGTTTGCCCTAGTGCCCATGAAGAAGCCAAAGGAAAACTTCCAGAAGTTTTCTGTTCTTTCCCTTCTGTAGTTCAGAGGGATTCATAACAGGCCATCAGGCTTGGAGGCCGCCAGCACCTTTACCAATGGAGATACCTGGCTGGCTCACTCACCTCATGTCACAGGCTCTCTCACTGAACCTGGAGTTCATCCATGGGCTTAGATGGATATCCACAGGCACCAGGGATGTCCTGTCTCTGCCTCCCTCGTTCTAGGGCTGTGGACTGCCTCACTTTTGGAACCCCTCTTTTAAGTGGATGCTGGAGCACCATGCTCAGTGAGCCACCTCTACCCTTTACCTTTAATTTCTACATCATTGTCCTGAGAGCAGTCATTTCTACTCTGTATGCTCGTTATTCTTCAAAAGAAGGCTTTTTTAAAAAATTAGTTAAGCTATTTATTTACATTGTATTCTGATTACACCTTCCCCTCCCTCCTCTCCTCTAAGTCCTCCCCTCTCCCTCCTCTCCTCTCTCTCCTCTCCCCTCCATCCTTTCCTCCTCCTCCCATGGATATCAACTAGCCTTAGCATATCAAGTTGCAGTAAAACTGGGTGCCTCTTCTTTTATTGAGGCTAGGCAAGGCAGCCCAGTTAGGGGAAAGGGATCAAAGGCAGGCAGTGAAGTCAGAGACAGCACCTTCTACTGCTTAAGGAGTCCCATATGAAGAAGACATTTAAAAAATTAGGTATGAAGTAATTTTGATATTATTCAATGTATACCATTAATTCTGAATGTGTTATTCATATCAGTTCATTTATTACTTAAATCGACTCTTTGGGGCAAGGGTTATTTTTTAAGCTAGGAAGTGAGGGGCACAGGGGGGCTAAATAAAACCCCAAGATCATGGGCTATGCTAGATCTTAAACCTAGCCAGTCTGAATTAAGAGCTCACAATATACAGTGCAGCTAAGCTGGGCTGAAAATAAAAGTGGTCGCTTGCATTTTATTGACAAAAGCCCTAAAATGATATCTTCATAAGTATCCAGAATTGTAGAGGAACTTCAAGTAGCTTAAATATATCTGTGAATATATTCAGATAAATCTAAGAGATTTATGTTGTATGAAAACAACATCCATAACAGCATTCAGCTTAGTATACTTTGGGATTGGAATCACGCTTAAAATGCTGAATACCAGTTTCTAATATGATAGCTTGCCTTTTTTTTTTTTCTCACAGTCTTGAGTATCAACAGAAAATATTACTCTGATTGAATACGCCATCCATGGAATGGCAGCTCCCAAAAGACTATTTGTTGCATGTCTTGTATTTTTAGCCTTGTTTGCCGGGAAAATGTGGAGCATGAGATTTGAGAATAGATTGTTAACACGAGAGGCTGCTGTTTCTGCTGTTTTGGGTTCTCCTGCTGCTGCTGCTTTTGCAAGGCAGATGGCTGGATTCATTTATAGAAAATAGATATTCGTTCTATTTTGCATTTCCACTTCGAAAGGAACTTTTAATTGTTTGTGCCACATTGCATCGTATGGCCTTCCTGTGTGCATACACACACACACACACACACACACACACACACACACACACACACACACAGCCTGGAGATAATTTTCCGAATTAGGCAGATGTTAATAGATTCAGTTTGGGTGGTTCTATTCCAACTGCGCTCCTGACTCTGTTCTGGTTTGAGAATTCTCTTTTAGAAGTGGGTCTGGCTGCGGTGCTGTGTGTATGAAGACTTTTCAGCTCGGCTCGCTGCTGCTATCTGCCTTGCTCTCTCTACAAGGAGAGCTAGAACTTAGAGATAGAAATATGTGAGTTGTGTTTATGGGGCTGATGTGGAAACCTGTAAGAAGGTTGAGTATCTCTTCTGAGGCATACTGGAGAATGTTTTGATTTAGGAATTGCTCTGAATTTCGACTTTTGCTTATGTATAAGTGAGAGATGTTGGACAGCGACCCGAGTCTAATCAGAGTTGATTTATGTTTTCACCTACAACTACCAGGTGGCCTGAAGTTAATCTTACACATCATTTTTAGTGTAGACCCATACGGTCAAGTTTGAAAGTTTGCAGTTGTAGCATAAGGTAGTGGTCCTAAATTTCTGATGTTGGAGTTTCGTAGACGTCAAATTTTAGAGTACAGATGATCAAACCTGTCTTTTGTCTCTCAGGTTCCATCTGGCAGGATATAAATTATTTCCCAATACTGACTCTAACAGGATACTATGTCAAGGTCTATATTGTTATTTAATGTTTTTTTTATGATTGTGTGTGTGTGTGTGTGTGTGTGTGTGTGTGTGTGTGTTTGCCTGTGTGCAACACTGTATACGTAGAACATAGGAAAAGATTCTGACCATTTCTCTTCTTGCTCCTTCAAGCAGGATTGAACCCAGGTCACTAGGCATAAACTTATTCATTGTCCGTCTTGCAGGCCCAAGGTGTAATTTTATGCCCAGCTTCATGAATATGGACAAGCGAAAACCTGTCTTTCAAAGGAGATTCAGTGATGCACTTTGGTTAGTGAGCATGTAATTATCCCTGGTGTGTGAACCCAAACATGCTAATGTTCCTTATGAAAAACAGATACTGTAGTCATAGATAATCTATGCACGAGCTCTTGGTTTTCTCTGATTCCTTAAACAATGCAAAGACTGTGCCGCCACATAGACTACTGTGGTAAAAGTTGGGTTTGCAGATTTGGTTCGGCAATAATACAAAATAATCTGCCCATGCTCATACACAATAGTATATTTTCTAATGTGTTGGTGTGCAACTAGTGGAACAGCTGATACAGGGCAGCTGGATATGGAGGGCCAACTGTATTGAGTTTATGACCTCAAATTCCATTTTATAAACTGCAAATGAGCCTATCTCTTGGAAGAGACCTCTGTATAGTTTTAAATGACTTCAACATCACATCATAAGCATGGGATGGATCAGGTAGGAAACTATTATGTTGACGTGGAGGAACTAAGGTTGAACTTTGTAGATGCTTTGCTTTCAGCTGAGTTGAATGCTGTGGCTTCTCAGCCAGGAAAGTCAGGAAAAGTGACATCCATCTTAGAGAATCCAGAAGGTAAGCTGTTGGCAGACAAGCATAAAAAAGTGGACGACCCAGAGGCCAAACTGAAGAAATGTTGACTAATTTAAGCACTCAACCAACAGGAGGAGAGCTACGACATCCTACACACATTTTGGAAACACGCTGAAAACAAATTAATTGGCTAAGTATTGGATACAATTCACCTCTAAGTAAATTTGTGGTGACATCTTAAAGTTGTCTCCAGTTTTAATGCCTTCTGCTAGGGCAATATTTGCTGTGTAGTTATTCTCTTTCTTTAAGTTTAATTCAATAAATCTACCAGAGAAGGAGGGGCGCATATGGTCATGGTTCTGAAAGCCCCAGGGTGATGTTTGGAACTCACCAATCAGCGCTATTCAAATGGGAACATCCATAGGAATAACAGCAAATTCCTCTTAAAATTCTGACTTAGTCATCAGAAGAAGGGGCTGTGAGTCTGCATCTCCAGTCTTATCTGTAAGCAATAGAGGATGAACCCAGAAGATGCTGAACTGTTTTTCGTTTGCAGGTCAGTCTGAAGTAAGTTTCAATACAAGGCTAAAATATAGTCCAGTAGGAGGGTAGAGGAAGACAAATGTCAGGGTTTATTGGACAGAGACACAACTACTTATAAACTAATAGGCATTCGTGGGCACTATTCTACATTTTGGATTTTATTTTGAAATAATTAGGGGTCTTATGTCTGAATCTCATTAATTTTTTATAATGAAGAGGAAATTGACATCCCCAGAATTAGAACAGTTTTCTTGGTGTCGGGCTTTGTTACGAAGCTTTGGTGGCCCTCTTCAGCACTCCTTCAATTTATTGTGTTCACTTGACTTAATTTCCCTATACTTCAGAGTGATCTAAAATTCAGGATAATTAGAGAAGTAGGAGATAGAGGAAAATCAGTTTCCTGGTTTTTTTTGTATTTGTTTTATTTTGTTTTTTTTTTTGTTGTTGTTGTTGTTGTTTTTTAATCCAGCCATAATCAGCTTGTTTACTGATGGTGTCCATAGCGACATTGTTACTATTGTTACAACATGATGCAGAACCAAGGGCTTGGGCCCACATGCCTCTCTGCTCCTGGCTGATATTGCCTGCTGTTACCGTCTGTCACATGGAAGTGGATTGTCCCATAGCCCAGTAGCCTTTTTCTCTGTAACCTTCCTGTGCTGAGGTATAAATAACACTGGGGTAAGAGCTCTAAACTCTACTCAGCATTGTCCAGAAAGCCTTAGGAAACTTTATTTGCAGACTAATAATGAAATATCTGATGTGCTTTTAAGGTATTTGCCCCATAAGATATTGTAAAGTTTACATTCTTAGGTTTCAAGAAAGGTAATTTAATATAATGCAGGACATCATGAATATCTCTTTTGAATTATAACTCATTTATTTGGGATTTGAAATCTTTCATTGGATTAACAGGTAGCCGTAACATACATCGAAGGAAGGAGGTGATATTTCAGTGTATTTATCCATCAAATCAGGGCAATTAGCATTTTCATCTTTTTCAATCCTTTGGTGTTTGGAATCTTCAACTTTTTAATCCTCTGGTTCTTTGCCGTGTCCCCATACAGGCCACCAATTGTTGCGCTCCCCCTCTGACAAGCAGAGATGGTGGGAAGAAATGACCTGGGGACGCCAAGGCGGGTTCAGAGCATCTTGCCTTCGCAGGTTCTGCTTTATTCTGCTTCTCTCTCTCAGGTTTCACACAGCTGCAGCTATTCACTCACACACATCAATCATCCATTCACTCATTCACCCTGGTCTCTCTAATGCTGGTCTCTGGTCTCTGGTCTCTCTAACAGTGGTCTCTCTAACGCTGGTCTCTGGTCTCTCTAACTCTGGTCTCTTCTCTCTGGTCTCTCCTACACTGGTCTCTAGTCTCTGGTTTCTCTATGCTGGTCTCTGGTCTCTCTAATGCTGGTCTCTGTAACACTCGTCTCTGGTAGCTGGTCTCTGTAATGCTGGTCTCTGGTCTCTCTAAAGCTGGTCTCTCTAACTCTGGTCTCCTCTCTCTGGGGCTGCCCTCAATTTATACTTCCATTCACTCATGCCACCTCACACTACCCAATCATAGATGCACATGTCCAAGGCAGCATGCAGGATTGGCTGATAGAATGGTATCACCAGATGTTGCGTTAATCTCTCCAAAGAGTTACATGCTCTGCTTTTACTGCACATGACTGAGACTGGGATAAACAAGCTAGGTCACGGGGCTTGGCATAAAGCCAGGCGCCATCTTTGGTCCATGCGGCCGTGCCCACTCCCCACAGTTCTTCAACAAATGTATAATGGGTTATTATAAATTATAGTCATTTGAAGTGATTTAGAATTCTACAACATCTTTCTTCTGTTTTCTGAAACATGCTTTACAGGAACTGCATAGTGTGGACATTTTTATGTTACCCTCTACCTTTATACTAAATGAATATCACCGCCATCACTGCCACCACCATCACTGCCACCACCATCCCTGTCACATGCTGATTATCAGCACTAGAACAAGAATTTGGGTCTTCAATTGGTGTCAGGGCTTTTTCAACTATATTATCATGTAGTTCTATTTTATTACCAAATAGGTTAATTGGACTAAAGTTGGATGATAGAGTCCTTTTGCTCCGAATTGATAGGTGTGTGTGTGTGTGTGTGTGTGTGTGTGTGTGTGTGTGTGTGTGTATGAATATGGAGAGAATGAAAATTAAATGAATACTCTCCTGGTGTGTGGTGTTAGGCTTCTTGTGATTTTAAAACAGAAATGGCTTCCTCAAGAGAAAAAGAACAGTAAGAAATGTGATGGGAGATTTGGGGAAAGTAAAGAAGTGATAGTATTAAAAATAGCACACTAAAATGTGGAGTAATTGGTAAGTAAAAACATTTTAGGACCTTTCTAAGAAACATTAAAATCTTAAATTTCAGAAGAATTAGGTCTGGGGATATGGATCAGTGGTGTAGTGCTTGAGCCCAAAGCCCTCAGTCCCAGTTCCAGCACACATGTGAACCCCTGAGTACACACTCACGCACACACACACACACACACACACACACACACACACACACACACATTCAATACACACACATACATACACGCACACTCACACAGAGAGAAAAACACATGTACATGCCTTGCCTTCTCTCACACAGACACAACTACATGGACACAAATATACAGAATATTCAGAATTCAAAGAAGTCCCTCAATTTGTGTAGCTTTATAAGTACCTTGTCTTTATTATTAATTTTGAGTGTGACCACCATCACCCACCACCCTCCGCTCCCACCCTGCTGCATTTTGTAATCTAATGAAGTCAAAATCTCCTACCTTGTATTCAAAAGGAATTTACTGGCATAATGTAGTGACACTTCCAGTATCATTTCCCATAAATGTCTTTAATAAATATTTAACCTATCTTTAGGAAGAGAAGGAAGAATATACATTTTTTTTCCAAAGTAAATTTCAATTCTGGAGAAATAAGAGTTTTGCACTGCAAGCCTCTTGGAGGGAGCCTTATACAGCACCTGTAAAGTAGATATACTTGTCTGCATTGCAGACCTCAGAGCTCCCATCAAATGTCAGAAGAGCTTTTTTGAAGCTTGTATCTGGACTTTTCCAAAGTTGTTTCCCTTAAAAAAAGCAATCAGGAGGTTCACAGATTCCAAGGGTGTGAGCTGTGTGGGTGGGATGCAAGCGCTTGGGGTTTGCTTTAAAGAAACATGTCGACTTAAAGATTTGTCATTAATTATTTTTTAACTTGCAAGCAAAAAATAAATCCACCTGATGTCTTCTGAAGTTTAGCTTGAGATGCACGCTGGCCTCTGGATGTCAGTGTGACAAGAAAAGGGTACTGTGTTACAAGTATCAGAAGAGACAGTTGCATAGCTAGTTATTAAAAATTATCAGAATAGCAGGTGCCGCAGTGTGTGGCTAGCTCTGTGGGTATTATACATTAGTCAACTATCATATCTCATCATTATTCCAAATGTATATCATCTGAGTTCCATGCCATTACTTTCAATGGCATTAATATCACTTCGGCTTGAGATACAGTCCCATTTTTTTGACATGAAAGTCAGTGTCTACATGATGAGACTCTTAATTTTACATCGAGTCCTCACTTCCAGTTTTTCTTGCCTATTTCCTATTACTAAAGCTGAGGCTTTCTTCCTATTGTTCTCATATGGCAGACTGGAAGGTCAAGCTAGGTCCCCTCTAGAGTTTGGAAATAAAATATTCTTCCCAAAGGCTAAAGTGTTGAATGCTTGATTTTTGAACCATGTCTTCAAAGGTGTCTTCTGAAGTGATTGGATCATGACAGCTTTGACCTAATTGACTGTGGAACTCAAAATTGATAGACTCAGGGGAACAAATTGAAAGTGTGTAAGGTATGTACTGATTGTAGTATTGGGTTACTTAAATGTGCCTTTAAAGGATTTATATATGTGTGTGTGTGTGCGCGTGCCACACACACACACACACACACACACACACACACACAGACACACACACAGAGTCACAGAGTCATCTAGTATTACACTCTTCTTGTCATTGAGAAGTTCTACCTCCCTATGTAACAGCTTGTAAGTGGGCACAGCTGACCCCAGGCTGAAACCTTTGAAACCATGAGCTGAAATGTTTTTTTTTTTTCCCTTGATTTTAGGCAGAAGACAGAGAAATAAGGCAAACTCCCTTTTCTATTGTCTAAGTTGTATTTGTCAGGTATCTTGTCATAACAGAAGATGACTAACCACAGTTCCAAGCATCACCCATTCATGCTGTTTTTTTGCAAAGTGAGAAGAATTGACTCACTCATCCTTTTAAGTTCCTTCTGGCTTTGCCATTAAATGACATCACCTTTGTTTCCAGGCCCACATATTCACAGGGATATGGTCATTTCATAAGAAATTCCTTGACATCTTAAGTATACATTGAAACCTCCAGTGAATTACTCTGGGAGTGAAATGTGTGAGACTTAATGGATTTAAGAAATAAGGCTGCAGACTTTGGACTTATGAATTCTTCAGAGATGAAAGGAATTTGTTTTCTTTTCTTTTAAATTGGCATCTACAGGTTCAATATCACCGATGGGAAATATTCTGAAGTTTAGAGTATTGACTTTTTAAATTAGGAATGCTCAGTCAGTAAGTTTTTTTTTTTTTATTTGCAAATGTCCCCAAATGTGAACAGCTCTGAAACCTGAAGCACTTGTGGTATCAAATGCTTTGGATAACAGGTACTTAGTGTCTATGATCTGAGCAGAAGAAGACCACCTGGAAGATGGCATAAACAGGTAAGGTCCCTTCAAAAATGCACTTGGCTACTCTACGTGGGCTGATTCCTGCTAGGTTGATTTTTCTTTTAGAAGAAATCAGATATATGGAACTTTATATTAATTTTCCATAATCAAAACCTCAAATTAGCTTACTAAATATTGACTCAAAGGTCAAAGGGTATGCTACTCAGTATTGCAGTTCATCTGAAATCAATGGAGAGGGCCGGAGTGGACATGGAACACCTTTACTCGATGTGTAAAATAGCTGTGCTTCCTGAAAGGTATAAGGCATAGAAATGACCTTTTCATTCTGTTTTATTTTGCTGAGTGTAGGACCAACCCATGGCCTCTTGCATGGTAGACAAGAACTCCGATGGTCCACTGAGTTCATCCAGCCCCAAAGTGGCCTTTATTTAATAACTGATAAACGCTAATTTGATCTCTAAGTTTCTGTGTCTTCTCCTACCAGTTTCAAAAGAGTCACAACATTTCCATGTGGAAAGTATCTCTCTAGAGCAAAATCAACAATGATGAATGACCAAGTACTCTCCTGTGAAGGAAGGGCCCTGGCTTGTCTGGCTTTGCACACCTTCCCTGCCCATGAACCGAGACCTTCATTTTCTAGTCAGAAAATGATGTCCTTGCCTCCTTTCTTTTCAGACCCAAATAAGGAAAGTAATCAATAAAAGCACAAAGAAATTTAAAAGAATGACACCAGAAGACTAAAGACTGTATTGATGGTTTTCCTTCTCGTCAAAGCATGCTTTCCTTTTGTTTGATGTTTATATTTTTTTCTGAAATTTCTCTGAAATAAGCTACATCTCTTCTTCATTCTGAACACTGTATGCTGGCACCAGAATTTGGGTTAGCGCAGATTTAGGATAGCTGATGTTATTAAAGAGGCTTGCTTGACAAACTGTTTTGTGTTTGGATGAAACTTAGAGTAAGTCTTAAGCTGCTGTATCCTTGCTAACACATTTGTTGAATATAAATCCAGCAGTGGAGTCTAAACACCTCCTGCACATAATTATTCTTGAAAAGGATCTATTCATAGGAAAGGGAACATATTCACCTCATTTCAACTAATTTATGTGACATTAGTGCTGAGACTTGGAACACCTAACCTTGTAGTTTACCCAAAGAAAATCATTTTAGAAAGGCACTTGTTACTAGCTCTCCATTCTTACTATTTCTCTAATGTTCCTTGTTTAAGTCTGGGTTTTCACATGTGGGGTGGTCAGACTCATGTATGTGAGCAGCCCACTGAGCCAAGATTATCTGCTTCTGAGAGATGTCTGTGGTCTCAATAAATGTTCATGTTGCTCACTCAAGAGGACACTAGGTGGTGCTTTTATTGTATAACTTGCTTTGCACATCCTTGAAGAAAGCTTCTGATGTTTGCAGTGACATGCTAATGACACTCTCAAAAAAGCCACAGAACAACCTCCAGAGAGAGTGCTCGGTTATTCTCTTACTTCTCTGAATTGTCTTGATTTCAGTGTGGAATGCTGCCTCTCTGATGGGCACAATAACTCACCAAGTGCCACCATACACTGGGCTCTTGTCTCTGAACTCTGGAACCTCGGTCATGATGATTATTCATGCGGATGCCACTTTGCAGGAAAAGTGTTAGACACAGTGGGTGTCGAAAACTTCCGATTCTTGGAGATTAGGTGGCAGAGTATTCAGGTTGGCTATATTTAGCAGTTATCAGTGAAGGATCTTGCTTCCGGAAATGGTGGGCAGGTTTTAACTCAACAAATCCCGGTTATCACCCCCCAAAGCAGTGCTTTCAAACTTCCAGGGTGCAAACATGTACAGTAGTGCCACCAAGGGTTAGGTAGGAGTATCACAAACAAATGCTTGGTGTGCGTGAGGTGTAGAGTTTTGTTCTGTAAGCTAAACACTGACTTGTGTGAAGCATACTTATTACCAGTTTCATGAAGTCTACTAGAGGGAAAGCTGAGCTGTTTAATGTAATATCACCTGATAGAAAATATACATGAGTGATTTTCAGTTTTGAAGAGAAACAATTTGACTCTGATGTTAGCAGTCAGCTGATTACACAGCCTGGATTTAGCAATACTGTCAGTAAATCAGCAGGAGCAAGACCATTCTCTATTAAGGTTCTTAGCAGATTCTTGATTTGGGAGCCTATGCTGGAAAACACCTTCTTAATGCATATAAATGTAGAAACGCATTTATGGGTGTAAATGTAGGAATGGATCAACTTTGAGGTTGGGAGGAAAGCCTGTGAGACAATGATGGGATGCATGTGACTGTCCCCATCACCATCCACCTGCTCCATTAGCTCTGGTTTTATTTGCACTCGATTTCAGATGACTGGGATGAGCACAGCTGATTATTTCCATTGGAAGGGGACCTTAGTCTTCCTTGCTAGGTTGGGGAAAGTGAGGTATTTGTTAAAGGGGTCAGACTGTGAAAGAAATTATAGAAGTGCAGACTTAAGCACATAGGATTGGAGATAGACTACAGTGTGGAGCCTACTCATAGAGGGCTGCCCCCTGCCCAGACACACACACACACACACACACACACACACACACACACACACACTAGCCCTCCTCTAAAAACTCTTGGCCAGTGCATTACATGTCTGTTGCTACAATGGAATACTTGAAGTAATTCACTTACAAAGAGGAACCTTTTCACTTGCAGTTTTCGAGGTTGCAGTGGGTGATGGGAGGTGGCTGGGTTGAGGGTGCTCACCCGTCAGGATCAGAAACAGTCATCTTAAAGGTCTTAACACAAAGAGAGAAACGTGAGTGAAAGAGGGCAGGCTCCACAGTTCCCTTCCCAGGGCCAAGGATAGTGGCCTAAGGGCCTCCCACAAGGCTCCAGAGTTTAAAGGTGTGAGAACCTCCCTAACAGCACCACCACTCGGAGAGAGACATTAAGGCATACATACCCGGTAAGCGGCATGTGAATACTAAGGAATCACAATTAGGTGTGGTTGAATATTCTTTGACCAGTCAAATCGTCCAAGGGCTATGCCTGTAGCATCTGTCAACCATTTTGTGATTTATTGTTTCACCTGAATGAATATGGATGTAGGACTGCATTAGGTTTGACATGTGCCTGTGAAGTCTACACTGCACTTAGAAGTAGACCATGATCCATGTCTGCCATTGCTTCTTCAGCGCACCCCTCTTGTTCTTTGTGGTGACAAGCCTCAAGTTCGTGCCTGCTCTTAAGTGTTTATACATGGGCGTAGGTAGACACTTGGTTGATCATGTCTCCTTCTGAGATTCCCTCGTGCTGTAATACCCAAGATGGGCTCCATCCATATTTTCCAACAATTAGCTTTTTCTTCTGAGGTTATGCCACACCTGTGTCCCTGTATGTAATGTAGCTGGCTGGCTTCCCTGGAGTGCACTGTTCAGCTAAGTGCCAGGAATACTTTTGTTAACAGGGTACGTGTGTAAATGTTTCTCCGTACCTGAAAGTAGGTTACTCGGACTTAGGCACTGGGATATTTTTCACTAACGGTGCCTACTCCTTTGCTTCTATGTATGCCCCTGACTCTCTTCTCCTTGTTGGATGACAAAGTTGAGCATTTTCCCTTGTATTTATTCACCATGTGTGTTTTGAGTGCAAAATTCACACTTTGCTCTTTTTTTGTTTGTGTCTGATTCTGGGGGATTTTAAGTGTGTGCTCTTGTGTGGATGTAGAGATGTTTCTGCACTAATGGTGGGCAAACTTAGGATAAAACCATCATAGGCTGAAAGCATCACACGTTGAGAGTGTTGTGAATGCTCCTGGGCTTCCTCACCACCAGAGCGCAGTAAGAGGATGCTGGGAGTTGTACTCCCTCCCTCCGTCACTTGGGAAACTGGCACCATGGGACAGCACCATACCCTGCATCACAGCCCATGGGAAGATCAACAGACTCTGGAGTGACAGATTTTATTGAACATGTCATCTTATGCAGCCGTGAAGTGGAAATGTCCTATTTGGGGACGCCTGTGAGCATCTCCTTGATGCATTCCTTGTGTGTGATTGCAATTTCTCCTCCCAGCTTGACTTAGATGTGTTCAGATAAAGTTTGTATTTGTTTTGATTTTTACTTTTTGAGGCAGACTGTTACTTTGTAACTTCAGCTGTCATAGTACTCACTATGTAGCCCAGACTGACCTCCAACTCCTTTTGTCTACTTCAGCCTCTAAGGTGCTGGATAAAATGAAATTGTCCTTTGTCTTCTGGTGGACTAAAATTCTGAACGTAACCAATGCTGTAACTGACTTTGGGTTTAGCTGTTTTGTGTAGTGCTTAGGAAATTATTCCAAAATTACATGAGTGATGCTCACCTTTTTTATGATGTTTGATTTTTTTTTTTTATGATGTTCCATTTTGGTCACTCTTATTTAGGCTTTCCCCTAGTGCTTGCAATGAGGTATTTGTAGTTTATGAAGGTTTCATGTATTCATGAGCAGTTATTCTGGCTTTACCTATTTTTCAGTAACCTCTATAGATTTGATTCCTACTATTGCCTCTCCAGATTTCCCCCTTCAGGTGGATGGCATGCCACGCCTCATGGCTACCCAAGGTTTTCTTGGTCTTATGAAGTTTGTGTTCTCTTCCATCCGCTTTGTGCTATTGTTTAGGCATCTTTCTTCAGGAATTTCTTTTTATTGTACCGTAAACTATCGAAAGTAGCCACGATGCTTTGTTAGTGATTCCCCTTAAGAATAATATAAAAGATGGTGTCTTCTACCTGGAGAACATCTCATAAATCACTGAAATTAAATTAAAATGATCTTGAAGTTATACAGCTTACCATGCAGGCCCATCCACACTTGCTGTTATTTATAGGTTTTAATTGGAGTGTTCAAGTGACACAGTTTGGCTGAAGCCTGGCTGTTCCCCTTCCCCCTCCGTGTGGCCCCCTTAAGCTTACTACTGAAAGCCTTAAACTCTCCATTCAATGAACAAATGCCTGAATTATTAGACCTCTGTCCAGAAATTCGAGATACCAGATGGAAGATAATGGAAAACAAATGAGGAGAGACATAGACAATAGGACCCAATTCTTTAATTGTGTCTCTTAACCAGGAATGAGGTACAGCCATAGCATTGGACTTGCATCTCGGTGTCTGTATCTCTCCAACAGAGCAGTTACCATGAGACTCTGTGCACATGCATTCCCAACAGTAGATTTTAAATTATATGGGAAGGTGTACCTGATCAACCTCATTATCTTGATATAAATTCTGCCGCTGCTACACCAGGCTGGTCCAGTCTAAGATTATTTGACATAAGTTCTAAATGCAAAACCCATACTAGCAAAGAACCAAAAACTCTAAAGTGAGCTCGTAAATCCCATCAGCCACCACACTGCTTAAATGTGTGTTCATTTGGGGGAAATGATGGAGCTGTCTTTCTCTAATAAAACAAACCTGTGGGAGAAACACACTTGAAAAATTAGCTCTTGTCACAGTTGTCTAATTTAGCTAAAGGACTTGAGAGATGTATTCAGAGGCCTTAGTTAGGAAAGCTTTGTGGAATAAAAATGGCATGCAGCAATTCTGACTGAACATGCGTGGTTGGGAATTTCAGGTTCGGAATGTCCAGAGCTGGGGCAGTCAAACAGCCTGGCTTATTGCAGCTTTCCAGGTAGGAGTCAGGGCTTTTCATCCCATGAACTGTGAGCTAGGCTCGTGAATTTCCTTAATACTCCAATAGCTTTGTTGTATATGAAGTATTTCTGAATTAGAGCATCTTGCAGTCTTATTCTAATAAGTTTCAAAATAAGGAAAAATAAATGAACGGAGATCCTCAGGAAGTTTTCCAGCATGCCCAGGAAGTCTCACAGGTTCATGCCACCCCCTTCCCAGGGCCTCTCTTCCCATACTGGACTGCTAGTCTGTTGCTTCAACCAGTTATCTCAGAACAGAAGCAAATATCTCTGCTTGAGAATGTTTATATCTTTGCAAGAAGAGCTTAGTATCCTGCCCATTTTGTACCTTGAGAGCTACGATGTGAAAGTATAGCACAGGTGTTTGCGGCGCTTGCCCTGAGCCAGTGGCCATGCCTGCCTGCTGCAGTGCCCCAAGATCACAGCAGCAAGCTCAGGCAAGTGGCACTTGGTGCTTGCTGTGAAGTAAGCTTGCAAGCGACACATACTTACATCCTTTTGTATTGTCTGCCATGATGAAGAGAGTGTGTGATAGTCTGAACAGAATTTTATTGTTGTTGTTGTTGTTGTTGTTGTTTAAACTTTACCAAAAATGACTTTGAGGCATAATATTTCCTACCTGATGTTTTGCAGCATGTATTTTTTTTTTTTTGTCTCAGCATCACAATAAGTTGGAAATTCAGCAGGGGAAATACTTGTGACTCCTGCAAACACAGGTGAATTGGCAATCCATGTGCTTAGAAAATTGAGTGTTCTTCTGTTCAAGAAGGTTGGCTCTGTTGTGGTGGAACATAACCTTGGATTACCTATGATGTCATATACACTTGTTGGTATTATGCATCACCTCCTTTTTCTTGGTGTGAGATGGAAATAAACAATTAACAAATTTTATAGGCAAATTTAATTAAGCTTAGAACTACTAGTCTTTGCCAAGTCCCTTTCTACATTTAAAAATTGATTTATTAATAAAATGAATTGGAAGTAATTAAGAAATTGAAAATAAGATCTGGAAACCATATTTTCCTTTGCCAGGCTGTGACCAACATGATGAAGGGCTCGATTCATCCAAGTCTTTAGCTCTGAGTTGAAGGCTTCTTTAGTTTTATCAGTAAACTTATTTTCCCATTTTTTTGGTGTGTAAATGTGCATGTATACATGTACACATACACCCATACATACCAAATAATCAAAGCTTTATAGCTGCTCAGCTATGTTGGAAATTGAATATGGTTTCTTTCCTTTGGAAAGTACACATTATGACATGGATTTTTAAAATATTTGTTATTTAGAACATTTTAATAAATGAATAAGCTAATGGAGAAATGAATAGCTACCAACAAAACTGAATGTCTGTGTGTTCTGACTTCATAGTATGCTTATCTGTCATAGGCTTCTCATTGTATTAGATTTTATATATACAGTTGTTAATATGGATATATAATATACATGTTATGTTTTATAAAAATGGAATTTAAAATTCACACATAGTAACATTTGGGCACAATGCAATTCATCTTCATCTTGAGTGGATTTAGAATCCCTTGGGAGATAGACCTGTGGGAGTGTCTTTGAGAACTATGGTTGGGGTCCGGAGACCTACTCTTAATTGTGTAGGGCCTTCCTGTGATCCCAGATATGGAAAGTGGCAAGACAGCTGCATACATGTCTCCCTCCTGAGCAAGAGCGCACACTGCCTTTTGCTGCCCTGTCTTCCCCTGATGCTACCCCTCCAGCATCTGTGCCTTTTCACACACTGTGCCTTTTAGCAGCACCGGCTCTACAGAGATTTCCAGATGTTTGCCTCTGGCATTGCCCTCTTCTTTGCTTCCTTGTGCGCCTTGGTATGAGCAATCAATACCATGCTCCTGATGCCACATTTGTGGCTGGCTCCCACTGTATGCCTTCCTTAGTCTTAGGAACTGAACCCTCAAGCTGTGGTCCAGAATAAACCATTCTGCTATGAGTTTAGAAGACCAGAGTGCCCAAGGAATGTGGAGAGTAAGGACTGTGGATATTATGGATGAGAAGAGATCAGGGCTCCAAGGGAATTGGTCCAGTGATCACTTGTCTTTCTGGTAAAGAACTTGGTTATGTTCTACAGTCCTGAAGTTTTGGATGGAGCTGAACTCAAATGTAGGTGACTAATTTGTTTGACACCTCAAGAGTGCATAACATTCATTCTTGGGATATTCATGGGGTAGCTATTGTTTACTGCTTTTACCCAGATTACAGTTAGGGGGATCACAAGGGTAATGTGTTTTTCTGAACTTCAGGAGAATCTATATTTATGTAAATATTTAAAAAAATAATAACTGTCTTAGTCAGGATTTCTGTTCATGCACAAACATCATTACCAAGAAGCAAGTTGGGGAGGAAAAGGTTTATTCAGCTTACACTTCCACACTGCTGTTCACCGCCAAAGGAAGTCAGGACTGGAACTCAAGCAGGTCAGGAAGCAGGAGCTGATGCAGAGACCATGGAGGGATGTTCTTTACTGGCTTGCTCAGCCTGCTCTCTTATAGAACCCAAGACTACCAGCCCAGAGATGGCACCACCCACAATGGGCCCTCCCCATTTGATCACTAATTGAGAAAATGCCTTACAGTTTTATCTCATGGAGGCCTATCTTGAAGGGAGGCTCTTTTCTCTGATAATTCCAGCTTGTGTCCACTTGACACACAAAACTACCTAGTACAATTGACCCCTTGTCAACTTGACACACAAACACATCACTATTAAGCCTCAACCCTTTTTTTCTTATTCATCCCCAAGATCTAAATAACTCTAAAGATCCTGAAGTCTTTACAAATTCTTATATATTAAAATTTCCGTCCTTTTAAAATATCCAAGCTCTTTCAAAATTCAAAGTCTTTATACAATTTAAAGTCTCTTATCTGTGGGCTCTACTAAAATACTTTTTTTCCATCAAGAGGGAAATATATCAGGGCATAGTCACAATCCAAATCAAAATCAAACTCTAACTGTCCAATGTCTGGAATCCACTTGCTATCTTCTGGGCTTCTCCAAAGGGCTGGGGTCACTTCTCCAGCTCAGCTCTCTGTAGCACTCTAAGCTCAGGTTGATCCACTCCACTGCTGTTGCTGTTCTTTCTGATTATCCTATGGTACCCGCATCTCCAATACACCGGAGTGCAACTAGGCTTCAATAAGAACTGCTCATAGGCTCTCTTCATGGTGCCAAGCCTCAACTCTTTTGCATGACCCCTTCAGTCCTGGGCTGTCAACTGGAACTGAGGCTGCAACTTCACCAATGGCCTTCCATGGCCTCTCACAGTGCCAAACCTCAGCTGGTCTTCATGAGCCACCTCTTCATAGCTTCAAAACCAGTACCACCTGGATGACTCTCAACACATTACCAAGTACAGCTGTAGCATTAAGTGCAACCATGGCTATCTTCTTTGTGCTCTCTGAAAACACTTCAGAGATTTCATCTCAATGTTGGTCTCTTCTTAATCACTGCTTATTTCTTAGCTCTGGCTAACCAGCATCTATTGTCCCAGTAACACAAACATTTCGTTTTAGTCATTCTGGTATATTGTTAGTCACAGCTGATTCTTATCTAAGTGAATTTAGATTACTTATACCATCTATTGTATTGAGATACCATGAACACTAGGTGTATTAATATGTATAAAATTCCTAAATGTCTTCAGTGTACAGTGCCTTATGTGTTTTTGTGATACTGTATTTGAATAACTGTGTAGGATCTGGGAATCAGAAATAATAGTGCCCTTTGATATCAAAGATCTAAGAAGTGAGGGGGTTACTAGCCTTAACTCAGTATGATGGTACTGGAAAACAAGAGAGTACAGTGTTTCAGGGTAATAATTACAGCCTAGCTAGGGGCACCCACCCTCTCCCACCAAACGTGGAATTGAAGTTAGCAAAGGAATTGCTGGATGAACCAATGGGTGAATTTTGGCAGGGAATTATCCAGGGATAGATGTGAGACAGAGGATGCAGGTAAAGGTGGGTCCCATTAAGGAATCAATACTCTTACCCTCACTGCCTGGATGTCTAGTAGTCCTATTGTATTTACCTGAAGTCCACCATCTATTCCACTGGAGAGGTTAACTATGGGAACCCCAGGAGAGGTGACCATTGGTTCACTTCTTTTTGTGTAGTCATTCCTGACGTGATGGGTGAAAATTTAAAGAGCTTTAAAGAGAATTTGTGAACCACACAGGGGAGCGAATCCTCTCCCAAGGATGTATCTTTAGCATTGGCAGAACAGGTAGCTGTCCTTTGGTTAAAAGGGGGGGTTTGGGGAGGGGAGCACCAGTTTTACCCACATCACCGTATCGGCCCAGGGCAGTAGTGAATGCTGGCCACCTATTCATCATCAGGATCATACTTTGTAAAATAACCGGCCCCGCCAGTAGCCACCATCCTGCAATGTGGTCTTGCAGGCAGGTGCCTGGTGTTGTTTTCCAGGCACGGACTCCAAAGTACTCTCTCTATTATTCTAGGCAACTCCTCACACCCGTAGTTCACTTTTACCTATTCCAAGTGAACACTTTAGGCCAACTGATTTCCGTCCTTTCCTCCTCTCTGAAATAGAGGAGTGCTCTTTAGCACTTTTACCCTTTGAAAATACAAAATCATTCAAGGGCTTTCATATTTTCAAAGGGCAGAGGCAACTTTAGTGCTACAGAGGAGTGTAAAAAGCTGACTGATCTTTTTTTTTTTCTCTCTCCCTCTTTGAGTGCTGTAATGAAAGCATGCATAAGACACATCCTCCTCTGACTCCATGTGTGTGGATGCTAGTGAGCGGTAGGAGGAGTGGGGAAGATCAGCAGGGCAAGACTGGGTGCATATTTACAAAGCCAGGCGCCTCCTTCACTGCCGTGATGTTAGATGTCATCATTTTTTCCTTTTAAACTTGCTAACAAGGAAGTGGTCTATACCATTTTTACCCGGGCCATGGAGAAAATACAAATGAGAACTGTCCCAGCAGTTTTAATTGAGAAAACAAATGCTTCCTACCTTGGCACCCATGGGCTACATCTCTGACTCCTGAGATCAAAACTATAGCCATCAGAAACTTGCTAGTGTTTTTTCCTGAGTGAGTTTTGCCTCTGGAGTGACAGGTATAGTTATGTATCCTTGAAAATGCAGACAGAATGGCTCAGCTGTCAGCCGGGAAACAAATAACGAAGCCACCACCAGGAACATTATCTCAGCCCTCACCATACCTACTTGTAGAGCAGACGCCTCTGCAGCAGTCCATCATTCAAGAGGACCATATTTTACCCAATGAGGTGCTTACTACAAGCAGCCATAGAGATGATCTACTAACTTGGGCTTTGTCAGCAGCATCCTCCACTGGTGTTCTGTGAGAGCTGGGGCTGTTTGCCTCCTCGGCAAAGCACAGAGCTATTATATGTAAGAGGTTTTTTGTTTATGTTTATTACCAAAAATAAATATGAACAACGGCCTGTGGGGACTTTCACGGCTCTGATTCTAAAATGCCATCTGGCAGGAGTGTTGTCTTTTTCTGGGGACCCCAGTGGATATAGACTAAGCTGTATATGGAGGGTTGCCCCAGACTTTGTTCCAGGAGACCCCACAGAACTGTTAACTCTTTCTAGCAGTTTCTTAGGATTTCCCAGGCTCTACTCTGCATAAGAAATGGGCGGTGCCTTTTCAGGGACTCCATGATAGAATAATCTCACTCACTCTTTCCCCTTTCCCTTGGCTACCACCCTCTTGTCTCTCCAGCATTTCTGTCAGGAGCCAGGGACAGTCTTCTGAGTGGTAGAGACATTGGATTCCATCCCTTGACTTTATGGCAGGGAAGCGATTAATTGCGAAGCCATGCCTGAGTTTATGGTACTTCTTCAGATGAGTCCCCCCATCCAAAGGCCGCTTAAAATTCATGCACAGTAGCAACTGTGAAGGAATACCAAAGACTCATAAATAAGGCAAACCTATCTTAATTTATTGCCAGTACCTTCTATACCCACATTGAGCTATTCAGAACCCCGCACAATTGATGTTTCTTTCCTCCAGTTATTTCAGTAAAAAATGAACTCTATTTTATGCCACACAAGCATACTAATAAACCAGTGTTTTGCTGCTTATAAAGGCAAACTGTCACCTGTTAAAATATGTAACTGTCATAGAAAGATAAAAAAGGATCATTTAATAATGATGAACAATGTGCATGTGGCATAAATAGAATCCAAAAGGTAAACAGCAGTTTATTATGCCAGAGTCGGCCGCTCCAGTCCCCAGTGGAGGCCACTGGTGCTCATCTTTGGTTTGTAGAACCCTTCCTTTTAGGGGAAGTAAGAAAAGGACTAAACCGTAAGTTTATGTGACTGCCATGCAGGCACATAGCTCTTTCTGACTACGGACACTTGTTCCATAACACAGAAAATGTGTATTTTATTTTATTTTTTAGGCTTGTTTCTTATTTCTTTGGAGAAAAGTCTTAAGTGCTCTGTGTTGTTGGGTATTCAGTTCTATTTTAATAATATGGAGCATTTGGAAGTTTTGTTGTCCTAGCAAGCCTGGGAGGAAGGTAATTTGCAATCACACTCTTGAGCTTATTTTGAAGGCAAATACATTTCTGGCAAGATATATCTGGTGACACTCAGTACAGCAGGGGCTGGGGAACTATATCTGTGGTTATAATGGTCTTTTGTGCATCATGATCTCTTTTTACTGACTTGAGTGAATAAGACCACCAAGGGATGGCATGAATACATCCATTCACAGGGCTTCTGGGTAATGGGACAATGATAAGAACATCTCCATAACAATCATGGATGGTTCCTTGGTGATAAGGAAACGCTCATCCTGTGTAGATTCTTCAGTTGTAATGAACTTCGGGGTGTTAAGCTCTAGAACTCTCTCCGAGTGGGAGCTTTATCTCTTCCACTGTCATTTCTCCTTCTTTACACTTGGCACAAATTTATATTGAAGAGAATCTTGGGGGAGGGGGTCATGGTTGACTGAATACATGTTGGATGTTTGAAGGCTATGTAAATATTTTCCCAGTGGCGGATTTTAGTTTCTTAAATATTTGGCCCTTTATAGATCATTCCAGTTGAATGATTACCTAACTATTGGGCTACCCGTATCAGCTCAGAACAGTGATGATGATAAAATTCCCAAGCATCCTCACAGCAGGGTACTCAGTAGCAAATAGATATTGCCCCAGAGTGTGATGTATTGACGTAATGAGGAGGGGCCAGCATCTCTGGAGAATGGACATGGAGTAACTAAGAACCCAGCTCCGTATCTCACTGAAGTGGCCTCCTCACAATCTGATTTCTTCATCTAGAAACTATGTTCATCAGTAGCATCATTAATATGGTTGTGGTATTTGCATAAGCAATTTATACATAGAAAAGTAATTTGCGGTATAATCTTATCATATTTGAACAAGATTTGGCTGCTTTTCCCAGATTAGATTTCTATCACTGTGACAATATAGCAGAAAAAATTAATTGTGAGGAGTATTTTGGATCCTGTTTTCAATGGCTTTAGCTTATAGACCATCACCTGACCTATTGGCTTGGAGCTGTTGCTTTGAGTGTTACAACAGAAGCCTGTTGACCTCAGAGTAGCTGGGAAGAAAAGGGAGAATGGCTCAAGGTTCCTTTTATCCTTTTAAAGGAATACACACACAACTCTAACCTTATCCACAAGGATTTGCCTTCCCAGACCCAAAGGTCTATTATCTTGAATTGCCCTCGCCTGGGGAGCAACCTTTCAACACATGAACTCCGAATTATGTTCGAGATACAAGCTTAGTATTCCCATATATCCCATAGTCCAGTCCATCTTCAGATGTTCCTTTACTGCTAAGTCAAGTGTTTTGTTGATGTCTTTAACATTAAGCAACTATTCATTGATAATATAATTTTACCCTAGTCTACCAGCCCACTTCCATTCTTTTAAGAAAACCTATACCAATTAGTTTATTTTGTGTGTTCACAAGGAGAGCTAAGTATACAAATCTAGGGTCAGAGAATGACTTGTAGGGTTTAGTTCTCTTTTATATGGGGCACTTGGGATGGGACTTCAGTGGTCAGGCTTGGTGTCAAGCACCTTTATCCACTGAGCCATCTCAACAGCTCCCATTATCATTGTTCTTGATTACTCTTTACCCTGGACTATGTACAGTAGCCATAAAATCTCAAACTTTACCACTCAATGTCTCTGTGCATGCTTTGTCTAAGACACACTTATTCTACCTGTTAGGCTGACAAGCACCTCCACGTCTTCTGAGCCCCTTGTAGGAGTGGCCAGCACTATGTTTCTAGCTATTCTAATAAGCAAAAGGAGCTCCTTTCTTCTGAAGCTGCTTCTTAAAATATAAATTTTATTTTATTAAGTTATAATAAAAATATTGCCTATTTCTTTCCATTAATCAGAGGGAGTGTGTTTATTTAGTGGTATAATGCCCAGAGAACTTTCAAAGAAGAGTAATAAAGTGTCTCATTTAGAGTGGTTACAGTGAACTATGTTTGTATTTTAAGAGAGCTTTTAGATGGTAAGCCTTGGTAGTGTTATAGTATCTGTGAATGCATACCAAGTGACCTCACTAGGAACTGGAATCAGCTAGAGAAATTGTTTTCTTTTGTTTCCCTATTTCACTTCTGTCTTTCCTTGTGGTTTTAAGAGCATTCCACACTTGCTTATTATTGGACAAATGAGAACATAAATATTATGGACTCATACAACATCAGAGACAAACTACCTGGTGACCAAAATTGCTACAAAAGTATCATTTAATATTCACAGGACTGTATCTACTAATGCTGGTGTTCATCTTGGTAAATTCTCTTCCTTCTTCCAAATATATTCCCCTAACATCCAACCTTTTAATGAATCTGAATTTTTATGCGTCTGCCAGTGTTTGGTTGAGGTAAAACCACAACAGTAAAAGTCAGATACTTTGAAGAGAAATAGCTGAAGTGTGGAGGGTGAGAACAGGGTCTAGCCATTGAATTTAAAGACAAAATTGACAGCACCAGCTGGAGCTTATCAATCATTGATCTATTTACTTGGGCACTGCTGATGTTGTGTATACAACCACAAAGGGTTTGGACAACTGCTGTCCTTCAGAGCGGGGCTTGTAGTAGATCTTTTGGAGGTGTTTTTAATCTATTAAGAAAAGATATTGAGGCTGATTGTCAGTGATAATCCACACGTGTACCACACTAAGCTTTGTGAAATACCCAGTTTTTAATCTAGAAGATAGTAAAAGCTGTAAGGTCTTTCATTTTTTATATGTAACTGAATGGCCAGGTAACTCCTTTGCTTACTAAGGCTATTGGCAGTACTTAAGTCAACTTTTAATATTTTGAAACTTTGAACTAATTAAGATTATTAACCAGTTTTATATGAACCTTTTTTTGCAAGGAACAGATTACAGCCTCCTCACCAAAGATCCTGGATACTTATAACAGGAATAACAAGGTTGTGTTGTTTTTCTGTTTGTTTAGTAAGAGGATTGAATACTGAAATGAGTTTGCAGGCCATATGTTCTGTGTTTCAGCTGCCCGAAATACTGCTGGAGGAAGTACTTATGGACAATCCCCTAGTGAATGTATATCATTGCATTCCAATAAAACTTTATTATAAAATCAGGCAGCAGGCTGGATTTAACCTCCAGGTTTCAGTCTGTTGAGCCCTGTGCTAGAGATACCTACAGATATAGAAATGATGCGCTGTCTAGGAATAACACCAACATACCCTGGGCATGTGGAAGATGTTGTAAAGATGGGCCACATTCTGATAATTGCTGAAGTTAGCTTATGGGTACATGAGAGTTAATTTTCTATTTTTGACTGTGAGTATTTAAAGTTTCTATAATAAAATAAGACTCCAAAAACAGTAAAGATCTTACTTTCCTCAATAGTTGAAGTCACCATTCTTTCTGCTACTTATCATAATTTCACACAGTTTGATGATAAGTATTCAGACGCTTGTGTGAAGTCTCTTATACCGAATGATAATTGGTTGTAGTCTATTGGAAGAAAAGCTCCCTTCTTTTTTCTTGGAAGAGAAATGGCTGAAGTAATAAACCAGAAACATGGTATTCCATTGAAATGTTTTCCTTTGTTGGCAAATACCACTGGAAAATGTACAGTAAGTACCATTGATATTTGAAGGGTGAAGTGTTTGTTCTGCATGGGAGGTGGTCAAATGGGTAGATTAAATCATAGAAATTTCAGCCTGCTCAAGCTTATGCTTCTGGTTTGACTGTGTTCCACCACTAAAGTGCATAATGGCTGTAAATACTGTTATATCAAACTATCACACACTTAGTGGCCCAACTGTTTTATTATATTCCTGTGTTCTGTGTGGATCAGGAGCTCAGTACAATGTCCTGCTGATGGCTCTTCATGACATTTGAGGCCTCAGCAGGAAGGACCTAAAAGCCTGGAAGTGACCGGAATAGCTGTAGTTGGAGTCAGCAAGGACAATTATTGCTCATATATGACATCTAAGTCAGGGATGCTGAGGTTCTCTCGGGCAGGCAAGACCGACCCTGCAAGGGACTTGTGTATGTGGACTCCCTTCTGACTTGGGTGGGTAGGTTCTGAAGGAAGCACCTAACAGGAACCCCTGGACACTGAATGTTGCAAGAGAACTAGAGGAGTTAGAATCAAATCACCCAGTGTTGGATTTCTCTTAGACCAGGGGAGAAGCAAGAGACAAATCCAGAGCTTACCCAAGCTTGGGAAGGAAGGATACTGGAGCCATAGGTAAAATGGCCACATGGATGTAATGTTCTTTAGTTGAACTGTGGTGGCAAAGGGAGATCATTAAATTTCTAACTGGCAAATTCTTTTTAAAAGTTTGTCCGATGATTTTAGTTATAGAAATAAACTGAGAACAATAACCGTTGACCTTCTTTAGCATAGAACACATTTTAAATGGCACTTTGGAGTTGATAGCATTAAGCACCTGGTTTTTTTTGTTGTTGTTGTTTTGTTTGTTTGTTTGTTTTTATTGTCAAACACAATTTGTATTTCATAAAAATCCCGGTGTATATTCACTTAAAATAACATAGACCCAGAATTTTATAGACCTATCTGAAATTGTTTTCAATAGTAAAAGTTTTCAGTGGCTATCAATCTAGCCAGAGGTAATGATGGAGTTTCATTCTGAGAAATGAGCCGAGAGTTGATTTGATTATTGTAGGAACATTGGAGTGCACTTAGCCAAGCTAAGCTGGCCTTTGTACTGTGAACAAAGCCTGTTTCAACTTCTTAAGCCCTGTTGATTGGTGTCAGGCCAGGGCTATCCTACCACCATTTCTTCCCCTGCTGTTCTGGTACTACAGGACCACCTCTGGTGCACCTATGTGTCCCTGTCCTGTGGCTGATGATACAGGAAATCAGTTGGTTGACCCAGCCTCAGCAATAATAACCCAGGGATGCAGGTCCCACAGGAAGCAACTCCATGTGGAGCTAGAAAGGAGTTCAGGGTTACACTTGGTGAAGAGGTTCAGATTCAGGTCAGTGAAGCTGCAGGGGCTGGCCTACATTTAAAAGCACGAGTTTGGTCCAGATTGCTGTTATCTTGAGACCACTGAAGTCTGAGAGATCTTAGGTGGTACTGAATATGATTTTAGCTTGCCCCAAGATGATCCCTTAGTCCATCGTTGCTGCTGTTTATCAAATATGTGATGTTAGGTGATAGATAGGAAGGGCATGCCTACACCCTCCGCCAACCGCTGCTCTCCCAGTCAAATTGCTATCTTGAGACAGATTCTTATCAGGTAGCTCCAATTGGTTTGGGAGTCTTTATGTTTACTTACAGTAATTTTCCTGCTTCTGCACCCTGGGTGATCAAAGCCATTTACAACCATGGACAGCCTGATAAAGATTGTGTGTGTGTGTGTGTGTGTGTGTGTGTGTGTGTGTTTGTGTATCTATACCATAGCTGGGGAGGCTCAAGAGAATGGTGCCATTTGTTAACATATGACATGTTATGTATTATAGTTAGAGTCTGTGTGAGATGGACAGATCACATGGTGAGACAGGGACCAGGGAGAAATCTGAGGTTGCTGAAGGTTGTGCTTTCTAGCATCCCGCTCTATGCTAACAATCTAGTCCCATGACCTGTGTTATCCCTCCTGCCCCATGACAGCATCACCTCCCACTGGGCTCTACTCCTTAAAGGTTCCACTGTTCTCAGTGTGGACATTCTAGAGAGGGAACTTCAGGCATGTGGGATTGTGAGGGACACACTCAAACCATATCCAAACTATCGCAGCTGGAGGGAGCAACTTTGTTGAAGGGAAAGAAAGGGAAGAATCTGATAGAGAATCCTTTCCTTTGCTTCTGAGATTTAACCCAGTTCCCGTCCATCCAACACTACACATATTCTCTAGTCTGCTTGCCCTGCTTTAAGTGGTCCTTCCTTGTAAACTTGAGTCAGACTGGGTAACCACATTGTGTGGTGTTTAGTCTGCGTCTCCTGTTTCAGAAACAAGGTTGTTAGCAGTTGTAGCTAAGGTTCAAAGAACTGGGTGCTGGATAGCTGCCCCACCTACTTTGAGTCAGAGCAGTCATTTACTTCAGCTGAGGGTCATTTTTTTTTAATTATTATTAGAGTAATTCTTCATTTACATTTCAAGTGTTATCCCAAAAGTCCCCGATACCCACCCCCTGTCCTGCTCCCCTCGCCTCTCCCTCCCACTATTTGGCCCTGGCATTCCCCTGTACTGGGGCATATAAACATAACGGCAGTCACTTGAATGCCAGAAAAAGCTGCTTTTCTGATTCTGATTACCCCAAGTCCTTAAGAATCCCCGTTTACCCAGCTCTTGCATTTTGCAGGGCAGAGGGTCCATATAGCTTTGAAAACAACAGTAATAATACAACAGACTGTCTCTGTTAGTCATTGTGGTGAATTGATAGACTGCCCAATTAAGTTTATAGTGGTGGGTAATGCAGTTCAGCCTATTACTTAAATTAAAAGTAAAACCTTGTGTTCTGTTGGATCTTAAATTACAAGATCTAAGATGGAGCTTCATTGCTCATTTATATTTTTATGAACCTTTTCGCTTTTGTACAAGCCTCTAGCAGACACCTGCTTCATGGCCATTTAAAACAGTGCTCATAACATACAGTAAATTTATAGGCAGTCATTTCTTTCAGTTGCCAACTTACGGCACTGTACTTGTGACTGCTGCAATAAAAAAAAATCACTATTTATTTCTTTAACTTTAAACATTGAAATGTGTCCCTCTGGTGCATTATGGATATATTGCAGTAATGCTGGGTATAGACGCCTAGCATTTCTCTTCAGCATAGGACAACTTTTTAAGTGAGTTATTTTATATATATATATATATATATATATATATATATATATATATATATATATATAGTATAATATATAGATAACATATATAACCTATATGTATATCATCATGACTGATATTTGAAGCAAAATTGAAGGAATTCTGTTGCACTACAGGGAAATAACCCTCCTTAAAGGGACCAGAGAAGCTGAGTCCCACAGAAAGTTTTCATTTTCATGCAACAAACACTGAGTGACAGTAATTTGCTGGGCACTCTGTTCAGCACTGGGATGAGGAAGGGTTTCTACCACAAGGATTCCATTTGGACTGATATGTTTAAAATAAGTCTCCTGTCACTGCTGTGGATGAGGACATCTTTGCAAACACAATAAGGCTGGAAGCTGTTCTTTGCTGAGCAGGCAATGTAGCTTTTGTTAGGTGTATGCCATATGGTCAGCCTGCCTACCACCAGCACAAACTCCAGAGAACACAGCAGCTGTGGAATGGAGATAATGCTGCGCGGCTGGGTTTTCAAGTTCTTGGGGTTTTTTTTCTTTTTCTTTTTTTTTTTCCACATCCTGAAGTTGTGAGGTCAAATTGCTGAGTGTTTATGCAGTCTCAGACAAAACTGCGAGATGATTTTAATCAGTAAATATTACCTAAAATATATTTTTGATTGGCTAGTTGGAGCGTTTTGTATTTTTCTTACATTTTTTAAAATTAAAAAAAAAATTTAAAATATTTTTGGTTTTTCCAGACATGGTTTCTCTATATAGCCCTGGCTGTCCTGGAACTCACTTTGTAGACCAGGCTGGCCTTGAACTCAGAAATCTGCCTGCCTCTGCCTCTCAAGCGCAGCATGTGCCACCATGCCCGGCTTAATTTATTTTTCATTTAATGTGTCTTGCATTTGTTGGGTTTCCTGGCCCATAGACTCTTGACATGCAAACTGATATAGGTTGCTTATTGGAATACACCCATGAATTCCACTCTACCATGGGGTGAAAGGTGAGGGGTGAGTGGTGAGGAGAAGGCAGAGTCACAGATGGGGACGTTGACCAGTAAAGACCTTGCAACAGAGTCCTCAGCTCATTATATAGGGAGCACCTGCAAAATTAAAGCCGCCTTTTAGACTTGCCCCATATCAATTCAAGTGCGTGGGACACAAAACATACCACTTTGTTCTACTTCCATGTCCCTTAGTCATTTGACCTGGCCTGGTCATGGGGAGAAAGTGACTTGGGGTCACCAAATGGTTTCTAAACTGTTTCCTGGATGCCCTGGGGGCTCTTCCGTGGACTCAGAGGCCCCACAGAACTCTGCAAAAGCTTGCATCTGAAGGTCATTCACATGCTATATCATCATTTCTCCTTCAAAGCAGAACTTTAGTTTTTTAAGGAGTGAGGAAAAAAACAAAACAAAACAAAACACCAAAAACAGTGCATGACTGAATCTGAAAGAATGACCTGTGAGCGTCTGAGGTTTGCAGGGTTGCATTGGTAGGGCATGAACGTTGATGGTGTGATCCACTTACTACTTGTAGGCTGTTCTATTTCAAAGATCATTAGGGGAAGACTCCTAGAATTAATAAAGCTTGAGAAACTTTGTCATATCTATAATCCTAAAGGGCAGGACAGCTGAGAACCGTTGGACCTTAACATACCTGTTATTGAGGAAGATGTTTTTGTCCTAAAGATGAAGATAACATTCATTTACTCCATTAACCAAGTTTGGAGCAGCCTTAAGTCTTTAAAGTCCAAGGGTAGACAACCAAATGGAACATCACTTCCCAAATTAGTCAGTAAATTAGTAAATTAGTTAGTGAAAATAATTTATGGGTGTGGGATAATGTGTATATATATATATTTAATTATTTTACCGCACTCGTTACAACACACTACAGAATTGTGAAGAAGCAGATGGCTATTTCAGGATAGCTGCAAGTGGTATGACTTCACTCCTGAAGCTTCTTGATCTAACTTTGCATCCTCAGTGGAATCATAGTTGTTGTTTTTTCTTTGTTTGTTTTCTTCTGTTGTTTTTCTGAGGGGGGCAGTCGCATTGGTGATATGGTGTTCTGAAAGACTATGAAACCTTTAGGAGGTAGGGACTGGCTGGTGACTACTTGAGGATGGGTCATAGGTTCATGATGCTCTCTTTCCAACTGGGTCCTGGGTTCGTGATGCTATCTGCTTCCTGAGCAGCTACACTATGAATAGCTCCTGACTATGCTCTGCTCTCTGATGGGCTTGCTCAGGCACCTGAGCCGAGAAATTGTGCAACTCCATTTCTGAAACCTAGAGCCAAAATCTACCCTTTAGCTCCAGGAAATTCTATTGGACATTTTTTCTGAAAGTAACCAATACTTTACAGTGGTCCTTGATGTGGTGAAGAAGCCTTAGACAGGCCTCTTCCGGACTTTAATTATCAAACTACCCTGTTGTAAGTTTGAATTCTGCTATAAAGAAGAATAGCTTCTGAAATACATGTGTTTTTACGGGATCCCCAGAAGAGGAATTTCCGAGATATTCTGTCTCGGGGACATAAAGGGACACTATTGGCTGCAACACAACAAACATACTCAAGTTTCTTCTCAGTGTGTTACTTTCATTTCACTGCCATTGCAGGGTACATGTTCATTGGCTTACATAAAGTTTGTTGCTTTTCCATATAAACCTGGGTCTGGAAATGCTCAGCATGTGTCCAGATAGCTTGGAAAAGTTCATTAAATATAAATTTAATATCTTTACCCATAAGTCAGGTATTGAACTCTGGGGAAGAGACAGGCTTACAACACACAGCATTTAGCTTTCTCCCAGATGTTCTGGCTCATTTTTATGTCTTTTATGAAATTTTTATATTATTATTCATTTTTTCGGGTTGTTTCATTGAAAAAAAATAGTTCTCAGGAATGAGGACTCACTTGTCTACTTTTACTGACTGTGCATAATTATGTTTTGAATGGGGCTCATTTTAACATTTGAGAATCTCAAATCTTGTCTTTGTAAAGTTCAAGAGAGCTGGCTGGGTACCGGGTGGCATTTAAGAAGCAGGGTTTCCATAGACATCATAATATATAGTTCCTCCCGTTCCAGTGCGAATGCAAGTGTTTAAAGACATCTCAGTGGGAGAGAACTGTCAGGGTGAAAAGCCAAGAGTGAAATGGTTTCTTCAGATGATTTAGCAAATCTCTAGAGAAGGATTTGTCTTAAGAATCCTTTGCAGAAGTTAAGCACAGCAGCTATCAGGGCCTAAGCAGCTAAACTGTCTCAGAAGGGCCAGAAAATGATTCTCTAGCTGGACTGAGCCTGCGACCTGTTTGCCCTGCAAATATTTGTTCAGGATCCGCACTTCTGATTTGAAGAGCATGAGTGAGTGTGTGTGTGTGTGTGTGTGTGTGTGTGTGTGTGTGTGTGTACACATTGTGCACGTGCATGTGTGTGTGTGGTGTGTGCACATGTGCGCTCACATATGTACAAATGCATGTGTCCAGTTTGGAAGATAGTGAATTCGTGTATTCATGCCAAGCATCAATAAGAGATGAAGACAGCCCGCAGTTCCTCTTGCTATGAAGTAAACCTCGGTCTTGTCATTTGCTGGTAGAGCTTGGTAACATTAACTCATTGCCTTATACAATGTCTGACCCTGCTACCCCCAACCCCCACCAACTCAACTTTACTAGAAACTTAATGTTTGTATCTGAAGTTCTGAATATAGATTTTTAATATAGGCACCCACTTCCAGAGGACATTAGTAGGCAATGTGACTTCATATACTATTAAGAGTGTTTTAAAATGTCCTCTGTCTGAGAAAGTGTATGTGATTGATAAAAGGGGCCATAAATCTCCCTTGTTCTTGCCCATCCAATTTAGGCCACATCTATATATAATCTGTTCCACTGCCTCTTGACTTTCCACAGCCCCCCCCCCCAACCAGAAGTCATAGGCTAGAATAAATCTAACACTCAGCATCAAAAGTTATGACAGATGTCACCAGCTGTTACGCATTAGTGTGTCCTAATTTCGGGCAAAGTGTTGGAAGAACTAGTTCCATAAATATAAATCAGGATCATCACCATGGAACACGAGGTGAACAAGGCTTGCTCATGGAGTCCATTTATATTTTTCTGGGACATATATTTAATTTTTTCTACTTGTTTGCTTGGCTGTGTTTTCTCTTTGTTTACATTTATTTCAATTCCATGTAATTACATTTATTTAATTAACCTTCATTCCTAGAAGCTGGATGGAATGTCCAGTGTGAGGAATGTAGGATCTGAGCCCATCTTCTTTGTTTTCTGGTGGTAGGATATTGGAATAAATATAGTATCATCACAGTTTCTTCATCAGTAGAGTGAGCCTTCTGACACTTGGGGCTTAGGATGGGATAGGTAAAGTGGTATTCGCATTGCTTTTGCTGTAGTTTGCCTTAATTTGAAATATCTGTAGTATTAATAGATTCTCATTTACAGCTTACTTTAAAAAAAAACTGTACCAATTCCTTTTATAAACAAACAGTTTGAAATTTCTAAGGGGTTTGGGGCATTTCATAGAAAGAGGAGATGGGTATTTGTTCTGATCTTAGATTTTGGGAGAAAGGATGTAGAGATATAAGATTTCTTTGGTGGCTTAATATAGGATCAATTCCTTGTTAATGATTCATGGAAATTAGAGATAAAATGTGTATGTTTTATTGACAGGCTTGTGAAGGTTTCCATCTACATCTGTTTAATTATCCTTTTAATAAATTTTTCAAATCCCCTGAGTAAGTGGTCATGACAGGGAGTTTCACTGATTTGCCTCCTACTAACAGCATGCTAGAGCCGAATCTGCCCTTCAAGCGTTAAGTTGCATATCGACATCTAATGGATCAAAGCTTAGATATGTGAAAGCTTCATTGTTCCTTCCTCTCCAACCTCCACCCCCACCCCCACCCCATGCTCCTGGACCAGCAGAGTTTGGCTGGAGGCTGATTGATTGCATTAGCATAGCTAATAAATAACCCATCAGAGTGTCCCTCGGATTCCCAGTGCACACTGCAGAAGTGAATGGGCCCCCATGTGACCTTACCTATGCAGATGTTCACCAGGTCAGGAGAGAGAGCTTCTGCCACAGGAGCTCAGGGATTTCTGTGTGAGTCTGGGGATTCAAACTTGCGGCCTCCCTCTTGAGTGGCAAGCTTTGAAACAGCTGATTTTATCACCCTAGTCCTGAGCTAGGCCTTTCTGATAATGGCTGCTTGTGTTGTGGTAACGGTAGTTTAACAACGTAAAGCTGATCTCACTTGTTTTGATTTTCCAGTTCTTTCTATTGTTTTGTGTTTTTCACAGTCAGTAGGCAATCTTCTAAATTATGATAGTGTCTCTCATAGACCTGTGAATATGCAGCATGTAGGTGAGGGAAGATATGCATAATGGTGTTTGGGATGCTTATTTCTCACTTCAAATTAATAAATTAACACTGAAGAGATTGGCTTGCTAAATGACAATTTTTATCTTTGTTTTTTTGTCTTTTTCTTCAAAAGGCCAGGACACTGATTTGATTATTTTAGAAGACTATTTTTTTTTTTCTTGCTCTTTAGATGTGACTGACCTGAAACATGCTGTGTGAATCAGGCTAGTCTTGAACTCACAGAGATCTCCTGTGTCTGCCTCTTGAATGCTGGGGTTAAAGGTATATGCCACCATGCATGGCTTTCTAAGGAAAATTTTAAATTGAATTCTCTTTATAACTCTTTGCCATGCCATCTCTTTTATCTGGTACTCCTGTGCTGGCTCTAGTCCCCATTGTTGTCACTGTCCCTTTTAATCTGCGGGGCTTTATGCTTGCCCCTGCATCTTGGGACAGTTTTCCAAAGCCTTTGCTGAGTAGCCTTGACCACAATGCGGTACCACTTCTCAGTGCCTTTGGTGTAGACTTTCATTATTGCTGGCTTTCCATTGTCTCCTCTTATGACTCTACCCCTTTCAGGAATACAGTGTCATTTTGAGTTCTATTAAAATAATACACCCAAAATAGCTTCTCCCGGGTACTGTTGTGCTTCTTCGGAGGGACATGGTTGGCTTCTTCAGAGTATTTCTCACATATGGGAAGACATGCCTGTATTTTCCAGAGGATGACAATGACAAGGTCGTCTTTCAGAGATGCTATTGAACGCTCATCAAATTGCTGTCTTTGTGAAAGAAGAACTTAAGAATGTCGGGAACTTGGGCTGTGGTGACAGAGCCAAAGGAAGGAAGGATCAGTATGATGTGACTGGTTTACCAGTGGAGAAGTTAGGCTCTTCCAAGTGGTAGCCATGTATGATGCCGGAGAAAGCCAGGCTTACTCCAGCAGTGAGTTCTGTATGTACTCCATGTTCAGTGCTAGTATTGCATGCAGTTGGATGTTTTTGGCTTTCTGGGTGAGATGGAAAATATAAGAAGATTAATGTTATTTTATTCATGACCTCTTTTTTGTTAGTTGTTATAGCTACACACACACACACACACACACACACACACACACACACAGGCAGACTACAATCCTATGAATGCTAGTGTTGCTTATTTTATGTGTTTAGAGGTGCCCATGGGATTGGATACCATATGAAGGGGCTTGGTTCTGGGGAAGACCAGTCTTTCTCTCTCAGCAGTGATTGTCTATAACTCGTCATGAAGCTATGGGCTCTTGTGAGATCTCCCCATATTTGTTGGCCCATCAGTTAGTATTGTTATTGGGCTGGTACTGTATAGGTAATTATACTGTGGAGATTTCATGGATGCAGCTTCCATGTCATGTGAAGAAGACACTGTCATGTCAGGGCTCCTGATGAACTCTCTCCTACCATCTTTTCTCAGTTGTTCCCTGAGCCTTAAATGTAGGAATTGCATTGGAGATCTATCAGTTGGGATTGTGTACCCAGTGATAATTTTTTTCCCTCTGGATTTTGACTGGTTGTGAATTTCTGAAAAAAAAAAAAGTTCTACTTTTATTATGTTCTTATATACCTCTTCATCTCTTCCAACCTATATCGTCCCTAATCCCTTCCAACACCCAATACTACATAGGTGTGAAAGAAAATTAGAAGGAAAAGGGGGAGTAGTTCTCTTTACGCTACTTCCTGCTGAATAGAGGTATTGAGTTCCTTGGAGCAAGTCTAATTTTCATCTTGTCATATCTCCATCTTCTTGTCTTTTTTCTCTCTACCACCAGGATAGTGGCAGCATACTCCAAGAGCAGCAGGAACAGGAACCAGCAAGAGGGTCAGCATACCTTCTTCTTCCTCCTCCTCTTCTTCCTCCTCCTCCTTCAGAAGCCCTCTCTTTCTGGGTCCTAGAATTTTTTCCCTCTCCAGACTCCTCAGAATTAAACTATCTGTAGCTGGCAGAATCACAGCCCAGCCAGAGCACACAAGAGGCAAAGTCTGCTGCTGAGAATAGTCTGGAGCAGCCCCATATCCCACACCTGGGATTAAAACAAAAACATCCTAACATAACATAACTGGTTCTATTAAGAACCTAAAACTCTCACTACACTTCCTCTGCTGTAAAAAGAAGCTTTGTTAATATGGTGTATGAGCTATGCTTATATGTGAATATCTGGATAATTATGTATAGTCAAATTAAAAATCATACTAGTTTAGGGAAGTGATCATAGCAGTTTCTTCTTTAGGTTCCATAGCCTTATCAGTCATGAGTAGTTGTCAACATTTACAGTACGAGGCATGAATTTTCTTGTATTAGGTTGTCTTTAGTCCAATTTGATGGCTAATGGTTGCTCTGTAAATGCAAGCTACTGCTGCACCCTTGGGGAGAGAGATCTTTGTATGCTGGGCATTGTGCAAAACCATTGGAGTAGAGTAAGACTGTTGCTTGCTTTGTTACTTTCTCAGCTTGTATAGCACCTTAGGGCAATTTGAGGACTAATACAAAGGGAGGAGCCTTTCATGTCAGTCCCAGTTCAGTTCTTGCCTGTGTGTGTACACTGCAAGAACAACAACAGGGCCTTATCTTCAAGTTCTGAGAAATATCAGAGGCAATGACAATAAGCTATATCGTTTCATGAGTATCTTAGGCCTTCTTGACCAACAACAAGGGAGGTTTCCCATACCTGCTACTGGGGATCTTGTTAGAAAGTTTATTTTATTTATTTAATTTATTTATTTATTTATTTTTAGTTTTCGAGTTTATGACTCTTAGGGAAACATTATCACCCTATACTGTATCATTTAAAATGTAGTATTCACTAATTGTAATTTATACTATTATGTTAATATATATTTTATATATTAAATTGTATTCACATAGATATGTTAATGCTTATACTTATGTATGTATAATATATTAATGTATTAATACATATTTATATATTAAATTATATTCATTTATATTAAAGTGTGCATGCTTACACTTATGTATGCATTTTTACATAAACGTAACTTAATTTCTGTCCCTACAGTTTTTTCAAACATCCTCATTATCTCCCTTTCTCCCTGCCCTTTGCTATTGGCATCTTCCCCCATCCTCAGTTGAGGTACCCCCTGGCATTTTCCAATTTCCTTTTCTGGAGCACCGAATCCAGTTGTTAGTCATCTTCAGTAGACCTCAGAATGAAGAGTTTAGACTTTCAAGGGCTGAAGTTTGTGTTTCACAGAGTATCAAATATTTCATGGTATAAATTTGTGTCTTTTAAAATGAAAACTGTGTATATGTCAGGCACACAGCATGGTTTGTTGATTGAGGTATATATACCCACTAACATGCTTAATGTTATCCTCAATGACTATAGCTGTCTTCTCACAGCAACCTTTTTTGTGTATGACGGCAGTGCTTGGAACACCTTTTCTCAGTGGCTTTCAGTCTATAGCACGGTGCCAGCACCTGTAGCCATCCTGCTGTCCATTGGCATTCCAGGCTTCCTTGGCCCACAGTCATCCCTCATTGCTTTGTTACTCTGATGAACATCTCCCATTCAGCTTCTTTTGGCTTTTAATACCAACATATATTTAGAAAATATATTAGAATATATTCAATACATTTTACACATGTATTGAAATATCTGACTGTCCCTCGTCAATATGTGGAATCTATAAGCTATTTGCAAATAATCACATACTTATAGGAAAAAAATGCACCAAATGTTAAAAACAATGTTACAACGTTTTCCAGTTATTGCCAACAGTAGCTGAATACTTATCTACCCTGATAAAGGTCTAGGATTTACTGTTGGATGAAATCAACTTCCTTCTATGTTTCAGGCTTCCTGCTATGATTTCTAGCCCAAGAGATAGAAATGCCTTAGAAGGGTCTTTTGGGAATTTGCAATGAATAGGGTGAGGGTATAGTGAAACTTGATGATGCTAATACATTGAATTGATACATTCAATTCCTGTGTCCTCAATCACTTTGTGAGTAGTGTCTCAAGGGGCAGAGTAGAGGCATCTTCCTTAGGTGTTTTTACAAGAAGGTTAATTTGAAGAGGATATTTGGGACTTTGCTCACTGGTCTTCCCTTAACGTGGTATGCTTTTATTTTCAATGGGGAGAGATGATATTGTGACTATGAGCCAGCTGTTCCTGAGATAAAATGATGAACTTGCACAATGCTCAGAGAACATAAAATAATATAAATTTTATGTGGTGGCAAATTACTCCCATGTGTACAGACTGACCCTTTGCAATGAAAGTAATGCAAGTCAGCATGTGTTTCTGGAGTAGGTCACTGTGGTGATTAATGAACACAGGTTCCCCTCATTCCCCCATGACTGGCTGATGATCAGGGCACTACAACAGTCAACCTCAAGGGATGCTAGGACTTCTTTATCTTCTCCGTCCCAGCTACCACCAAATATAAACAGCAGGCTTAGATAATGAATAAGGGTGAAATCCCTGAACTTTGCTACAGGGAGACACTGGGGAAAGACAAGCTCAGGCTGAAGATGCTTCTGTGTCTCCTGTAGACAGACGATTTATCACTTCCAATCAGTAGAGAAAAATTAGCCCTGGCCCGAACACAAAACAGGTTATATAGATTGAGTTGGTAATGAAGCAAAAATCTGGATGTTGGGTACTATAATGATAGAAACAGGGTAATGTTTCAATCATGCCTTTGAAGAGTGAATATATACCAATATGCATAAAAATATTGTCTTCACATGAGTGATGGAACACAGTCTTAATACCAGCACTTACCCTTACTACCAGGACTCAGAAGGTAGAGACAGGAGATCTCGGAATTCAGAGCCAGCCTGATCTATATAGTGAGTTTTAGGTATACCAGGATTGTATAATATGACTTTGTAGAAAAATAACAACAAAAGGTCTCCCTGGAGGTTTACCTTCAGTTTCTCCAATCTTTAAAGTATCTTATGAAGGAGTAAGTTTGTGAATACTTCAATGAAGTTTGACTATTTAGCAGTATGATATTTCATGAAAAGGCCCATCATATCCCATGGGATGAATTAGATAAGCATATTCCTATTTTTCCATGTACCTACATGAGACCTATGAAATTGTTGTTCATAGTCATAATTGTGTTTTGTGATCATGACGATGTGGTATATGAAGACACAGGGCAGTGTGATGGTGAAGCCATCCTCCATTTGTAGGATGGTGTTCATGCAGGTTTGGAATATTTGGAATACCCTCAAATAAATTATATGCAGATTACCAACATGCTAATTTTCAGTTTGTATTGGCTATTGTTTTCCTCCTCCCTCCATCAGCTTATTCCATCGTTGATAGCCAGATTATTTTCCCCCAAAATCCACCATAATAATGCCCCATCTTCTGCTCATATTCTTTCTGTTTTCTCGATTGCCTAGAAGATAAAGTTGTAAATGCTGGTTGTTTAAAGTCTATGTGGGCCTGCCTTCCCGCCCATTCTAGCTCTGAGCTTGAATCATTTTCCTCCTGGTCCCAGGCTCAGAACCCTGCTCTTTCTGATCCCCTCTCCAGGACTCACTTGGATCATCAGCACCTCACCAAGCCTTGCTGTGCCTCAGATGTATCCTGTGATCATGGCTCTGCGTATTCTGCTTGCTGGGGGCAAATGCTCCTCTCTTCTCTCTACCAACAACTCTCCTACATTGTCTGTCTCATTCTCTGCTGTGATGAGTGCGGGAACATCATACTAAGAGTTCATTTGCTTAGATTCTCTTTGCTTTCAGTGCTCTGATCACAGTACGTGGTTTTAATGGCCATCTCCCTGTAGCGTGAGCTTTGGAAGGTGCGGAGGTACTGTCACTCAAAGACTCATGCCTGTGAATTTAGACAGGAAGATGTGTTACTAGGTAGAAAAGTACTTGGTAATAGTTGGTCTCACTTGAATGTCCCCAGACACAGAAGCCACCTTCTGGATACCGATGCCAGTCCCTCACCTGCTGGCATGCTCCGGGCCGACTGGCTGACTGACATTTTTAGGCAACTTTGCAAGTTTTCCATTCCTTATAATTTTGCATTGCTAAATTTATTTGGAAATGAGATAAATAGAATATAGCAGCTTCTCTTATAGGGAATAGTTGAAACCAAACTTACGCTAAATTATTCTTTGAGTACTCTCAAAATCAACTATGATCATAATGTAGAGTTAAAGGACATTTTATGTTTCTGTAAGTCTGGTTTAGCAATGGGTGAGGGTTGCCAGAGAGAGACATTAGAAGTTTTGGGGTTTTGAGCTCTGTTTGTAAGTTTTCATGAATAGTACTATGCCATTATTGAAGTCAATATGAAATCAAGCTTCTAACTGTAAATTTGGCATAGTGAAACTTGATGATGCTAATACATTGAATTGATACATTCAATTCCTGTGTCCTCAATCACTTTGTGAGTAGTGTCTCAAGGGGCAGAGTAGAGGCATCTTCCTTAGGTGTTTTTACAAGAAGGTTAATTTGAATTGAAGAGGACTTTGCTCACTGCTCTTCCCTTAATGTGGTATGCTTTTATTTTCAATGGGGAGAGATGATATTGTGACTATGAGCCAGCTGTTCCTGAGATAAAATGATGAACTTGCACAATGCTCAGAGAACATAAAATAATATAAGTTGAAGATTGAATATATACCAATTCAAGGTAAGGCAGTCTTCAATTTTTTAAAGCCATGGTCTTTAAAATGTGTTTTAACTTGGTTTATTCTTTAAAAAATCTCATGTATGCAGTGTCATGATCATATCCATTAAGAAGTCTGTCCTCACATTTTCTCTAGGAATCCACTCCCAGCTCCATGAAGTGTTTCTCTTCACTTCATGTCAAACAATCAAAGAATCTACTACATTCAATACGTGCAGTGCATGGGTGTCTGGTCATCTCTGTTTTGCTTTTCCAGTAAGAGGTCAGTATAGACATGAACCAGTTTTCCTTGATTCCTGTTTTGGGGGCACAGTTATTTGCCAGTTCAAATTCAGGAGCTATAGATGACCTTCATGGAACTCTTTAAAGATGCTGATTTTCCGGCTCAGTTTATCTCCGTGCTTCTGCAGAGGATTCCTTGTTGGGGCAAGGTTCCTATTGTGGAAGCATCCTCAAGTTCTTCACAGTAGACTGAGCATGGACTACCCTTTAATTTTTAAAAATAAACTCCCAAGTTGGCAAAAAATAACTATCTTGAAGGCATATATAACCTACACGAATTGTTTATTTGACAATTTTATGCTTTGATTAGAAGATGTAAAATTATGTCGGGAGGACTAGGGAGAGGTGAAGGGCATCAAAGTAAAGAGGGAACTGGATGGGAAGAGCTCAGCAGGTAGAAAGTGCAAAGCCAGCAGTGTTTAATGCTTGAAGGTCACTTACAGAAGGTCTCAGTTACTAGGCTGTTGGTGAAGAACAAGGCAACAGCGCCTCTCACGCAGACAGACAGTCTGCAGTTAGCAAGTGACTGAGACTAGGGAGATGAAGCCAATCTGTGGATTTAATGACCTAAACCAAAAGTGAACTTCTAGGTCAGCACTTAGATATTTGAGAAAAGTGTTTATAGCTTTAGCCCATTAAGGCAAACATTACTTAATGTACAAAGAAAAACTCTTTTTTTCTTTTTAAAATGGAGTATTTTTATCTACTTATTTATTTTTGAGACAAGGTGTTACTATTTATTTCTAGCTGACCTGGAACTGGCAGTGTAGACCAGGCTGGTTTTAACCTTGCAGAGATTCTCCTGTGTCTGCCTTCTGAGTGCAGGGATTAAAAGTGAACTACCATACCCAGGTGAAAACAAGTTTGAATTTCAAAGCGGCAGCTCTTATATGTGCTTTGTTATTTACACATTGATATTGTCTGTTAGTGTCTTTGGTTCATTTTAGCCTAGCATACAAATACAAAGAATGGTTTCTCACCCATGCAATAAAGGCAGAATTTGTCATTGTGTGCTCTCTCTATAACATCTGTGTTAAGAAGGGTTTCGTTCAGGAGGTCTATAGGTGAGGGGATGACAAGAAGTCATATCCATGTTAGCTTACAGATAAAACTTCCCAAGGCTAATTCCTAGGCTCCAGCATCAGCGATTTTCCAATCAGCATCATGATTTTTTCAACAACTAGAATGGAACCGTAATGTCAGTATTTCCTAAAAGTTTCCAAGATAATTCTATGGTAGGCAAGTTCAAGGCCTTTTATGTGGATTCAGTTAGTACCTGTGCCATTCCAACCAGAAATACAAATGCTGTTGTTAAAAGCAATAGTTTTTAACGGCAGTATTTTTAGGATGGATTCATGTTAAATCGAGAGGAGATTTAGTGGAGAATTCTAATAGAAACCTCGGCATTGGCTATTTCTGTGAATAAATAGAAAAAGATAAAACTGCAATGCATAAAACTATATTAAACCACATTACACTAGTGTATATTTTTTGCTGAAGTAATCATACAGATTAGAAATTATGCACATAAAACAATTACAGACTCATAGAGCCTATGTAAGTGGCTTTTATTAAACGTATAACAAATGTGTGTTTTTAAAAACATACAGGTTACAAAACACCCTTTTAATTAAATGTTTAAGCAATTTACTGCCTTGTAGACGGCACACTTTTGCACAGGGATAGCAACGATATGACCTTCCTTCTCCCCACGAACTCCACTCAGTGTGCAGCTGTGACTGAATGCCAGCTACATCCCAGGCTTCATGCAATGGGCTAGATAGGTGTTACCAGCTGCCACTTTTAGACTTATCTGTGTCAGTTATCTCTGGCAAATAAACCACTTCCATTTTCTGACTTGACATTAGAAAAAAACGTATTTCTGAATACAATGTGGAGGTAAAAGAATTCTTCTGTCTCTGAGTTACATGAAGTTATTTTTGTCCGTTTGCCTCTTCTAACCTAGAGAATGTTGCTTTCCTGTAAGAGCAACCCCTGATTGAAGATTACAAAATGGGCTTGTTTTAGCTGATTTGAAGATAATATATTAATAGCTAACACATTGTTAGATTTTTTTATTTTTAAGTTTACAATGCTGTAAAAAAAGCACCATGTATGGAATCATAAGACCTTCACTTCTATAATACCCAGCCCCAGAATTTAACTCGACTGATGTACAATTGCTTGGGGAATCCTGCTGTTTCTTATTGTTAGGCTCAGAGATGAAGAAAAAGCCTGTGGATTCCTCCTGCCCATTCCTTGCAGGACAGGGTCAGTTTATCTTCAGGCAAACACCTGCCACTGCGTTTCCCTGGGAGGATTACGCCATTCGTAGTAGGATGCCCTGTGCTGTAGGGAAGATGACGGACGAGTGAATGCCTGACTCCAGGTTTGTTTAGATGTAGTAATTGGTTTCCGGTGACGCTTTGTATAATTCCAATTTCTAGGGTTCTAGGAATCTGTAAATCAAATGTTCTCTCCAGCTGGTGATGGACAGATCTGGGAAGCATTCAGTGTACTGTTCTTGGTAGCATGCTCTTTGCTATTACGAGAAAAAAGGAAGCAATCAGCTTGATAGATTAAATATATTTACTCATGGATGTAGAATAAGCAGACCTAAAGCACAGAATGGTAAGGAAAAATCAGAGCTTTTACAAGAAGCTTCTAGGGGAGGTCCAGGGAAGGGTGTTTGAAGGACAGGGGAGAAAAGCCACTTTTAACCTTGTTAAGAACAGGAAAGTCACAGATCCTTTTCTTTATGAATCTAGCATTGCTCTAAGCAGTTTCATTTCTGTCTAGGGCAACCTGGTTGCCACAGAGGTGATGGTCCTAGGATGGCGCAATGGGAACTTTTCTATGATAGCATAAATTTTTAAAACGACAGTTGAAGCAAAAATTGTAAGTGACCAGTTAGACACTGTACCATTTTTTTTTTTGAGGAGGAAAAGAAAATAAATATAATTATTATTTGTGGTGTCCTAAAGTTTCCTATAAAGATGGGAAATCCACTGGGGTTTCGTGTATTGCTATAACAGTCTGCTAAATCAGTTTTGACAACTGTTAAAAGGCATTATCATCAGAAATAGGTCTGTATTTCACTCTCTGCCAAGTATATAAAACACTTAAGACTTAAAGAGACTGTGACAAGAAGGGTTTCAGAGAAGTTATTGAAAGAGACAACTGGGGCTGGTGAAATCACTCAGTGGAGAGGAGTACTTACTGTGCATGTGTGGGGACCTGAGTTCAAATTCTAGCACCCACCTAAAAAAAGCAGGGCATGCTTCCAGGTGCCTGTAACATCAGCACTGTAGACTGTAGACAGGTAGATCCCCGGAGCTAGCTGGTCTGCCAACCAAGCAGAAATATAGATTTCCAGTTCCTTCACAGACACTGTCTGGCAGGAATATGATATGAAATGATAAAGGAAGACTCCCAATGTCTTCCTCGAACCTCTTCATGCATGCACACATGTCTGTGCCCTCTCTTATTTATGTACCATAGAAACATGTATGAAAATATCCCCAGCACTAATAAATCCATGAGTCCATAAAAGAAGTAACCAATGATTTGTTCTGGCCACCCTTGGGGAGAGGGCTTTAGACTTAAAGCTAAAGCCAGCACCCAGAACTCCTGTGAGAGCTAAGCTGCTTTCACTGTCCCTAAGCTGGGGAGCAATAGATAAAGGAGTTTGCATGCAAAGATCACACAGTTCTACACGACAGCTGCTCTAAGAGAAAAATATCATCAAGAAAATATCTCCACCAGGCTCCTGGAATGCTTTTTGGTATTAGGAGGACCAGTTGTGTTGAACTCAGGATCTGTGTGTGGTCCTCCTCTGAAGCTTGCTGTGGGGAACCCAGCCGCACTTGCCAAGAGGGAAATACAAAAGCACCCAGCTGGGAATCTCAAGATTTGCGCTGGGGCTCAGCATTACCCAGGAGTGAAGGGTGGCTCTTATGAAATTACTTTTGGTTCTGTTTCCTTATATCTAGGTCGAGGCAGGTGATGGGTGGTCACTTTTAAGAAGATTCTGCTTCTCATAGACTTTGCCTTACCCCTGCCCAGCTCAAACAATTTTCCAAATTCCATTTATTTATTTATTTATTTATTTATTTATTTATTTATTTATTGGTTATTTTGTTCATTTACATTTTCAATGTTATCCCCCTTCCTGGTTTCCCCTCCGAAATCTCCCCTTCTATTCCCTCTCCCCCTGCCTCTATGAGGCTACTCCCCCACCCACCCACTCACNGAATGTATGGTTTTTTGACATAAGATGTGAGCAATGGGGCATTTCTGATGGCTCTTTAGCCCTGCAGCAAACTGGTCAGGCAGTGGAGGTAGTATGTGTCTGTTGGTATCACAAAGGGTGGTTTAGCCTCCAAGTCAGTGATCTATAAGACTGAGGGTCAGGCTCTAGTCATGTCTGTCTCCACACTTTCCTCCCTGCCCACTCCCCATGGCATTTGCCCTACAGAGCATGACCCATATTGTAGCACTAGAGGCTGCACCTACTGCGTAAGTGTCCAGGAACTGCAGAAGTCTGTGTTTAGCCACTAACTCCGAGCTTCATTTCTTACCATTCTGCCTCTGGGATTGTTGCATTTCAGCCGACATTGTACAGGTGTGCCCTACAGATGACTCTAAAGATGAGGTTTTGCTTGAAGGCTGAATGGACACTTAATTTATGTAAACCAGATTTATTCCTGGGAAGGTGAAAAGAAACCTGCAGTTCCTCACATTGATTTCTGTGAGATAGGCAACAAGGTTTGTGTGGCTTTGCTTTAAAAGATGCATTTTCCTGAAGACGTGTTTCTACCTGTTTTCCTAAGTTCCTGGCTGTCAGTTGCTTCCAGGGATTGACAACATAAATGGAGGTTAGACACTCTCTATAGGGAGAGATTCCTTACCTGTAAGGTGGCTGGGTTCTTGAGAAGTTTCAGAAAGTGAAAGTAGGTGGAAGGAATTATTACCATGTTCAAGTCCCAGATGCTGTGTGGTTGCTGCAGCTAGATGGTCCCTTAATTCTTCTTCGCATTTCTCCCCTTGGCCAGTTTCCCCATTTCTGAAGAAGGGACTAACAGTTCCAAATTGCATGCAGGGCATTTAAAAGGAATTGGTTCTGCATCTCTAATTACCTTTATCTATTATGTGAGGATTTTACTCACTTTGCCAAATTGCACTGCTACAAAGCCCATTAGGGATTTTAAAAACCCGGATTAGTGTATGCTGCACATCCAGAACTTCAGTTATTAATTCATTTCTAGTGGAAAATTTTGCTCTAATTGTAGAAGCCTTGCGACTTTGGACGTTGGTCAAAGCTCTCAGCTGGCGGTGAACAACTTGAAATCATTACATTGCTACTCCATTTCCATCCTTTCTACAACTTCATTGAGATAAAGTCGACACATAAAATGGTCTATGTGTAAGGAGCACATAGCATGGAAACACCTCCACTTCGTGAAATACATCCTCATTCAGGTTCAGTTTTATCCATCATCCGCTGTTACCTCACATATAGATGTATGTTGAGTCCATAGTATGTTCTGCTTTCGTAATAGCTTTTAAATATGCAATACAGTATGACTACATAGAGGCACAGGAGTTAGTGGTCAGCTTAGTCGGTAAAGGCTCTTGTTGCCCAGGCTCATGTCTGAGTTGCATCCCAAGGACCCACATCATTGAAGGAGACAATTGCAAATTGCCCCCTGACTTTACACAATGTGAGATGGCATGTGTTTGCCCACACATACACTTGCAAATGTACACAGTAAATAAATATATTTTTGAAAAATTATTTTAGAAAACTTATGCAAAAAATTATAGGGCTAGGACTATGGTCCGGTGGATAAAATGATTGCTCTAAAAGAGAAAACCCTGAGTATGAATTGCCAGGGATCTTGTAAAGCTGGGTGTGGAAGCACGTGCTTGTGATTCTACTGTTCTTTTGGTGAGGTCACACGCAGAAGCTTGGGAGATGGCTACCTTGGCAAGCACAGTAACCAGCAGCAACAGCAGTAACAACAACAACAACAACAAAAACAACAACAGAGGACTTGACTGAAGGTAGAGGGTGAGGACTGACACCTATGACTGTCCTCTGACTTCCAGAAGCATTCTGTGGCACTTGTATGTCCACCTTCATTAGGATTTATCACACAACTCATGCATATACACATTAGTATTTAAGAAAAAAAAAAGTGTGTGTGTGTGAGGAGGGAATGTTTGTAAGTCATGGAGAAGCAAATGGATATATGATGTCTGTTAGTGGAACACCATTTGTCTGTGTTCAGATGAATATAACTGTGATTATCCAGTTAACATAGCAAAGTGTGTCCACAGGTGTTTATCTGTTCAAGTCTTTCTGATTATTCTCCAGAACGTAAGTCATTTAAAGCACTTACTTTTATCTGCATAGAAAAGATCTCATAAATGCTCATAAAGTACCTCTTGGCTGATGGGTAGCCAATCAGGGGACTCAGCCCAGGGGAAGATTAATTCTCCTGCTCTCCATGATCATTTTTTTTGTTCCATTCCCACTCTTCCAATAATCACATCCCTCTTCTCAATCAGTACCTCCTTCGACAGTCCTATCATTTTGTGTGTAGGACCCAATAGGTTTCAGTGCTTATGTTTACAGGAAGTGTTTTAGCAGTGCCTCCCAAATGAAGCAAATGTGTCTTCCTTCTCTACCAATTCTTCATTGCATATAATTCCTGGGGAAGGAGTGGGGACTTTGGAGCCCTTCCCTCTACTATGAAAAGATGTTGACATAGGTCTAGGGTTAAACAGATACTGTGCAGGTAAGTATAACTGGTGTGAGTTCCAGAGTATAACAGCCAGGCCATGGGAGCCAGCAATCCCCAGTGACACTATCCACTGTCCTTCCTTCAGCTCTTAATGTTTTCCAAGGCCATTTAGGCTATTGGCCCTGCTGATAATTTTCCAACAGAACTAGATAGTCAGAACCTATTGCTGAAGCCATGTCATCTTAGTCAAAGGACATAGAAAATCTGTTACTGGGAGTGTACTGCAACCTTCCTCCTTGATGGCTCACTCTTATAACACCAGAAGATGTCATGGAGACTGCTGTGGAAGAAAAGGCATTAACAACCTTATGAGTTTTGAACCCTTGGAGTCTGGCCCTATCACTGACCAGACAAAACCACAAGGGTATCAGCACAATAGTGGCAAGTCAGTCAGGGGAGCTATCACCCACTTTCTGTTTGAAATTGCTTCCTACTTCACAGGAAGGCGTTCCTGTCTGATATTGTAAACCCAGCCATAAGCCTATATAAGCCTACATGTCTGGTAGGTCGTAAGCTGTAGTGGGGGAATTCCTCTGATCTTTTGCTAAGTGGACATATTGTGCCTTTCAGATCACCTTCTAAATAACTACAGTTATATCCATATGTTAATGTTGCTGTCAGTTTTGTTTAGAGATGTTTCCTTTTTGAAATGGTCAGCAATGACTTCAGAGACTCCTAAACATGTAAAACGAATGACTGTGGAATGCAGAGGCATAAATGGGACATATATATTACCCCCTCCAAGGTGCAGGGCATACTGTTGAGTAAGACACTGAAAGCCTGTTCCTCTTTGAGTGCATGTTTTTATCCATTCTTATACAGAAAAGAGGCAGTCCATTTTCCTCGATTGCAAGGCATGGTACTTTCTGAGTATGAGTTGGAGATGGGTCTGTAAACAGCTGTTGTGGACCAGAAGGGAACACAAAATGAATGACTCTTCAACTTATTTTAATTACCTAAATTTGTGTTAGAATGAAGATGGAATGCTTCAACTATAAATATTTTATTTGCTTTTAAAATTATTTGGTTTTGTGTTTTAATAAAGTTATACCATTTCCCTTTTCCATTTATTTTCTTCTTTGTGGTCTCTGCTGTTACAATTAATTGTTGTAACATACATATATGCATATGTGTAAACATATATATTGCTCATCATATAAATTTATTTACTTTTAAAATGTTTGTTTATATAGAAGGGTGTTCAAACATTCATGCTCAATTCAAGCAAGGGCAGAAGAATTTTCTCATAAAACAAAGCTATAGCAATAGATGATATTCCCAAGGATTATCGAGAACAATGTTGGAGGGATGTGTATTTGCTCATATTAGATGTAAGGACTGGAGCCTCCTCCTTCAACTGTGAAATCAGAAGAAATGAGAGAAAAGCCAGCTTTTAAGGGTGACACATTTTTTAATGTGTTATTTATTAATTTTAATCCATTGGAGGCTTGTGGAACCATTGGGGCTTGATAGTTAAGGAAGATACTGTGCCCATTGGTGGAGGTTGGGCATTAGTTGTCAGGGGTTCCTGTAAGTGTCATGGAAGGCAGGGAAATGAACCATGAAGATGTGAGAAGGAAAACTTGATTCAGCCAGACTGGTTCTGGATCAAACTTGTAGATAGTGAAAAGCCTGGTCCTGCCCTTTATTATAAGCATATTTAAACACAGTCCATTTTGGGAAAAGGTTTTCAGGCAACAATGATTTTAATTCCAGGTGCACACTAAAGCTTAAGATGTGGGCACACACACAAAATTCTTTGCAAAACACATGTGTTTATGAGGATGGGTTCTATAGTTTAAAGGTCTGAGATCTGGTGGGGTCTCTGACTGAGACAGAACAGAGGTCAAAAGGCTATAAATTACATGTGACAGTTTCCCTGAAGATAGGTTTTATTTACCAGGAGCTAAAGATAAAGATCTAGGGAGGGAGAGTCTCGAGTATTTGGGTGAGGTCTGACTTTATAGATAGCCTCAGGTCATTAACATTATCCATTTCTGGATGTCTGGGCAGTAAACAAGGCATATCTCCTTTGAGGAGACAGCTCTGCATGATGAACATTTCTGGATTACCTTGTTATCTGTGGGAACAAAGACCTTTGTGCCTCCAACACTTAATAAATACTGTTGGGCTTGCCTTAATCCAAAAACCATAGTAGGGTCTGTGTGAATGAGGAACTTTCATAGCATCAAGGAGTAAGCAAGATTTAGACATGCTTTGAAGAAGTGGGGTTGACATTTGAACTTGACTGATAGATATTGCTAAGATAGAAAGAGGTATGGATGGCCAGGGTGTAGAATGGCAAGCAAAACACACCTGTGATCACAGATGTAACTTGTCACCTAAATGCCAAGGATGCACAGTGTCAGGAGAAGGTTGCTGAAGATGAAACTGGGCAAAAGCTACCTAAAACAGCCTTGTGTAGTCTTTAAAAGGCATAGGTTCTTAGTTCATAGGCTGCGGGGAATTACTTGTTACATTGAAGTTGAAGAACAATGTGTTCAGTTTTCTGGGTCAATTCTTTTCTACTTTTTGGAGGGGATAGATATGGAGAGGAGAGAGAGTGAGAGAGTGAGAGAGGGAGAGAGAGAGAGAGAGAAGAGACAGAGACAGTAGACAGACTGGTGTATGAAGAAATGATGATGGTAAATTCAAAAGTTGAGAAAATCTATTTAAGGAATACAGGGATCAAAGGAACTAATCAGTGTGACTTGATTATCATAGGTCCAACAAAGAAAACAATAGCAAGTTCGTGGGGTATTGCAAACTGCTGATGGAAGAGCAAAGTGTGGGTGACTTCTGGAGAAAGTGGTGCATAAGTACACAGAGGAAGCCATATATATTCTGTGCACTTATATTTTTTTGATCAGCTCTTCAAAGAATTTATGCAAATAAAAATCTACCCTCAAGAACTTGAGATTGTGAACAAATTATTTATTGCAGGAGTGTTTTATAGTTACAATTTATTGGAACCAATCTGAATCGACATTAGTCGAAAGAGTGGCAGTCCATCTCCCCAGTGGGGTACTGAACAGCGAAATACAGCACAGCGAGACAGAGAACAGGTAACCTGAGCTCATTGCTTTTGAGTATTTTAAGGAAGTATAGCAGGGCATTTTTCAACGAAAGCAAAAGGATATGTGAAAATATGCATGTATATGCTAATTTGGAACAAAAAAAAGAAACACATGAAGAATGAATATTCTGGAAATCAGTGAGATAAATCACTTTGTAAGGGGCATAAAGGAGAAGGAAACTCACCAAAGCAGTAGAGATGAGAGGGTGTAGCACGGCAGTTAGGATTTTAGCAGGTAGATCTCAAGAATTAAAGATGAAGGAGAAAGCTAATGATCGTAGAAATTTTGACTTTGTTAGGATTATGAGCTATTGAATATTGCTCCGAATCCTCTGCAATAGATTACATAGTATCAGGAGAAATGACCACCTGATCTGGGAATGTCGCTCGGTTGGTACAGTACATGCTTTGCATACCAGAAGCCTGGGCTGAATTGGCAGCTCCACATTGTCTGTCTTTGAAGGAGTGTACCTGTAACGGGAGTATTAGGAGGTAGGGAGAGGAGGGGCAGAGGTCCAGGGTCATCATTGGCTCAGACAGTATGTGCCCAATTCAGGCTACATGACAGCTTCTCTATAAAAGGACATTTATTGATGGCATGGAATAAACTGGAAGAAATGACTTACATATGTGTGTTTTATTTCAGTATTGCCTAAAAATGTAGCAAATATCAACCCATTTCATAGAGGAACAAACAGAGGTTCAGATCAGCATTATCTGAAAGAAAGATAGCACAAGATACAAGTACAACTCATATATGTAACTAAAAGAAAAAAAATTCCAGAAATAATTTTTGAAAAAGATAGAAACATATATTATGCTGGGTAATATATAATTTTGAAATTAATCCTGTCTAAAATATTATTTCAATCTGTAATCAATATAAAACACTTTAATTCTTTTTCTTCTGTTAATAAGTCTTTGAAGTCAGGGCCTATCTTATGCAGAGAGCAGTTCAGGTCATATGCTGTATTAGTTAGTTTTCTGTTACTGTAATAAAACACCCTGACCAAAAAAAATAAAAAAATAAAAAAAAAAACAAGTTAGAGAAGAAAGGGTTTATTCTGGCTTACAGTTCCAGAGCAGATGCTATGTGAGGCTGGACTTTAAACCTCAAGGGCCACAATGCACCACCTCCTATAGCATCCATACCTCCCCCAAAGCACCACCTCCTATAGCATCCATACCTCCCCCAAAGCTCCACCTACTTAATCGTCCATACCACCCCCCAGCCCGCAAAGCAGCACCTCCTATAGCATCCATACCTTTCCCCAGAAGCACCACCATCAGGGGAACAAGTGTTCAAATGCATGAGCCTGTGAGGCATTTCTCCTATTTCACTTAACCCACACACAACTAATGCTAACCCTTCATTGCAAATAACATGTTTGATCGGTGCTTGCAGTTGATTGAAAGTTGATTGGAAACAATCGAATAACATGCTTCCTTTGATGCAACAACGTGCTTGAGAAATTTTCCCAATAGCCAAGGTGAATGGTCTACTTCTAAATTTAAAATTTCATTACCTGAAGTAAAATAAAACATGGGGTTCTACTCCTCAACTACACTCACTGCATTTGGTGTGCTCAGTGGCCCTCGGTGGGTGATGCCATAGGTGGGTGATGCCAGACTGAGTTTAGAAATCAAAGTAAACAACCTAAGTTTCTCCCAGTTCAGCAGCACTGAGACTGAACTTTCTCAACCTCGTTCACACAACCAGCCCTTTATGACTGCAACTCCTACTCTGTTTGTGTGTGTGTGTGTGTGTGTGTGTGTGTGTGTGTGTGTGTGTGTGGTGTGATGGTTCTGTTGCTTAGCAGGTATGTCAGTGATAAGAGTCCTTAAGTTGCTTGGAGGAATGCCTCCACTCAGTGGCCACCACGAGACGGTTAGTTTATGGGCCTGGTAGAGGAGGCTGACCTCCGAGAGCAGTGAACAAGCAGATTTCGCAGCCTGAGATACTAGCCTCCTTCCTCACCCTAGTGAGATGGAGGGAAAATGAAAAGGCTCAGCTCAAGTCCTTTCCTCTGGAGGCTTGTCGGGTTGTACCAGGGCTCCCTGGCTTCCTCATTAACAGTCTGATTTGTGTGGCCTCTTCATGGTGCTTTTAATTTTGTTTTTACATCTGGGGCTCTTTCTTGTTAAAAAATATAAAGGCTATTAGACTGCATCTCTCCTGGGACTCACATTGATCTCTCCACGAAAAGCTGTAACTTCTAAAACAAAGAGACGTCTAGAAAAACAAAATCCTCTGGGTGTCAGGGGAATTGCTATAGACTTGGTTCTTTGGTCCCTTCATCATCTTGAAAAATATTTTCATGTTTCATATTTTTTATTAATAAAAATTGACAGAACACAGGTACACTGGCCTTACTTTTTAGTAGGGCTAGCCTCTGTGACACACAGCTGCCCAAAGTGGAGACTTTTTAAATACCCATTTGCATTTTTTTGACAGCAGGTTGTTTTTCTACTTAAGTAAAAAAATCTGTTGAAGGCAGAAGTCTATCTCATAAGTTTGAGCAGTCTTTTGGCAATGGCAGATTGTTTTTGCAGAGGGGAATAGAAACAAGTTGAAGAAGGAAAATTGAATGATGTGGCAGCAATTTTAGCTTATTTGATAATAACTTAATCTGTGCGAGACAAAGTAAAATGAATTACAACCTAAACAGAAATGAGTTCTTAATGAAAATTAGTCAGGCATTCCATTTATCTATATATGTGTTTGCATGTGTGTGTATGTGTGTGTGTGCACGTGTATATGTGTGTGTGTCCTGTTTCTTAGTGAAAAATCTGTTCAACACAAATAAAAAAATCAGGAAGAACAATTATTAAAAGGCTGCAGTAATTTTCTAAGGCAGTGTTGTTTTTCTCTTTAGTTTCCCCATATGAAATGTTGGATGCAAATTATATGGGGTAAAGTAATTGTTCTCTCCCTGAACTATAGTCGCAGGGTGACCTATTGCGTTTGCTCTATTTACTGTGTCTGCGGCATAATTATGAAGACTTAGCTGCTCTCCCAAATAGTTACAGATGTGGGAGAAAAATAAATTACTTTTGCACGCTAGCCCTGGAAGTCGTGCTGTTGTAATATAATGTAATCGGCCACGAACAAAAGGAAGTCATTATATTCATTTATATTAGTTTGAAAGCCGCAGAAATGTATTCTGTTATTTTAGGCCAAAGAACTGAAGTGGTGCCAGGGATGACTGCCTCTCTGTGATCATCTGGCTTTTACCCTGAAGGTCATCTTTAGAAGTGGGACATTTCAGCTTCTTCATCGGGCTCACTCAAGTTCAGTGCATGCCATCACATATTTGAGGATGGGAGAGAGGGCTCCAATTTGTCCTGTATGACTCTAGATGGGAGAAATAGGAATGACAAATGTAGGTGACAGGCTGATTTTAGCTGCATGAAAAGATGAGATCTCTCAGGACTACCTCGAGGTACGCCCTTGTGCCTGGGAGCTGCTGAGGGCTAAGTGGATTTCCTTTTATCTGTAGGTATGTCTTTGAAGAACACCTTTCCCTTTGACTCCAGATCCATGAGCTCAGCCTTTTGGAAGAGGCCAATATCTCAACTGTGGGAAACTTCTCCATACTTATAGCTCATACACACTCATACATATATCAACATTCTCTCCCTCCCTCTCCCTCTTCCTCTCCTTCCCTCACTCTCCTTCTGTACACACACACACATACACACACACACACACACACACACACACACACACACACACACACAGAGGATAATAATGCTTTTCCTCTCCACATTGAGAAATTTATCTCATTTCCCTGTATTGTTTGGTAAGATAAATTTGCCAGAACTAATAGTTCTGTGTAAGGACCCTTAGATGTTAACTCTTTACTTGACTTACAGAGAGTGCAGTTATCACTCAGGTGTTAACTGAATGACTCATTTAGATGAAAAACAAATAAAGTTAAAAACTTGGGAAACTGTGTTGAATTTTACAGTGTTCATTTGTTGTTGTTGTTGGGTTTTTCTGTTTTGTTTTTGTTTTTTTGTTGTTGTTTTTTGTTTTTTGTTTTGTTTTTCGAGACAGGGTTTCTCTGTGTAGCCCTGGCTGTCCTGGAACTCACTTTGTAGACCGCCTGCCTCTGCCTCGGAGTGCTGGGATTAAAGGCATGCGCCACCACGCCCAGCTTTCATTTGTTTTTGTTTGTGAGATGGTTTAAATAAATTCTCGCTAAAAGCACTTGTTTGAAAATACCCACTGGGGGTTTACACAGTTTTTTGAGGTTACTAATTATGTTTCCAGGTTTCAAACATAACTTCATAAATTTAATTTCAGTGTCTTTGTTTCTGGATCTAAGTGTTCTCACTTGCCATACGTGTGTGGAGGCCAGATGTTGTTCTGGCTGAGGTCCCTTGTGTTCTCCACCTTAGTCCTTGAATTGGGAACTTTGACAGAACTAGAGAGATTCTAGCAGAAGAGTGAGTCAGTCTCTGTGTATCTGTATCTCCATCACTGTCTGCTCCCCACCTTGTCCTTTGTAACGTATCTGCATCTGCCTGCACTGAGTACTGGGTATCCTGGTTATCCAAATTCAGTTCTTCATGTTTGTCCAGCAGATACTTTGCCTAGTCCAAGCCCTTAGTTGTATTTTAAAGTGGGAGATATTATAACTCCTATCATTTAAATTTTTTTCCTGTGGCTTTCCCTGAGTCTTAAAAAAAAAACAAAACTGCCAAGATAAAATTAAAGTGGGGAAGAAAATCTGTGCTGTCTAAAAGAAATTGGTCTGAGTAAATTTTCTTAATTGCCTATATTTTGAAATCCTCAGTGAAATATAAATACTTGCTGGTTAGTAACTCCAACTAACATCCTCAAGAAAAAGATTGCTTTGGACTTTATTGGGCAAATGGAGAAAACAAGCTTCATCAGAAATCATCTCCACAGTGAGTTACCTCTGAAATCTGACCCTGATTTTTACAAGGTCCAGAGAAGTTGAACTGTATGGCTGGATCTTGCATGGCGTCTTGTATTTCCACTCCATGGAATTTTGTAGCTGGAAGCTAGTGAACCCAGCAAAGGCTTAGCCTCATTCTGTCTTGTTGCGATTTCAGTGGCTGTATTTTGTTTGCCATTTGAGATTTCTAGTTGAGAGACAATTTGGAAAAACTCAGATTCTATTAGTATGGGTGTATTCACAGCTGTAGAAATAAAAATAATAGTGGATCTCATGTGTGAGTTTGGAGTCCAAGCACAGGACTGCTTTGAGGTAAATAACGTGTTTCTCGGTGACTCATTATCCTTGTAACTGATTACAAGGCAATGGTATGAGAGTCCTCCTCTGATGGATGTCCTCAATTCCAAATTTGGTGTTTTCCTCAGAGGCTCATGGGAAGGGGCCTCATTAATCTAAGCAGCCGGTATCTTCAGGATTCCACGAGCTGGGAGCAAGGTTGCTTCTCGACTGGGGCTAGTTACTATTGGGGCCATGAGAAAACTGAAGGTTATTCTTTGGTTGGTGAAGTTGCCTCCAAGAAGGTGTGAGAAGTGATGGATCAGGGAAAAAGAAGTCTGAGCCAGTGTAAAAAAAAATCATTTAAATTGCCTTAGATCTAAATGATAGAGTTTGAAATGGGAAGGAAAGGCAGGCAATGTATCATCATTTGCTGTGTACCTGGTTTAATTAACCTTGCATTTCCACTTGCAGAGTCGTTTGGGTAGATGAGGAAAAAAAATACTGTGGGATAAAATTGACCTTGCCTTCCTCCGCATGCATATGGAAATGGCATGCAGGGACTTTGCAATTAATATTGATTCAATGTCAGAAGGGCAGCATTGATTGCTATGGAGAAGACGGGGTGGAGGGGTCCTGAAATTTTCATTTGGAACGTAGGAAAGTGCAAGCTCTAGCTATTGATCTAGGCTGAGATATTGAAGGCATGTGCTGAGGCCTGTGGCAATCAGCTTCTCATTTGTTACACAGACATCTTCCTCAGACTGTTTTGATGATTTCATATATATATATATATATATATATATATATATATATATATATAATCTTTTAACTAAAAAGGAAGGAAATGTATTTGATGTAAGGAGCTGAGATATCTATTTTAAGCTTTACCTGTGTAAAGATATACATGGATGTATACATAGGAGCTCAGACAGCACAGGCTTTTTCTAGCACATGACTTTTGCATATCATGGGTCAGTCAGGAGTAATTTTTGTCAGAAGATAATTCACCAAAACCTTACATCAAGTAGGCACTGGCTCCTTCTTATTGGTCAGTATAAAGCTATTCTCACCTAGTACAAATTTTTCTTGCGTGCATCCAAGGACACTGCAGGCCCATGGGCAGGCTTTATGACCACTGTCCCAAGGTAACAGCCTCTACAGGGAAGTTGAATTAATGAATTTGTTCATCAGGCTGATACTCTCACTTCTGCCATCTACTTCAATTACTTATTTTTTGAAATAAAAAATTCGGCCTTCCTGATAGCCTCCAGGGCCTATCAGCATTTGCTGATCATTTGATAATGCGTTTGACTCTCCAGCTTTGTTAGGATTCTCAGGTCTGCCATCTGCTAGGAGGAGCAAAAGAGCTCAGCCAATATCTATATGCACAAAGAGACGATTCTAGTAAGGGGGAACTTAATTTATGTGATCACATGGTTGATATTTACACTAGAGTTATTAACAGAGCCATGATTTGTCAATAACTAATGGTGTTTTCATGCCATGGGTGTGTGGACAGTTTGCACTATGTGTAAGAGCTCAAAGACCTACAAGGATATGAAAGCTGTGTTTTCAGTGGTCAAAGGGAAAACAGTGATAATCTGGATAGATGCTTGACCTCTTTGATAGGGGTTCAAGAGCTGTGCTAACACACCATGACCAAAAACACCTTGAAGAAAGGACAGGGTTTACTTATGTGTCATCTGTCCATCTGGATGAGTTGAGATAGATGGCTTGGGAATACAGAAGAAGGAGTTGGGGGCCAAGAATGATGGATATGATCATGTATGACATTATCAAAAGATTATTTAAATGATCTGAAATTATTTCCAGATTCAATGATCTACATTGAAGGCTGGGGGAAATGAAGACCTTTGTCCCATAAAATGCTCACGGCACAGACATGAGGAAATTAGGAAGGAAGTCAAGCAGGAACTATGGCAAGGTCATGGAGGACGGCTGCTTATTGGTTTGTTTCTCAAGGCTTACTCAGCTGGCTTTCTTGTGCCACCTAGGACCACTTGCCCAATAGTGACCCCAAACTCTGCCATCAGGTGGGGCCATCCACATCAACCATTAATCATGAAAAGGAACCTCAGACTTGCCTACGGGTAATCTGATAGAAGGATTTCTCAACTCAAGTTTCTTTCCTCAGATAACTCTAGCATGTGCCATGTTTCCCAAAACCCAACCAGGACAGCCTACATCCTACAAGACAAAACTACAGTAAAACACTTAGATGAAGTGCTTAAAATAAAATTCTCAGAGGTCTGCCTCGGGGATGATGCTGGACAAATGTTTGAACTATTATGTCTCTGTCTCTCTCTCTCTCTCTCTCTCTCTGTCTCTCTCTCTTTCTCTCTCTCTCTCTCTCTCTCTCTCTCTCTCTCTCTCTCTCTCTCTCTCTCTGTGTGTGTGTGTGTTTTGATTAAACTCAGTTCCTCATGCCTGGGCTACAAGCATTTTATGGGACAGGTGGCTCCATTTCTCCAAGCCTTAAACATAGACTATTGAATCTTGAAATAATTTCAGATTATATAATTTCGTGAAAACTTCATATATGATAACTTTTACATCACTCCTGGTCCATACTCCTCCTGTATTCCTAGTCATCTATCCCAATTCATGATCTCATCTTCTTTATTACACATCTACACCACACACACACAGACACACACAAAGATACACACACACAGATACACACACACATGTACACTCACAACTGAATCCATTTAGTACATGTTTTTAAGGTCAATCACTTGAGATTACACACCTAAACAGAGCTTGCCCTTGGAGGACGCTGACTCTCTGAGGCTATTGATCACTTATAGCTCTTCCTCTTGGGGTGGGACCTCATAGAATTATCCCTGTCCCCGTGGGTAGGTAACTATCTTTCTTGGTCAGACATCATACTGTTGAGATTTCACAGTGCAGCTTACCTCCAGTGTAGTGCAGCCATTATGTAGCAGCAGACATCCTGGCTCCTATAATTCATCAACCTACTCTTTTACAATGTCCACTGAGGCTTAGGAACAAGGCTTTCATTTCGGATGATGAGTCGGTATTGTATATCCCATGTCACTTCTCTTCTGCATTGTGATCAGTTATGGATTTCAAAGAAAGTCTCCATTGGCTGCAAAAGGAAGCTTCTCTGATGAGGGGTGAGAGCTACACTTACCTGGGGTCTATGGATAGACAAATTACATTTAGAGATTGTATAAGTTTAAGAAATGGTAACAGGGGGTTCTATGATCGTACTAAGACGTCTTCAGTCATAGATGGTAGCTGTGGTTTATAAACTTAACAGTAGGCAAGACTGAAGAGGATTCCTTCTTTTTCTCCCTTGGCAGCTTGTATTGCACCTTCTAAGACTATAAAAGGTGGTCCTGAGTAATGAGAGAAGATAGAGAACTCCCACGGGATGCTCTCCCATGTGTTTGCTCATATACTATCATAGTATATGTACTAATGCTAAGAAAACCTGTACTATATATTTCTATCAACTAAATTCCAATCTTACTTCAAATTTTACACTCATTTTTGTAATTTTGTGCCCCACCCTTCCAAGAATTCAAGGCATAACATTGTGTGTGGACATCCTAACCTGCTAGTGTTTCCTAGTTGATGACACATATTTTTCATATGGGGATCCATGTGGCATTTTGAGACATTATTTCAACCCATTTGTATTCTTGTTAAATACATGACATAGTTTCCTTAAAGTTAAAACTCGGGAGAAATGTTAAGGATGCTTTCTTATTAGAGATAAGCTTAGGACCACTGGTGTTAGCCTTGACCCTGACACTTTAGACACTAATGTAAAACATGCTCTACACACTTGTCTATAGGCCATCTGCATAGAGGTATTTTCTCAGTTGAGAGTCACTCTTTCCAAAAGACTATAATAAAGCCAACCAAAAGAGTAGAGGCAGCGATGGTAAAAGCTTTGTCCTCTTGTCCACTGCATGCTTTGTTCATGGTACTATTCAGAGCAGTTACTTTGGAGGAAGACACTGGTCCCCAACTCTTTCATAGTGGAAAGTTTTGGAACATTCTAACACTTGGGAAATTCTTCCTTTTTTTTTTTTTTTTTTTTTTTTTTGTATGCTAAAATACTGCAAACGAAGAGGGCATCATTTCAGCCAATGGATGTAGCAGCTGATGAAACCTGATCCGTGTTAATAATATTCCTAGGAAGTGTCTTGTTTTTGCAGAGTACTGGCCAGCACTTATAGAGTTGTGTTGCAGGTACCACACCAAGGCATGATGAAGATGTTGTGCCCATCCTAGGTTGTCCTGGTCATGATACCCTTTGCTCAGGATGAAGCACAGAATGAGTGAATTCCCTTGTAGCTCCTGAAAGATGCTTGTATTCTCTGTGTCTTTGTCAGCAGCGGAGTAGCTATGTAGAAGAAAATTTTTCCATAGATAATATACACATTGGTTAAGTTTGAGTGTTCTTGGAAACAAATGAAGAACGCTGAAATATCACATGAAATATTTTAATTGTAAAACGTTGTTTTTGCTTTCCTTAATGTTTTTACTGTTGAAAATACAATATAAAATACCAAAAGTTCAATGTAATATTTTTTACACTTTATCAATAAAAGTTTTGGTTATTTACCTTCTGGTTTAGATTTTTTTTTCAATTGGATAGACATAAATTGATCCTGAGATACCTAAGATTCATCTCATTAAGTGTTAGCATCCATGAAGTTCTGTGTCAAGCTTTGCCCTCAGCATGTTAAACAGATGTTCCAGGTAATTTTATTAGGAAAAAAAATCAAAAGACAATTTTGAAACCTACAGTGTATGACACTGGTTTTGAATTCTGACTGATTTTAAATTGTCATTATTTTTCATGAACAAATATAAATTATAATGCCTTCAAAGGGAATACCACCTGTGTTATAGAGTTGAATATACTGGCATGTGGTGGCAGAAGGAGGAATAAATATGGGGCAGTTGTGGGTCATATCTGGGAAAATCCAGTCATAGTGATTTCTTCCGAGTAATGCACTTCTAGGTGGTTCCATCGTTGTATAAACCTTGCAGAATGACAATTGAGATAGATCTGAGTGGGGACTATAGGTTTAGTTTGTACAAAAATGTGGTGTGATATATGTTGCTCTAGTTTAGACCTTGAAAGACTGTGGAGGATGGATGCTCAGCTTGGTGCTACAGAAAAATGATGAGCACTCAAAGGCATGGTGGCTCTAGAGAGGGCTTAGGTCATTGGAAGTGCATCCCCCAAGCGAGTAGAAGAAGTCCAGCTTCTGTTCGTGGTTGCCTGAGGTGAGCCCCTTTGTTATAACATGAGCTCCTGCCATATGTGGGTTGCCTCTCCAAGGGCCCAAACCAACATGACTAAACAGCTATGGACTAAGTCTTCTGAAGTAAGGAGCCAAGAAACATTTTGCTTTATAAGATGATGATCTCAGGCAGTTGTCTAGAAATAGGAGGCTGATTAGCACACTTGTTATAACGCAATAGAATGGAGTTATGCTTGTGTAGTGAATAGTTCTGAGTTTATGGGACTGTTGATAGCTAAATAGATGAACTCCAGAAAACATTTTATTCTTCATCTTTAAGTAGGAATAACAAGCCCCCTTGTATGTAGGGGTGTTGTTAAGACTGATGAGTGTAAAATGCTTTCCACAGAATAAGAAGATAGATTTGGGTAGGGATCAGTATTTCTTTCAAGGAGCAGTGCATATATACTTTGGCTCTGATAGCTGAGGGATGTTTTGATTTAAATATACAAATTGGATAGGATTTTAAGCACATTAGGTGGTATCCCCAGCACTAACCTGCAATACCAGTGGTCTCACGGTTGGGTACAATAAAGATATAAGAGAACACATCAGAGCCATTTCTAAGGTATGAAGAAGGCAACCTTATGTCAGATCTTGAGAAAAACTGATGGAGTGTATTTTAATCTATCATATCTGAAATCTGTGTGTTGATGCTCCAATGCTCCTGGACTCCACAGTGGTGTATGGATTTCCATATATTTGCTATAGTAATGGGGANTTGGGTACAATAAAGATATAAGAGAACACATCAGAGCCATTTCTAAGGTATGAAGAAGGCAACCTTATGTCAGATCTTGAGAAAAACTGATGGAGTGTATTTTAATCTATCATATCTGAAATCTGTGTGTTGATGCTCCAATGCTCCTGGACTCCACAGTGGTGTATGGATTTCCATATATTTGCTATAGTAATGGGGAGTGGGGTGGGGGGAAGGAGAGATCCCACATTAGAGGAAAATAATTCTTTCCATTGTTTAGTTCTGAGTTTCTATGCTAGTGCTGTACTTCATTCAATCAGGATTGCATCCTCCGAGGTAAAGTCATGTTTCCCAGACTAACATTGTTTTCCAATTAATTAAAATCAGTTAAGAACAATCTAATTGAATGCTGTCACAAGTACCATAAATCACTGTGATGCTTCGCTGTCATCACCTAGCTCTGGAAAAACACCTCTTGTGGCAGGATCCAGTGCAACTTAGAATAATACTCAAAGCATTTATCTAGGATGACATAATTGTCAAATCTGTAATTGTGCTTGTGTTGCCTGTAGCCTGCTGTACCATTTGGAAATGTTAGAAATTATTGCTCCAGTTGGGCCAGCCATTTAAATATATGCCTTGAGATTTATTGCCTGCCAAGATTTTAAGAAAAGCATCATTGTTGGTTTTTTTTTTTTTTTTTTATGATTGTAGGCTTTAATGCCTTCGATATCAGAAAGTGCCTTCTTGTATGTTCTCACTACTAAATATGGGAATAATACAGTCTGGGTTTATCTGTGCAACTAAGAATTATTAGGTACAGAAATTGTGTACAGAGATCCTTTGAAGGAATGAGGATGGGTTTGTCACACTGGATAATATTTCAAAATGAATTTTGACATATTGAATAGACTTCATAACTACCGATTAGCATCTCGGAATACTTAGACACCCTAGTGATGCCAAGTCCCTTGTGAGGGATGTCAGAGCCTAACCTGGATTCACCCAAACAGAAGGAAATGTTGACTTTGTGTTGAATTTTGTCCTGTTTTGCACTTTAGTTTTAGCGCAGGGTAATAATTCAGAGTAGACTCTTCAAGCACAGGGCAACTCTCCAACACAAACTTGCAATAAATTGTCATTTGTTTTCTACTTATTCATTGCTTTATAATCTGAACTGTCACATTAATCTCTTGCCAGTGTCCTCCTCCTCCTGGGGTACTCAGCTCTGTCAATATGCCTGTTTCTTGATAGCATCCTATTAGGGCTGGTATCTCTGTGACAGACATCTGAATGACCAATGAGCTAAACAATCCAATAGGTTGTTGGAATGCAGCAGTCAGTTCAGATGCAGTGGCTATGTCTATATAAAGGGAAGCATCCATATCATCACTATGGGAATAGCCCACAATGTTCTCATTAGAGTTCACCTGAGATTTGTTTTCATCATTGAATACATTTCTTAAGGACAAAGAGTGAGTGCTTATGTAAATAAGCCCTCCATACATAAAAGCAGAAACAGCATCAGTTGAAATGTCCAGAAGGATGTAGTTCATGGCCATCTTTCTTTTGCCATTTACTATAATTATTTTCTTTAATATGGTGATTTATTTTAGTGGCCCTGTACTTGACTGCTTAGCTGCCACAAGGAAATTGTTTGAATATACCATACAGACTACTCATCAAGTTCTTTCTTCCATGAAATGAAACAGAATCATGTTCCCAGTGATAGAAAATTACTATAATTATTGCATTCCATGTGGAAGATTGTGATTACCTGAAGACTGAAAATCCAACAGCCTTTCAGGGTAGCAAGAGATGAGTCTTTATTATTTTCTGCGAGCATCTTCTCAGTGGCATGGAATAAGAGTGATTGTGCTAGTTAGTGTGTCAGAGAGTAGTTTCCATCTAGATAGTAACTAGAGTATGAATTAAGTTAAGGCAGTCCATATTCAAATCCTGTCTCTATCACCTCAATTCTGTGTGACTTGACACTTTTCTGCTCCAGTTTCTTAATGCATTACATGAAAGAATACTATAAATAATACTACAGTACTCGTGGGATTATATCTAATTTTGGATATGTGTATCTTATGCACAGAACAGTATTCAACACACAAGAGATCAGACAAGTTAGCTATCGTTAGAATTTTAAACTTTCATTAATAAGAATGGATACACTGAAGTTATGTATCGTTATATTTTTTGAAGCTTCATTGAGCACAGGAGAGGCGATAGGAGAATGGAGATGCAGTTCTAATTTTCTAAATTGGTGGACCATTTGGATTCTGAAAATAATAGATTATTATAGCTGTTTTCAAAAGAAAAAAAGTCTAGTCAAAGCTGGTAAACAGATGGCTTTTGAGCACTGAGAAAAAAGCAGTTATGGTCACTAACCATCATAATGTATTAATTAAAAGCCAGCCATTTCCAAGTAGCCTACTCTCATTTGTGGAAAGTCACTAGATTGCTTGCTTAGGGGATACCTTTCCTGGGTATACGGATTCTTCCATTTTTGTGCTTTTTGATCCTAATGTGGCAGCATGAGCTTGATCAAGTAGAGTTACAGTTTCACACGTACAAGCATGGTCATTGTTGTGGGATGCTAGAGTAAAAAACACAAGTACACTGATTTCTCTAATTCTGTTCAGAATTAACACCACATGAATATATGGCAAAAATGTCTATTGTATAAGTGAGCCACATTTTAGAAGATGTGGCTAATGTTAATGGTGAATATGTGTAAAAACAAACACAGCAAAGAACAAAATTAAAGAACCCTAATTAATAGGAAGAATGGTATAATTGAATGAAGACATTTATTATAGAAACACACACACACACAGAGAGAGAGAGAGAGAGAGAGAGAGAGAGAGAGAGAGAGAGAGAGAGAGAGTCTTTTAGCTTATTTTTTAATAACCTGAAATAACCAAATGTTCTAGGTTTACTACAAATGGAGTTAAGTGTGTTTTGAACTTTGAAACTTAGCAGTTTTGTTTTGATTGCTCAAAGTTGGTTGACTGGTTGGGGTTGACCTACACAATAAAGAGTAGTGAAGGTAAGCCAGCTTGGGTTACAGTAATGTGTCTATCCCCAGAGAGGTGATGTGGAAAGGCAGCCCTCTGGGAAGAAGATGGGGCAGTACAGAGATGTTTCAATGAAGCAAATCGAGTTTTTGAGCAGTCACAGCCAGGGACACATAACATCATGGGATGGTGTCAAGAAATAACTACAGAAGAGGATGCAGTTTAGTGACAAGAAATAGGTAGATTCCTACTGAGAGTAAGTGCAGTTTTATTCTATCTTGATATAGCTTTAAGGTTGTTTAAAGCTATATATATTTCTTTTATGTATGAGTACACATATGCCAGGATAACTCTGAGAAGGTCAGAGGGAATCTTGAACAAGTAGATTGTTTCTTTCCATCAGGTAGTACCTGAGAGTGGAACATAGATCAACAGGTTTGATGTCAAGCTCTTTTATCTATTGAGTCACCCTTTTGGTCTGAAATATGAGTCCATAATGGAGACTGAAATGATAAGACCAGTTGTCTTAACAGCAAATAACAGCAAATAGGACGTGACATAGATGCTCCTATGTTAGGGTTGTTATGGACAGGTACACAAGGCCAGTTCTCCTCTCATCATTGGGACCCCGGGCTCTTGGACCTGTGTAGGTTGTGTGTATGCTACCACTTTCTCTGTATGTACCATTCCTGCTGTGTTCATTTGGTGTCTATCCATACTGGATCTTCCCATCTTTACTGCATCTTCTGCATCATTTCCTGACCCCTGGGAGAGGGATTTGTTGAAGACTTTCCATTTAGGACTAAGTGTTCCAAGTTCTCTAATTGTCCATACATTGCCCAGTTGTAGGTCTCTATTTTCCTTCCCATCTACTGCAAGAGGAAGCTCCTCCGGTGATGGCTGTTCAAGAACTGATCTACAGGTATAGCAGAATATTATTAGGGGTCCTTACACTACTATGATGCTTTAGCAGAACAATAATTGGTTTTCTCCTAGATCTGTGGCCTATCTAGTCTCAGGTTCTTGCTTTTCCTGGTGTAGTGGAGATAGCTGGATCATGAGTCCCTAGTACTCTCAAAAGGTTTAGCAGACAATCAAGACTTGAAGATGAGCAAGAGGAGAAATATCCAGGTTTAACCTTTTTCCTAGATAGCCAATGACCTTCATATGAAGGAGTCAAGTTTGTTATCTGTTACAACCTTGAGGCAGGTGCTCTTCTTGTCAAGTATATTATCTCTTAAGTAGTTTGAGGTTTGTCCACACATAGAAAGTAAGGGACAGGTCTGGTACTTTGCATGTAGGCAATCTGATGCAGAAATCTGGTTTTTAAACATCAGATTCCAGGAACTTAGGGCAGATGGACAGACAGGAATAAACAGTGTATATTAGGATAAGAAGTTATCTGTCTCTTTGCTTGTTTCATTTGCTATTCTTCTGTGTTTATAAGTTAATTAGAAAGCTTTGACATCATGATTGAACACTGGGGTGAGGAGATAGCCTATATTCTGGAAGAAAGGTCATGCAACCTACTTATCTTAAAGAGAATATATAATGAACTCCAAAAGTACATCATTAAGTAAGCAAAAGTGACAATTGGTACATTTCACACAGACTTAAATCTGGCCAATAATAACATGAAGAAATGTTCAACATCTGTGATTGTCCAGATAATTAAAGTCAAAATTACACTGAGATTACTTTTTATCCCAATCAGCATTAGCATTGGCTGGACAACAAATGATAACAACTGTCAGAATTTAGGGGAAAGACTCCCTTAAACACTGCTGGTAAGAATGTTAGTTAGTCCATCCACTATGAAAATCAGTATGGAGTTCCATTATAACTGAAAGAGGACTAAATATTGTATATGATCCCCTTATTAGCATTCTGCTGAGTATTATCAAAGGAATTAATTTAATCAAATGATAAAGATGTTGTATACTCATATTTATTTCAGAACTATTCACAATATCCAAGTTAAGGGAATGTGCCAGCCAGATCATGTATAGATGAATGGATAAAGAAAATATGATATGTGTATACATGCATACAAAATGCACACATTTACATGAGTCTATATAACACACATTTATATCCAGATACTCTCTCTCTCTCTCTGTCTCTCTCTCTCTCTCTCACACACACACATGAATAATATTATTTAGACATAAAAGTGTAATCTCTAACATTTAGAAGAACAGAACTTCATGATAATTGAAATAAACGAAAGTTAGAAAGATGAAAGCCTTAAGTTCTCTAGACATGAAATCTTGAGAAATCTTGAGATAGAAATCTTGAAAAGAAGAAGGGATGGAGAATATTTATGAAAAAGACAACATGAAACTAGAGGAGAGAACTATTTAGAAAGTCAAAATCAATGAGGCAGAAGCTAGTTGACAGGTAATTAATGATGGGATGGAATATATTGTGAAATATACCATATTTACATGCTGTGTATGTATGAAAATGTCACAGTGAAATCTATTAAAATGTACTGAGGAAGGGAGGGAGGGAGGGAGGGAGAGAGAGAGAGGGAGGGAGGGAGGGAGAGAGAGAGAGAGAGAGAGAGAGAGAGAGAGAGAGAGAGAGAGAGAGAACATGCTTGCTACAGAGATTCCAGGAGAAGGCAGTGGATGAATATATTTTCCTCAGGCTCCAGTGACCCACTGAAGCGCAGTGATCAGAAGATTGACATTATCAGCTTGACAGCCTAGAAAGATCAATTGAACTGCAGGGTGGAAAATGCATTAGAGCAGAGCAAAACTGGAAATACCCTGACCAGTCGACCAGCCAGCCAGTCAGCAAAGGAGCTGAGAGGATTACCAAAGGGAGATGATCAAAGGAGTGACAAATGAATTAACAGATGGTTTCGATTAAGAAAATACCATGATAAAAATTCCCACAGTATTACTGAGCTATCCCTAAGGAAGAACTTAAGGTGGTGTTAAGACAAACTAGAATTGTGCATATGTAGCACATTTACATAAATGCAATCACTTTGCTTTTTTCAATAAAGGATGGGTAATAAGGAAAAATTATTTTTCTGTGAGTTAGTAAACGGTTGGAGTTGACAGTGCAGCTATGGAGGAGACATAAGATTATACTTGCTATATTCCCATTTTGTTTCTGGAAGTGAGAGTATCCATAGTACATATTCAGTGAACACAAAATCCCTGGGTGATTGTCCATTTGCAAAAACTACCTCCAAAGTGTGAACATATATTTTGTTTAATGTAGACTACTCAGCATCTTAAAACATCATAAACATTGTTTTAAGTATTCAAAAACGAAAAGGGGGCTTTTGTTAATGAGCTTTAGTGATTCCAAAGCTCTGGATTTCTGGGAGGGCTGATGAGAACCTGAAAGAACATGATTAGGGCTTCCATGGGGAATGTTGTTGTTCAGGATAAGTTTTTACCAATCCCATTCTGTGAGGTTCATGAGGTCAGGAAGAATGCAGGCACTGCATGTAGTGGTTCCCTTTATTGCTTATCTCACTTTGCAGTTTCAGGAAATGTTCTGTCAGATGGGCTGGCAATGCTAGAGCCACCTAAAGACATTCATTTAATCATGGAGAGCAACTGTGACAGCCAAGAGCCAATATTTGAAAGAAATGAAGCCATTTCAGCACAAAATGAATGTTCTGACTTTTAGAGGATAAGCTAACACCACAACATAGATTTAAACTTCTCCATTTTATGGATAAATATATTGAGGCTTGGGGCAGTTAAGTGATTTTTTTCCAAGGTTGTATAGCTAATTAGTGCAGTTATGGAGGTAACCCAACTTTCTAGTTCCTGTTCAGTGCATCTTCCATCATCATGTGCTATTTCAATAGCCATAAATAATTTTGATTAATTTACCCCCAAATATTATGTCACAGGAAGATTGATATAACTGTTACTGCTAAAATTAAAAAAAAGTCTGTTTGCTGATATATGTACCATTTTTTTCTTGTGAAGAGTTAAGGGGGTTCTATAAATGTCTGAAAGAAGGTCATCTGGATCATTCTGGTCAACAATTATTAATCAAATGATGTCCCTGGCCACAGAGATTGTTAAGGCACTATCTTGGTAATTTTGTTGTGGTCAAAGGTATAACTTTTAGCTTAGCCATCCCCAAATTAAATTATGCCAGTATATCAGGATGTGTTCAACCAGGGTTGCTGAATCACATTAACTAAACTTGAAAAGAGACCAGTGGAAAGCAGAATGCCCATCAGTTTATAATGGGAAGTGTCACTATCAGTCAAAGTAGGTCGATTCTCATCGACCTATCACATGCACTCTCTCTTACCTCCACCAACCTGCTCAGCCAGGGTAAAGCCTAATTTCAGTGGAGGGTAAGTACATTAGTTAATGCTTTGTGGAGAGGGAAAGTAATATATATGTGTGTGTGTGTGTGTGTGTGTGTGTGTGTGGAGAGAGAGAGAGAGAGGAGAGAGAGAGAGAGGGAGACAGAGAGAGACAGAAAGACACACATACACACACACACACACAGGGAGAGAGAGAGAGAGAGAGAGAGAGAGAGAGAGAAAGAGAGATCCCCTAGAAGGCATTTGTTAAGGGAACTGCCCCATGTAATTATGGACGCTAAGTTGTTGAGTGGATGATTGTCTTCAGATCTTGATATTGCAATATATAGCAGCTCTGTCTAGTCCCAAACCATCAGACCTGGATCAGACCTAGCAACACAAACCTCAGCAGCAGTTACCATGTGAGCCATCAGACCTGGGTGTGAGGAACCAAATTTGGGTCTCTTGCAAGGACAGTATATATTCAATTTCTGAGCTTTCTCTGCAGCCCCAATCTATAACACTTTGGGGATATGTATTTTTGTTTAAGATTTGAAAAAATTAATTTTGTGTAAATGTATACAGATGTGTGGGGGCATGGGACCTAAGTGTAGGTGTCTGGAAGCCTCAGATACCTCTGGGACTGGAGTTTCAGTCTCATTTGAACCACACAGTGTAGGTGCTGAGATCTGAAGAGATACACGCTCTTAATGCATGAGGAATCTCTATAGCATAGATACCTTGTTTTTAGGGTTGTTTGAAGATTAGAATTTTAAGCTAGATGTGGTAGTGTAAGCCTTTAGTCCCCACATGTCAAAGGTAGACGTAGGCAGATCTATGTGAGTTCAAGGCCTGCCTGGCCTACTTAGAGAATACTAAGGTAACCAGTTAGTTACAATGTTATAAAATTAAAATGACTTTCCAGTAAGAAATCACTTTGTTAGAGATTAATAAAGGATAACATTTTTAATTTTAATTTTTGTGAGCATAATTTAATTACGTTTCCCCTTTATTACTCTGTCTAAACCAGTAGTTCTTAACCTTCCTAATTCTATGCTCTTCATGTTGTGGTGACTCAGAATCATAAACTTATTTCTCTACTACTTTATAACTGTAACTTTACTAGTTATAAAATGTAAAGTAAATATCTGATATGCTGAATTTCTTATGTAGGACTCTCAAAGGGGTTGGGACCCACAAGTTGAGAACTGCTGCTCTAAACCTTTCTACATACCCCTACTCTCTCTCACTTTCAAAGTCATGATCTATTTTCTCACGAATGTTGCATGCATGCATGCATGCATACATGTATATGCATATAAATATTCCTAAGTACAACTTACTCAGTCTGGGTAATATTACTTGTAGGCTTGTTTTCAGGCTTGACCATTTGGCACTGGAGAAACAGCTGGTGTGCTCTTCTTTGGGAAAGAGCATTTCTCCTACTCCCATCATTTCTCAGTCGCCTGTAGTTCATTGTGTGAGACCTTATGAGCTTTTCCCTATCCACTTTGGATGACACTGGTATCATCCTTGTTCAGCTCTCATTTGGGGGTGGGGGGGCACTAGGGACAATTCTTGGATGGACCTTCTGACATTACCAGAAGACATAATCTCATAGCAAAGTCCCTAATCCCCTGATAGCCCACAATGTTCCCTGAGCCTTAAGTGCGAGAGTGCTTTATAGGTGCGTCTACTGGGTCCAGCCTCATCCCTTTAGGTAAGGTCTACCTTGTGTAACTCACCATTTCCTAAGCAACTTTAGGAGATTCTTCTTGACATCAGTTTGGTATTTCCAGTTGCTCTTAGACCAGCAGGAGGTACTGACCGGGTCTAGGACTTCTTATTTTAAAGCTCACATATATTTGTTATCAGCCATACTCAGATATGTTTAACCTAAGATGCAGCAATTTATTCCTTCTATAAAATTGAAAGACAAAACCCAAACAACAAAAATCAAGGATGGGATTTCAAAATACTTGCCTCTACCCCTGTTAAGTTAGGAAATAATGTTTCCTCTACAGGAGGAATGTCTCCTATGTTGACAGTCTTTTTTTTTTTTTCCACCAACCCCCACCCCCTTGACTTCCTAAGAGCAGCTTCTTTCTTTGGGTATATCTTTGTTTCTAGTTGTCTGGCCTGGCCTGTGTGGAGCTGTGGCTGACAAATAATAGCTTTCTGATTCCCCCAGGGGAAACTGCTTCCATCCTGCTCCCAACCCCTGCTTTCTAAAAAGGGTTTCATTAGGTGTATGTGAATGGGCCTCATTTGCAATGCATGTTGTGTCTGCCTCTTTAAATAAAGTAAAGGTTAATATGTTGATTTCCTATTTATAGGTAACTTAATGCTTCTAATTTTTCCTAATCATGGCATAAGGTTTTGGCTCAGTACCTCCGATTTCTTAAATGATCTTTCTAAATCATTATAATGATTTGATGAGTTTACTACCCTCCAAAGAGGGAAGAGCCTGGATTGACAGATTTAAAGAGACAGATCGCATACTCTCTTTCTCACTGTATAATATGTAGTTATATCAGCAGGGAATAAAACTCTTGGTGATATATCTTTTGATTATTCCTTTAAGCTCTGGGTTCTGCTCTAGCTTTTTCTTTTAACAGTAGGGCTAATATGACTTTATCAGGAAAGAATTTGTGCTATTTATGGGGAAGGCGTGAGCTTAGTACCGGTTGGAAAGGGTGGCTATCAATTTAATTCATCATTTCCACTTCTGACATACAGAAAATACTTGACATTTATGGTTTCATTCTCCTACTTAGCTTTCTTACATACATCAACGCTAAATGAAGAGAATCTTTGGTCCTTTTTAAACCTGTAGAATCATAAAGTAAGGAACCTCCAGCTTTGACTCAGTAGATTGGCCCATGTCTTCTACGGAGAGACCTCTTCTGGTTCTGCCCTTTCTTTCTGTCTTGTGAAAGAAAGTTCCTGAAAAGAAAGCCACACCTTCTAAAAGGGATCCACTGCTTAGAACTTCAATGATTTTGGAAAGGTTTGGGATGTTGAAGAGTCAGAGATTAATTAAAATTCACCACTGCCATCTTTACCCTCTAACAGTCCTGGGTCCATCCTTTGTAATGGATGGCAAAACTTCCAGCTTTTACCAATCCAAAGCTAAGAATGTCATCAGATGAGTTCTGAAGCCTGTAGCAGCAGAGATCATTCTATTTGGCTGTAACCTATCTACTCAATAATGTACTTGAAAATATGTTGCTGTATGTAGTTATATCAGCAGGGATTAAGTAAGGTGTAACTCTTGGTGATATATCTTTTGATTATTTCTTTAAGCTCTGGGTTCTGCTCTAGCTTTTTCTTTTAACAGTAGGGATAATATGACTTTATCTTTGTTCTGTTAATCACTAAAACATTAACAAACACGTTAGAACATGGAATTTGGAGTAACCTTAGTATGTGTTCCTGGTCAATGGGTCCAGATTAAACTGCCTTGTTCCACTAAGGTGAGAACTGTGTGTTTATGTAAATAATGGTTTTTGACACTACTCTCTTGAGCCCTTGGGCTTCTGTGGAAATACAGCTCTCCATGGTTAAGACGTTATAGAATATCTGCCCAATGACTAAATAGTCAATTTTGTATTGTTTTGGAAATTTTCTTCTGACTAAATTTTTTCAAAATTATTCATTCATCTCTTTAGCAGATACCTGTGCAAAATATTTTGATAGATAACAGAAATAACGTTAGTACTAAATCCAAACATATACCTGACATTGTGCCAATTAATATTATTAAATTAATACAATTTTGCTTAGAACCACCTCATGGGGCAGGTACTCTTATCTCTGTTATTAGTAAGTAAAATTATGTGTCCTTGAGGACAGCTAGACAAATATCCGTAGTTCTGCAAAATGATGGAGCTAAATCGTGGTCCAAGTAGTATTTTTTCATAATCTAGCCAATGAGACAGTGCATACATTTAGCTACTGTGCAAAGATGACTGGTGGCAAAGTTAGCTCTTTGTTGTGTTGTCTGCTTGGCTGTTCACTTCATTCTTGGGCTTGAGATCATGCTTCCTGCACAGGCTCTCCTACATGTCTGGCTGGAGCCATGGGTCCTTCCATGTGTACTCTTTGGTTGGTGGTTTAGTCCCTGGAAGCTCTGGGGGTACTGGTTGGTTCATATTGTTGTCCCTACTATGAGGCTGCAAACCCCTTCAGTTTCTTGGGTCCTTTCTCTAGCTCCTTCATTGGGGACCCTGTGCTCCATCCAATGGTTGGCTGAGAGCATCCACCTCTGTATTTGTCAGGCACTGATAGAGGCTCTCAGGCACCTTCTTTACTGAATGTTCATTGAGAATTCAACTCTCTTCTAGGTGTTATGTGACTACCATGTTCTGTGATTATCTTAATAGGGCATGATAACATTTCTTGAATGCTTCTCTGGTAAGATCTTGGAGATCAGTAAAAATGTTGTAATATTTTTGTGGCAAAGGTAGAGAGATGCATGTGCCAGGATAAGGAAATACTGAGGGAAAAAAAACTGAAAACGAGTTCTGTGCAGACATGGGGACACCTTGAAATAAAGAGAAATAATGAATGACTATATGTCAACCTCTCACATATGTGTAGTTTCCATGTCATGGTTTCATGTTGCTTCAGGACCTCTAACGTAGCCCCTGTAAACAATACATGCATGTTTCCAAGTCTAAAACATTAGGCCAATACTAATTCATATTTCTTGTTGTATTGGACCCTTTTTATGTGTGCTGCTCAGAGGTCCTTTCAGCCATTTGTTAATCACATTTATATCTTTTCTTACTGATTCAATTTGGTTATGATATTTTGTCAATCAAAATTTAAAGCTGATATTCAGTGGGAGCTGAGCGTCTCTAAATGAAAATGATTCTTACTTGATAAAAGTAAGCTTCAAATTCACTTGAATTTTTTCTATCAAATTAGCAACTTGCTTGTTAGAGAAAATAAAACCTAATTAGTTCTCGGGGTTGTGCAAGGCAGCCTATACCTGTCCCAAGACAGTGTTTGTGAAACAGCTTCCTTTCTTTAGAGACTATTCTGGGCCTGTTTTTTTTTTTTTTCTTTCCCTCCTCCAGCATAGACATTGAGATAAAGAATACTAAGGTAGGATGCCCATCACTAGCCTGTGCAGGGCCTAGCAACAGCCTCACCTCATCCAGTAGCACAGCTGTGTATCAGCTAGTTATGTCTTTCAAAACAGACACTTTGGCAGATGAAGTAAATTGCTCTCAACCACCAGAAAACTAACATTTGGAATGGTCTCAGATGTGGTCCTTGGAGTCATTACGGAAAAATGGCAAAGTTGTTTTTAATCCCTAAATTAAAAAAAAACCCACACTTGGTGGTTAATGATTAACCAGTTAACTTTAATAACTAATCTTTAAAGTCCTTACACTAAGAGGTTGAGGGTTGGGAATGGAAAGAAATTCTGGTGATTATTTTAAAAGGGGCTTAAGTCAGTACTGCTACTTAAACATTTCTAGGTTAAATGTTGAAAGTATCAAGGAAACCCGAAGAGAATCAGTTATGGCTTTTGTAGCAAAGATACACAGATGGAAGTGTCAGGGCTAGAAAGGACAGGGAGGAAAGACTAAAAGGACCTAACCTTATGTGTCAAGTAGGAGGGGTGAAAGGACACAGGGCAGAAGTTTCTTTACCTTCACCTCAGGCTGCAAGAATCCATCAGGACAACACAAAGCAGATTTCCAGAAACAGAGTTAACATGATAGGGCCAGTGGTGCATCATGGCATCCAGGGTACAAAGGGAACGTTGTAGTTTGGATGAGAGTGCTCTCCTAACAACCTACAGGGTTTTACCACATAGTCTCCATCTGGCAGACCTATTTGGAAGGTTGTGGAAGCCTAGGATTCCGGGCCAGGATGGAGGAAGTTGGTCACTGGCCATAGTCTGTCCTTGTTCATCTCTGCTTCCTGATCTGCTGAGATGTGACCAGCATGGCTTCCTCGCTGTGAGGGAGTGTGTACCTTTGAACTGTGAGCCAAGTAAAACCATCCTCCCTTCAGATGCTTTGTGTTGGGTCAAGGACAAGACAAGCAGCCAATACAGGAGGCAGTGTATGCCCCCCTTGAGAAGCATGCTAAAACTAGTCAGTTAGAACACTTTCTGTGATGACACCAGGAGCTGTAAGGAATTTGAATCCACAAGACTTTTTGGGACATCCTGTAGCTTCACCATATATCTAGGAACGAAGGAGAAACAGGAAAGAATTCTTAATGTTCCTCATGTCCTAGGCCCTGTAGGTTTTTAAGTAATATGTTTATACTACAAAAAAAAATCATATCTTATCATTTAGAAAATGACACTCCTAAAGGCTGGGTATGATACATAAGTCTGTATAGGAAATTTATGATATCAAAATTGGATTTGAGGCCTTAGAAGGGCATCTTCCTTGTGTTCTCCACTTCGCTGCTCTGTTCTGAAAGATGAGAAATGGAACTAGGGAATCAACACCCTGAGGATTTAGGCTCCCTGTATGAGGGATTTGGTACCTGATTCTCACACTGGAAGAACATCATGCAGCTCTTCAGGCCTAAGCAGGATGTTCTTTCAGTGGAAATGCTAGAGAAGGGCTGTGTGTGTGTGTGTGTGTGTGTGTGTGTGTGTGTGTGTGTCTTAGGTTCTCTTTTACCCTTACAGTGTGTTCTTCTGATCTTATTAATAAAACTTTATTGAGCATCGCAATGCAGGAACATGCCAGAAGCTGAGCAGGAAAAATGAAGACAGGAAGAGAAGGGAGAGGTCGAAGCAGAGGGTCAGAAAGCAAAAGACACATGTTGAAAGGCAGTGTGTGGATAGCTTGATTTGTCAAAAAAAAAAAAAAAAAAAAAAAAAAGCAGAAGGCTTTCCAGAGCCCAAAGAACAGGATTTCCAGTGGGGAAGAAATGAGACACAACACATCAGTACACAAACACTTTGATCTAAAGGTGAAGTCCTCTCTCCCTAATGTCCCCTGGGAACATGCAGAGGACCTAGCCCAGTGGAGAGCCCTGGGTGATGGCAAATGCTTACCCGTGTTTGGCTTGAAAGGAAGGGATAGATCCCCAATGTAGCATCATCTTTAATTTGTTGTGTAATGTAGCCGTGGTGGAGCTATAATGAGCATTGCCCCCAGCTGGACTGACTTATTGGGGAGAAATTTGTCTGAATTAGTGGAGATAGCCAGCCATGTATCTTAAGATGGGCAAAGCATGTGGGATGTATTACCTTAGAGTCTCAGCGGAAAGATGAACAGAAGGGAATCTGTTAAAATGAGACGCCCACTGAGCTCTGCCACAGCTAAACATAATAATATTTTCTAAACCGTGTTTCCCAAAGGATGTTTCAGCAGAGATGAGCACACAACTCACTCACTCGCAACTATGTAAATCACATCGGTTCATTTTTTACATGGGCAGAATGGCCTTTGCAAATGATTTTTATAGCCTTGGTGGTGTTTATTCAGGCTGCTGCTACTTCTTATGATCTTCTTCTTCTTCTTCTTCTTCTTCTTCTTCTTCTTCTTCTTCTTCTTCTTCTTCTTCTTCTTCTTCTTCTTCTTCTTCTTCTCCCCCCTTCCCCCTCCCCCTCTCCTTCTCCTCCTTCTCCTTCCTCCCCCCTCTTCCTCCTCCTCCTCCTCCTCCTCCTCCTCCTCCTCTTCCTCCTTCTCCTCATTCTGACCTGCAGCCTGTTAGCCACCTATGCATATATACCCACTGTCAATTTCTTTTGTCACCCCAAGATTTCATAGAAAACCCTTAGTCTAGAGGGACTGTCACGTAGTCCATGTATGGTCAGAAAACCATGCTTCTAGTCCTGACCTTTCTGACCACATGGGGTACAGAAAGGAGCCCCTGTGCCAGGCTGTGATCTTGTTTGTTTGGTTCTGCCCAAGTGTTTCTTTTGAACAAGGTATCTTGTAGGCAGAGCACGGGGGCAGTTGATCCTAACTTGCTTAATTGACTGCAACTGCTCTTTCTGACCCAGGTTCCGGCTGCAGTTGTATAGCCCAGGCCTCTTCTGGTGAATGGTGATGGATTGAAGTTGACAGCCAGAGTTACAGTTCTAAGCTCCCAGCTGGTCAGTTGGTTTCACAAGTACAATGTTGCAAGAGTCATTTATCGGAAGTGTGAACCCAGAGATTTGGGTGCTCAAGGTGACAGCTGCTGGATATGGGCCTTAGAGAAACACCTCGGAAAAGCTGAGGCGAGGCGGCAGTGCCGGCTCACTGGTTAACTGTGAAATCGGGTTAAGGAAAGGTCTCTGTTGACATTTGCATGTTTAAATGCCAATATGCTTTCCTTCTTTGGACTGCAATAATATCAGCAAATATTCAGGAGGTTCCCGTGTTACAAAAATAGTTGATGAAATATTTATAAAATCTCTTTCTGTGTGTTTAATTCTTGTGTGTGTCTTCCAGAGTCAAGGTCTCATTACATCACCTGGGGGCTGGTCATGAATTCATGGATGAATTCTCCTCCCCTTTGAGTGTGAGTGTGAGCGTGAGTGTGAGAACTAGACATATTTTGGAATTCAAGGTCTACCACCATGCTGGGCCTGTGTATGGGTATATCTGTAAATGAATTTAAAGGCTAGGGGAAGTATCTTAGCAATGGCATAGTTCTTCCCCTTTTTTGGAGAAAGCATGTAGCCCAAACTCTCCATGTGAATAACGATGACCTTGAAATTCTGATGCCTCTGCCAACACTTTCTGAAAGCTGGGATTACAGACAAACATCACCACACCTGGTTTTAGTCTAATGTTATGTTAGTACTGTTTGCAAATCCCTCAGAGGAACCACAGAGTGTTGGGTTGGATCCTTTCAATCACAGACTTCAAAGCCAATGGCAGTTCTCTTCTTCAGACAATGCACTTGTGTCTCCTAGTAGGAAGTAAAATGAAATAACCATTAATGACAGTGTTTGGATTTTGATTGAAAAGCTCGTTCCTGTTCACTGCCAGGCAGGAACATGGGCTCAATATACTTTGCGAGCGAATCATTCCAATCACCCAGGCATAGGCCCAAACTCATTTTTTTTCTTCCCACTATAATAATTATCGAAATTACACTTCCAAAATATACCCATAGATCTTCTTTCTTATAAGCTTTAGCTGGTATCAGGCCTCTTGATGTTTCCTAGCCATCCCCAAAGCAGATAAGACTTGAATTTGAGGGAGAATTTTAATACACTGGCTGAGCCATCATATATAAACTTAATAAAGTCAGATTGGTCCAAAGTGTAAGTTCCGTCTTCTGAGGCATCTGGATCAGGAGCTGCACTTGGTCTTTGGGCCACAGGAGTGTCATTCAGCGTATTATTGCTGAGGTGAACTGTTTCTTTCATAATACATTTTGGAAGCTATTTTTGTTTCTTCCTGGAACACACACACACATATATATCCATTTCTCTACCTCCAACCTGGTTTAAACCAACATACTCCTGCTTTTGTGCCTAATCCAATCATGCTTCCTGAGATGTGAGTGTGTTCCTTGTGGCTTTTCTTCCATTAAAAAATGTGAGCAAGGGTTTTTCTTCATTTTTGACATGTGTAGCATTGCTAATCATCTTTTTTCTGCTACCTATGAAGTCAATTTTTATTATTTCTCCTTCGTGCAGGAAATTGCGATTAGAGGTTAAATAGGGTTCTCAGAGTCAGGACCAGGATTCTTTTTTGACATTGTTGAAGTGTGCAGTCTGATTTCTGTCTACATCCTCTGCTCTTTCAAGCTCTTGTCATTTTCTATTGTATGAGAATACAGCATTCTTGTTATTTTTTTAAAGATATATTTTTTAATTATCTGTATGTATGTGTAGGCATGCACATGTCATATGTGTGTGTGGAGGTGCCTATAGAGGCCAGAAGCCTTGGATCTGGAACTGGAGTTAAAAGTACCTGTGAGCCTCCTTGCTGTGAATCAAACTTAGGTCCTTTGGGAAAGCATCATGTGCATTTCACCACTGAGACTTGTAGCCAGATTTTTGGCTATGTTGTGGGTTCTTTTTTCTACCCTTCTTCTCCCTTCTTCTTTACCGTTTCAACCCCAAACACCAGGTAAGAGACAAGAAAAGGTAGAGGGGAAAGGGGGCAACAGCATTGTTTGATTACTTTCTGCTGATTTGGGGGATCAAGTTCCCTGGGGCAAGTCTAGTCTTCATCTCGAACCAGCAACCAGAAACAGAAGCACCAGCACCAGCAGCAGCACCAGCAGCAGCACCAGCAGCACCAGCAGCAGCACCAGCACCAGCAGCACCAGCACCAGCACCAGCACCAGCACCAGCACCAGCACCAGCACCAGCAGCAGCAGCAGCAGCAGCAGCAGCAGCAGCACCAGCACCAGCAGCACCAGCAGCAGCAGCAGCACCAGCACCAGCACCAGCAGCACCAGCACCAGCACCAGCACCAGCAGCACCAGCACCAGCACCAGCACCAGCAGCCGAAGCAGCAAGGGGAGCAGCAAACACTGCAGCCTTTCTGGGCTTGGGCATTTTTATACCCTCTCAAAGTATCCCCAGAATTCTAAATATAAACTATCTGTAGCTGACAAAATCAGATCCCTCAAAGAGCATGAGACAAGGCACTGTCAGCTGCTACGGATAATCTGAAGCAGCCCCATATCCCACCCCTGGGATTAAAATGAAAACATATTCACATACCGTTTTTCTGTTATCTCACTACATAGATATCTCACTATAGCATCTATAGTTTTTAATTTTATTTTTACTTTTGGATTATATCTTATTATGTGGCTCTGGCTGACTCTTAACATGCCTTATGGACCAGATTTACCTCAAACTCATAGACATCCATCTGCCTCTGCCTCTGCCTCTGCCTCTGCCTCTGCCTCTGCCTCTGCCTCTGCCTCTGCCTCTGCCTCTGCCTCTGCCTCTGCCTCTGCCTCTGCCTCTGCCTCTGCCTCTGCCTCTGCTGTGCTGGATTTAAAAACATGAACCATCACACCTACCCATTTTTTTTTTATTTAAAAAAGAAAAGAAGACCAACTTTAGGCATATGCAGTCAATGCAGGTACAGAACATTGCCAACTTCTCATTTCTTTTGTTGGGTTGGCTTATATTGGGAAGGCAGTGAATAGAAGAATTGGATATCAGTGTCTCACCAGCAAAAGGAGGAATGTTCTGCTCTGGACAAAGTTCTCACCGATCATTTCCATTGTCCTATCCCTCCTCTTGGAGTTCTTTCCATGTATCAGACACTGAATAGAACTGCTACAAAACTAACTCACTAAAATAACTTAAAAATAAAAAACCAAAACCAAAACTGAATACCACCAAAGTCTGTCATTGAGACCCAGCCCATTTTCCCCCTGGGATCTCTCCTCCCCAGCCCAGTTTATAGCTGCACTGTTCTGAGCCCTAGCCTGTGCATGACCCCATATCCTGTACTGAACTAATTCTATTGTTGTTCATGGCTTTTCTGCTTGTTTCTAAACTAGGGACATGTAGCCCCTGAGAAAGTAGGGGCATTACTGTATTTAGCTATCATCATCATAACTGCTCTTGAATGGATTCCTCCAAATTTAAGAACTCTACTGAGTGTTTCAATTGCAGTGGCCCCTGGGCAGAGGTATGAGGATTAATCACACATCTAATGTAGAAAGGAATAAAAAACCCAACACTTAGTGACATCTCTGAAGTTTTACACACTAAAAACCAGTCCAGATATAACTTAGCTTTAAGAGGTCAGAAGTGGATACAAAGTCTTGATTCGTCTGAGTTCAGAGCATAAGCTCTTTAACCCTAAGTCATAACATGCTCCCATTGTCTAAGGCTTGTCATAAATTAAGTACTCAAATGACTCACAGTGAACAGACAAAGGTTTAAGTGACTCCATTTCCTTCCTGTGTAAAATGAAGGAGGGTTAATTACCTCCAGGATCTCACCTAAGTGGGAAATAGAAGAATTGGTGGGTAGAAGCAGAAATCTGAGCTGCTAGGTGGTGTGCTGCAGTCCAGAGCAAACAGCCACTGCATTATTCTAGTTGATCTTCGGGCCTGCAGTACTGGCGTCCTTCCATTTAGATCCAATCTAGATAGGCTTTCGAGAGGCCGCTGTCATTTTTCAGAATGTTTGAAAAACAAAATACACTCAGGCTTTCTAACCTTGGAGTTTGGAAATCTGAAATATACATAAGATGAGAGGAAAGAGCCTGGCTTTGATTACCATAGAGCAGCATAGCTGGGGGCTGCCATAAAAACTTAGAAAATTGAACTGGGCCTGAACCATGACAGGCCTCCTTAATGCACAGCGCTCTGGTTTTCAAGTGCATTCTCCCCTGTATTATAGGAAATGTGGATGAAGTGATAAGTGAGTTTAAAAATGATTGCATAAGTCAAGTGCACTGTCACACTGCGAAGCATTTGCCCCAGGGGACCAGAAACAGAATGCAGCCTCATTTCCTTTTATGTGTTCTCTTAGGCAGCAGAGGGTTTCTGATGATGGCCTGGTTGGTTGGTTGGTTGTTTACTAAATTGACATAATCTTAGGCTGATTTTTGTTGTTGTTGTGCTATGATGAATTCTTTTCTTTCTTTCTTTCTTTCTTTCTTTCTTTCTATCAGAGGAGGGAAAATTCAAAATTAAAGACAATGGTATTTAGAAAGAAGAGGGAGGGGAAAGGAGACAGAGCAAAAGAGTTGAGCCCATGAAAGAAAAACAGGGAAAGAGCCCAACAGGAGAGATTTATAATTTGCTATAGATACTTGAAATACTTAAAAGGTTGCTGGGCATGTTTTAAATCCAATGAGCCAAGAAAAAATTAAATACACAGTTCAGTCTCCAAGACCACTAAAATAAAGAGAAAACTCCAAGCTGATGGGAGTGCAGGCTGGCCCTTTGAGAGTGGCTGGCTGGAGGAGTGAAGCTCCGCCTCTCTAGGATGAGTGTTCAGGGCTGTATTGTTCTTAGGGATGCAGTTGGCCGTAGCCACAGAGCATGTGTTCCAGTGTTGTATCCTCCCCTGTGACACCATTGGCCCTGCTTGTCTGCTGGGTTGGTGGTTAATGAGAGAGACAACAGTCAAAGTCTATGTTATTAGTCAATGTTGGTGTTAGCTTTCTGTCTGCTCAGAGGGTCGCTAAAAGCAAAAACACAGACAAGAAGGAGCCATGGCCTGATATCATTTCAAGGACACACCTCTAATGATCTGACTTTCCCCCACTTAGTCCCACTATGTCTCTTTTGATTAGCACCATCAGCTGGGACTCCCTTAACACATGAGTGTTTAGGGTACTCTGTCAAATACAGGGACAAGTGACCTTGGACCAGCTTTGAGGGCTGCTTTGACTCACACTCTTTTATAATGCTTCTTTTGTTGGTGTGAACCAGCTGTCACAAGGAAGTAAAAGTGACTTGAAGGGGGATCAGAGCACCAGACAGACTGAAGGAAGGGCGGACCTACATCAGGGTATTCCGTCTCCTGGCTATGGCTAACTGACAAACACGTGCCAGCTGCCTTACTTCACTGTGCCTAACATGAAGACCAGAAATGCTTTTCTTTAACCTCATCGTGGCAAAGGAGGCACAATGTATATACTGTAGAGTCTAGCGTGAGGCATAAGCTTGAGATTTGAGGCTCTGTGTTGAGAATTCAACCTTTGTCATGGCCTTAAGATATGAAGGTCTGTAGCATGCCTTTTCAGCCTATTTTTTCTTTCTTCTTACCCAAGTGAAGCAAACTTGTAACATTAGAATGCCCCACCTTGAACTGTCCAGGCTGCTCAGGCATCAGAATGTCTTGGCAAGGAAGTCCGATTGAGGGATAACTGTAAACATTCAGATTCAGGCTTAAACATACTAAAAAGAGGGCTGATGTAAAACTAGCTCCAGGTTCAATAAGATCCAACCCCTTTTCACCAATGAGCAATAGTAGGTGGACTTGATTAAGGAAAGCAGCCAGTACTGACCTCTGACTTCCACAGGCACAAGTATATATGAATGTATACACAGATATGTACAATACACAAGAATTTCATTAATACACACAAGTAGTTGATATCTAGCACCATAAGAAAACTCTTGAGATGAAATATTAATAATTAACCGTTCTTATGCAAATAAACCTTAAATATAGTGACAGCGGGTCATGATTAAAACAGAACAAAATTCTAGATGCTTCATTTTTGGATTAAGAAATTTGATAGCTGGTCCCCCAGCTTTTGCCCACTTACACAAAACATACAGTGTGTTGGAATGAGAAGGGAAATGATATATATCTAGTTGGAGTTCTAAAAGCATGGGTTCTAGGAGTGAAGACAGAAGTTCCAGGTCATCATCTGTTTATTTTTCCAGTAATTTCCAGTATAACTGGAAAGAAAAAAACGTGACTGGGAAAGATTTGTTTTGGCTTACAGTTCAGAGACATACAGTCCATCCTGGTTAGGGAAAGAATGGGGAGGAACATGGGACAGCTGGTCATATTTGATCCTATATCAGGAGGCAAAAAGCAATGGTTGGTAGCACTCAGCCCACTCTCTCCTTTTTCTCCCTTCATTCAATCTGCAGCCTTAGGTCAAGGGTTACTGCTCCAACATTGAGCCTGGCTCTTCCCTGTTCAGTTCAGTCTTTCTGTAAACTCTCACTCAGGCCCAAGTCTCTGGGTATGGTTCCAAATCTAGTCAGGTTAGCCGTGAAGATGGATCACTACAACACCCCATTATTATGTGAACAGTAGGTAATCCCCAAGTCTCATGGAGTATGTATAGTAAGCATAAAAATACCTACCAAGGACTTACTGTTAAAATTTGGAACCACTCTGGTGAGGTGAACATGTCTTCAATCAGATGTCATAATGGATGAGGTAATTTGAGGTCCAAGATGGATTTTAGCTTTGTTTGTGTGCTTGCAGGTATACATGAAAATATATTTCATCTATGGGCCCAAGTTTGATGTCAAGTGTCTTCCTCAGTCACTTTCCTTCTTTTTTTATGAGACCAGCATCTCTCTTTGAACCTGGAGATCCTCAGTTGAGCTAGAATACACAGGCATCAACAGCCTGGTTGGAGAATCTTATTTTCCTCAGCTTCCTTGAAGCCAGAAATGCAGACATGTGCTCTTTCCGCAGGCCTTTTGATGTGGCCACTGTGAATCTGAACTTAGCTTCCCATGCATATGTAGGAAGCACTTTACCAAGCTGTCTTGCCAGCTCCTACTTTTGCATCAGAAACCTTTATTATTTAGGCAATTTTCAGATCTATGTTTGATTTTTGATGTGCTATTTGTGGATATTTACCACAGCCATTTCTCCTTTAGCCTTTTTTCTCCAAAGTTCAAAACTTATTATTGTTT
>LR749791.1:916510-1077223 GCA_902729485.2 Mus minutoides | reverse complement strand
ATCCTTAGTTAAGGCAATTAATATTCTAAGATCTGGCAGTGTTATTGGGATGCAGCAGCCCATGACCACTTCCTAATGTTTTTCTTAATGAATTAAACTAAGTCATATGGGTAGAGACATCTTTTGCCTGATGGCTATTGTAGAACGTGGTACTTATCTAAGTATTTAAAGACCCACTGAGTTATTAAAGGAGGAAGCTGCCATTGCCATAAGATGAATTGAGGCATTACTCTGCTTTACAGCAAGCTGTGTAATAGCTACATAAATTAACAGAAAACAAGGGTACATTTTGTAGTTCTGTTTTGGACAGGTAAAACCATTGGTTTGATTCAAGGTCTGTAGATTTGAAATGAAATGTCTAGTTAAACAGATTTCAGAAATTAAGCCCAGTGTAGTACTACAAAGGATGTGAGATTTGTATGTTTAGAATAGAAGAACTTCTTAATATGTTTATTGAAGTTTATCCTCAAAGTGGGGAAAGTCTCTGTTATAGGAGACTGTGTGTAGAAGAGACTGGTCGTGAATGGGCTGTGTATGTGGTGTGGTCAGGCTTAGGAAAGAGAGAATAATAGAAGATAACTGTGATGATTCTCACCTGTGATGAGATGGGAGTGGGTGACAAAGTAAGGATGTTAATAAGTTTTCTTAATCTGGGATGAGTGACAAAGCAGGAGGATGTTAGAAAAGAGACTGGTTTTAAAAACTCAAGAAAAATGACAAGCTTTGCAGATCATTTCCCAGTGTAGAATACCTAGGTAACTCACCAACCAGATGAACTCTCGCCTTGCCTTTTACTGGAAATTGAGATCCAGTCTGAGAAAGGTAATAGCATTCTCATAGGAAGATATTAGGAAGTAGAAAACTTTTGTAGGGGAAGTGATACTGTAGGGTGCTATTGTCATAAAGTTCTTTGGTACATAGCAGGGGAAGCACTAACTTGGCTCATTTTCTCTGAATTGAAAACTTTCTAGACCTATAAAGGAGGTAAAATAACTTTCATAAAGGCAGGAGAATCCTCATTTTCTGAGATGGATACAGACCTAGGTTTCCAAGGCACGTTGCTTGTCCTGGCACGGAGACCGCTGGATAGAAAATGAAAAAGGATTTGCGACAGAATATCAGGATACTGGGAAGGAAGGCAGCGATCATGTGCAGCCATAAAAGGGAAGCCGGAATTTCCATGTGTGTTCAATGGATGTTACCAAGCATGTCCCAGAGGCAGACCAGAGTACAGGTCCTAGCAGGCTGAGGGTTCAGTGAACCAAGTGAAATAGAAAGTGAAAATAATAGTCAAGTTGTCAACTTCAGAACACCATGTTTTTAAAAATGGTCTTGCACTGACAGTAGGTGACAGAACTTTCGAGAAAAGAGGAAGCTGATGACTTCGATCTAGGGAAGGTGTCAACTTTAGCTGATGGTGTGGAAAGCATGAAAAGAGGATATAATAATTGGATACAGGACAACTAAGGTCATTGGGAGATGATGGGAAGGGGAAGACCCTAGGAAAAGACCAACTGATTAAGTTATTACATAGTGAAGAATCCAGTATATCCTAGAGGGCAAGTTCCAAAGAGCTGAAGGGTTTTCTAAGTCTAATTCTCTGCTCTAACGACATTGCCCTGGTGTCATCAGTGCTGAGCCCATCCTTTACACTCTCCCTACCCCTCCACATTAACTAACTGAGTATCCAGCACTGAAAGTACTTTCCCTTTAAACTGAAATTATCTTGTTTGTAAGGTCAGTAGCCCCACGTCTCTGAGAAACACACAACTACCACAAGCTACTAGTAGCTATCACTTGCTTGGAGGCATTGAACTGTAATTTCCACATGTTTACAGAATCGGTCAAGTAAGAATGATACACACACACAAATATATACGCACGCACATGCACTTTAGGGTACCTGCCTTCAGAAACTGTTTGTAAGTATAATATCCACGACATACTATTCTATTTAGAATTTTCCTATGTACAAATTCTTTCTTAATCTTAACTAACTTCCTAGTCTTCAAATACACAATTAGGAGAATAGTATCATTATTGTTTGAAAATCTGTTTACATTTCATAATCATTTTATTGTTCCTTCTTGGGAATTTTATACCATATTTTTTTTCATAGTCACCATCTGAACTCTTCCAAGATCCATCCCTTCCTTACTTGTCCATTCAAACTGTATTCTCATATTTTTTAAACCTAATGTGTTGTTCTTGTATACTTCTGAGTATGGGATCTTTCACTAGTGTATTGTGGATATATCGGAGGCCAGCCCTTAAAATAAACAAAAACAAAACCCCCAAACAGCTGTTCTCCTAACAATTATCAATTGCCAATGGCTCCTCAGCTAGGGCTGGTACTTCATATCCACCTTGCTTCTTCAGACTGGAATTTTGTCTGGCTTGACTTTTTGCAGGTCTTTGGAATGATGTCACAATCACTGTGAGTTCATATGTACAACTACTGTATTGTATCTGTAAACACTGTTGTTGTACTCATCATCATCTCCTCCTCCTCTTCCGCCTTCTCCTCCTCCTCTTCTTTTTCTTCTTCTACTCTGTCTCTTAATGTCTTGCATTTTCCCTATTCTACAATTATTCCTGAGCCTTTGGCGAAGAGTATGATATGGATTCCCCAATTAAAGAAGGAAATTTCTTAGTCTCTTTTTCTCTGCATCTTATGCACTTTGTGTGTGTGTGTGTGTGTGTGTGTGTGTGTGTGTTAATTATCATCTTCTTCATAAAGAATTTCCTCAGATGTGTCTTTAGTGATGTACTCATCAATGGGTATAAGGATAAGTCACTAAGAGTCAGTTTAATGCTATGTCCATTTAGTAGTGTAGCCGTGGGAGACTTGCCCCTAGAGTCTGTGAGTTGTCTAGTCACATGTTCTTATCCCCAGTAACAGTGACAGGTATGGCTTTTATCTTATGGAAAGGCCCTTGATATTTACACCACTAGGGTACCATGTTTTGTCAGGAACATTGTTATTCATATCTCAAAGTGCTCATGACTGAGTAAGAATTATGGTTAATTCTTTCTTCCAATAGCATGCATAGCATCTTCTGGCACTATAAAAGCAAGCCAATAAAGGTCATGCTTTCAGGTGAGTACCAACTAAATTTCGCCATGTCCTATGACTCAAGTCTATGGTATCTTCCATAATGGGGTGTTATCATTGAATTTTGCAGAGTACCTAATATCAATGGCAATAGCCTGTATGGAATGTTTGAGTCTGCTGGACTTAATTGGCCAACACTCCAAAGTAGATAACCCATTTCTGGCACTAGGATTTTTGTTAACTTGTGGTGCATGGTAATAGTATTGTCCCCATTAAAGCATAACTCCATGTAAATTCTTTTCATATGTGTGTACATCTATATGTTAGGAATTTTCTACAGTAATAGGATTTCAAATGACTTTTTCCAATATGCCTTTAGTACTAATTATCCCTCCCTGAATCCTTCCTCTACCCTGCTTTCCATGCTCACCGAATTTAACTCTTTCCTGTGGGCTGCATTATACCACTAGGTTCTAAACCCCTCCCCTGGAAGCTAATGTTTAGTTTGTCTCATTACTTAGAAAAAACATGGAAAAGAATGTGCACTAAGGTTTAGAATCAAATAAGGACTGTTAAGAACTAAACTAATAAGTAAAACAATACATTTTAGATATAATGTGTGCTAATTACCATTAAATGAAAGTTATTGCTACAACTCTGAGAGTAAAAGCATACATTTACTTACTGCCTTCTGTTGTATGTAGGATATAGTTATAGGATACGGTTTGACCTAATGGTTTTAGTATGTTGTTTCTGATTGCGGTTGGTCAATGACAGCATGATTCTTCATATCTCTGTCACTGTCTCTGAAACCTGAAAGCCACATTTGGCAATGATGATATCACAAAGTGGAGGATGATTAGTCCTTGAGACCTGAATGGAGGACATCCCCATTACTGTTTTAGAAATTTATGTAAGCAAGGGATAGTCCTCTTTGGATAAAGACCATAGGGATTCCATTACTGGTTACAGAAGCTAAGTTAATTTACCCTGGATGACAAGGTTTATGTAAGTGGCAGAGAGGAAATCCACCAGAGGAGTAAGTAATAAAAGGGTTCTTTGGAGAACTCCACAGAAAGACCAACAGAGTCAGCCAAGCTGGACCCTTGAGGCTCTCAGAGACTGAACCACCAAGCAAAGAACATGCATGTCCTGGAACTAGGCCTCTCTGCACATATGTATCAGATGTGCAGCTTGGTCTTCATGTGGGGCCTATCCCAAAAGTTGTTGCCTGTACATAGGATATGTTCTAGCTCTGCTTCCTTGTCTGGCCTCAGTGGGAGAAGACGCACCTAGTCCTGCAGAAACTTGATGTGCCAGGTGGGAGGATACCCAGGGGACCTCCACCCACACAGAGAAGGGAATGGTGGAGGGAAAGAAGGATTTGGAGAATGAATGATCAGGAGGGGTCAGTGAGGGGGATGTAAAGTAAATTTAAAAAAAGGTTTTCTTAGAAGAATGAAGCTAATAGTAATTAGAGTCTTAGTACATTAGGTATTAGTGGTATGAGCTAAGCAGTCAGGGAGAAATAAGGTCTGAGTTCAATGTCTTCTCGAAAGGATTAGCAATGTTTTATATAGGCTTTTGGTACTGGGAAGGGTAGGAGGGAATATTCAGAAGAAAGGAAGAGTGTTTCTCTTTATTTGGTCTTAGTTTGCTGATTTTCTAATCCCTACACTTTAACGAAAGTGTAAAATAAGCAAGAAGGAGCCTTAACATAGAAGCACTGACTTGTCCTATCAATAGCAGCTAGTAAGATTTGAAGACCATAATGAGGCCTGTGAGATCGGGGCATGGGGGTGGATTTCTGGCATTGCAAAATATCCTTGCCATCTGTATCTGCCCTGGTGTACTTGGCATTCCACACAGGTTGTCACATGTAGACGCAGTGAGTGATTCAAGGATACTCATAGCCAGCATCCACAGCCTCTCTTCACTGCAGCCTTGGCGATGCTAACTTTGTGTTCTAAGCTACACTTCTGGTTTCATTGCATTACTCTGCGGTGTGCATGGACCTCAGTCACTGAACTGAGCTGTCAGGAAGGTGACCTGAATTCAGTGTCTTCTCAGGAGAGTTCAGGGGTGTTTCATCTGGGCTTTGGGCACTGAGGAGAAGAAGAAGGGATATTCAGAAGAAAGGAAAAGATGTTTCTAATTTATTTGGCTGCTTGTCTGACTTTGTACTTATGTCTGTGGTGTGCATAAACTTAGTCTTGTATATTATTTTTTTCTCTAGCTTTCTGCCTCTCTCCCAGGTAATCCTCCAAGGGATTCCAACCATTACACAACTATTTTGTTCAAATCTCATCTCTTCAAACAACTGTGAAGGGGAATACAGAGTTGAATGCAAATTTGGATACCTTCTTCCAGAATTATCTGTCTTGCAACCCTGACATTTTTGCATTATTCTTTACCAGGGATGGGAGAAGTTGGAATAGATCCAAAATTTTTGTTTTAGTGAGGTGGCAGTATAGATATACATTATCAATGATTTAGGAACAAAAAGGCCTACTGTTTCTCTTCTGTGTGTCTTTGGGGATGTTAAAAATTGTATCATCAGTAGAGGTAGGATTTCTCTCCATGACTGAAGACCTGAAATATAACAGGCATTATATCCAAGCATCACCTTTTATGTTGGTTCCAGAGTCCACTGAGTGGCATGAACTAAGTGATATAGTATCCAGATTTTAAGTAGTTTGAGGCCAGTGATTTTATAGTCCTTGGCTCTGAATCATCATGTTGTATGCTGTGCACTCAGCATCCAATACATCTTTTTTTTTTAATTTTAAACAATTTTTATTAGATATTTTCTTCATTTACATTTCAAATGCTATCCTGAATGTCCCCTATCCCTTTCACCTGCCCTGCTTCCCAACCCACCCACTCCTGCTTCCTGGCCCTGGCAATCCCCTGTACTGGGGCATATAATCTTTTCAAGACCAAGGGCCTCTCCTCCCAATGATGGCCAACTAGGCCATCTTCTGCTACATATGCAGCTAGAGACACAAGCTCTGGGGGTACTGGTTAGTTCATATTGTTGTTCCACCTATAGGGTTGCAGACTCTTATTTGATTTGATGTAAGTCGGTACTGTTTGAGATTTGGGGGTGACGGATTTGTCAGCTCAGAGGTGCTTGCCATCTTGCTATTGCATTGGAATCACTCTTTCTGGGTTTGTCTTAGAAAAGTCTTCGAATGACTCCAGTACAAACCCATTTGGGCCATGCAGACTTACAGATATACCGACAACTGAGTCGCCAAAGGGCCACTCTTGACACCCACATTTCAGTCCAGCCATTGACCTTCTCTGGGTCTCCCTTTATCTACCTGTGGAGACAGACAGGCTTCTCACAGTTCTCTAAAATTTGACAGATTTCTAATCTTTTCCCTCTCAGAATTTTTCCCTGGGAGTGCCTTTCAGAAGTGACTTGCAGAGGCAGACAAGGGGAAAAAATTGCTATCTTTGAGATACAGAACAAAAAATATCTCGGGCTTGTCTGTGATCCTCATTACCTAGGGTCACAATAGTTAGTGTCCTCTGTTCCCATGACAGGAACCTTTGCTTTGCTTGTTTATGAGCAATGCTTCTCTCTGTTTCCCCGCATTACCACCTGCCCCCTGTCTTTGCCACAACTACATTAGCCTCCAGTGACACACGAGCCACATTCTGAAAATTAGAGCATCATTGGCTATTGCATCTCTTCCTGTTTCCTCTGGACAACTCTGACTGGGAGAGTAAAGGACCTTTTTTTCTTCATTTCTTCTCTGCTTCAGTGCCTCCGCTCTGGACATTGAGCTGTGATGGCTTTGATCACCCAATCTTCCATCAACATTGCTTTCCATTCTGCTATGCCTTTTCTCCTTTGGCTTCGGAATGACATCTGCATCTCTCTCTTTCTCTGATCATTTCAGCAGGGCATTCAATTGGAATGTTCTGCAATGTCCAATGCATTTACCAGACAGCGCAGTTCATTGGTCTTTTACGTTTATTTGATGTTAATGCACTTAAAAAGAGAGCCTTGATAAACTCTGTAGGTAATTTTCTTTGTGTTTAGAAAAAAGTGGTCTCTAGGTCTCTTATAATGATTCATTTCATTTAATTTCAAAATTATTCCAGGATCAAAATTTTAATGGGTTCAAAATCCATGTGGCTTTTCTCTGTCTTTGATTAGCTTGAGAATTTTCTGTATATTTTCTATAACAATTGTTCCTGTTTAATACCTGAGTATTTTTTTTCTTTGTCTTTACCTCTTCTTTTGCTCTTCCCCGTCTCTTTATCACAGATCATCTGAATATTTACCTGTGGAAATTTCTGTCTGTACCTTGCATCGTTGGCATCAGCCTCTTCTGTTTCATCACAGATAGCTTCTCATGGTGCTTGTTCTTTAAAGATGCCTCTGCTAATGATGTTTCCCGTTTGTTTGTATGTTTGTTTGTTTTTCTTCTCGAGTAAATAATGGACCTTTTGTGTACAGAGGAAATTTGAATGGAGTAACATATAAACTGTTCCAACACTCAGAGTACATGTAGTAAATAGTGTGGAGTGGAAGAAATTTGCATAAATTGCAACTTTCTCTGGAATCTAATTGTCATAGATCATAATAGTGTGCTTTTATTCTGTGCTCTTTATCATACCAATGTTCTGGTTATATCTTGACTCAAAGCAAAACTTAAAGCATTTATGTAACCCTCATAGGATTTTGAATGCTTACTGGTGATTGCAACAGACTAAAATAATTATCTTTTGTTGACTTTTATTTTTCATATTTGTTCCTAAATGGTAATCATTTGTATAGGAAGTTTATCACTAGATAGGATCCTCACAAGTGAAAGGAAATATTTATGAGGAATTTTGGATGTCACGCCAGAGAGCCGAGGCAACTAATCAAAATGGATGAGTGAACTTACATCAGTCAATGGATAATTTTATTTTAGGCAAGAACTACATGCAGATTCATCATCCATGCATCTCCACATGGTATGCTATTTTTACTGTCTTCAAGGTCAGGAACAAAGTGACCTTTACCTCAGCAGGGAAATTTCTTCCTTAGAACATGTGGCCTGGATTTTTAAAAAAAAAAAGTGAGGCTATCATTTGATAGTGCACATTAACAGTCTGAATGAAACTTTCAAGCAAATTTAGGTCTCCAGATGTTTTCTCACTAGTAGTCCTAATTCAAAGAAAAGTCCAGTGTTGACCAACCCTCACCAATACGGTAACAGTTATGTGACTATCCATCTCAGCAAGGGAAAGTCAAGTGGTTCTACTGAAATATGTTAATAACATTAAACATCCTACACTTTTGATAAAGTGTGAGGTATCTGAGGATGTAAATATACAAGTGTATCATCTTTTTTTTTTTTTAAGTATATCTTCTTTAACTTTCTTTTTATTTAGATCATGAGGATATTTTGGTTGAGTTACACTGTAGCTCCTTTCCCTTGGCTGTTGAATTTGTTTAAATTACATTTCAGACTGGGCTTACAGAAGAACTTTTCAGAAAAATTCCTAAGTGATATAAAGGGCAAGTCTTCAGATGATGTCTTCTTTAGAACTAAAGACATAACTCATTGTTTACTTTTGCTGTTCAGATATGAGTGTGGCTTATAGAATCAACTTCTAGACCGGGCTTCTGAGTGTTGGGTATATAACTAGAGTCTTGCTTCATTAATTCTCCACAGAGTTGGAGCTCAGTATTTGGGCATGCAGAGAACTGGGAAGCCTACTTTCTGCATGTTGAATAAAGAAAGTCCTCTGGAATTTCACATGCATTAACCTATTGTTAACCCATATGATTCCTATGATAGTGGATTTGTTTTCCTTGTAAATTTACTCTCTCTCTCTCTCTTTCTTTCTCTCTCTCTCTCTCTCTCTGTGTGTGTGTGTGTGTGTACTACAGGGTACACATTAAGATAAGAGCAGAGGACATTTTGTGGAAATTGATTCTATTCTTCTACTCTGAATCCAGTTATAACCAGACTGTGTAAAAAGACCAGAGTAGAGGCTGAAAAGATGGATCAGTGGTGAAGAGCACTAACTGCTCTTAAAAAGGACCTGGGTTCAATTCCTAGCCCCGACATGGGAGCTCACAACTGTCTGTAGCTCCAGTACTAGAGGATCTGGTACTCTCATATATATACACATGCAGACAAAACACCCATGCACATAAAATGAAAACAAATAAATTATTTAAGAAAAAGAGCACAGAATAACAAACACTATTATGATCTAGGGATAGTAGACTCCAGAGAAATTTGCAATTTGTGCTTTTTTTTTCTCTACTCCATGCTGTTTATTACATGTATTCTAAGTGTCAGAACAGTCTGTATGTCACTCCATTCAAATTTCCTCTATACATACAAGTACAATGATTTCTTCTGGCATAAATAAAACCAACCAAAAAAAATCATTAGCAGAGGCATCTTTAGATAACATGCAATATGAGAAGCCTACTGGAAAGAGCACTTCCTTTGTGCTCCTGATAGTATTCCACATCCACTACTACTTAGCTGTCTTCTAATGGAGCACACATACATACACACACACACACACACACACACACACACACACACACACACACAATAATTTAATTCTCCACAAGTTTATTGTGTTGTGAATAGTCAGTTAGTGATTAGACAGAGAATGTTAGCACATTAAGTGTATGCTCATCTGTAGATAATAATGGAGCACACATACATACACACAAACACACACACACACAATAATTTAATTCTCCACAAGTTTATTGTGTTGTGAATAGTCAGTTAGTGATTAGACAGAGAATGTTAGCACATTAAGTGTATGCTCATCTGTAGATAATAATGGAGCACACATACATACACACAAACACACACACACACACACACACACAATAATTTAATTCTCCACAAGTTTATTGTGTTGTGAATAGTCAGTTAGTGATTAGACAGAGAATGTTAGCACATTAAGTGTATGCTCATCTGTAGATAATAAATGTTGCTGCATTCAACTTAAAAATATATGATTACAATCATAACACTGTTGTTCTGAAGAAAGAGGAAAGTGGTTTTATAAGCAATAATACATAATCACTTAAGGTGCTTAAAAATTCAAGTTAATGGGGAATATCTAAATGTGAATGAAATATAAGCAACCCAGACATCCTGGCTTTCCTAGGAGAAAGGCTGTTTTGCTAGACTCATTGTCAAGGAGATTAGGAACTCTGGATTCTGGGGATTACCTTGTTTATAGGTGACCTAAATCTTTTCTTAGTGGAGTGGTTTTTTGGGCAGAAGAGAAAATAAAAGTATTTCCTAAGTTCATATTCTCTCATATATGTCAAAACTAGATAGAAAAAAAAAAGTATCCCAATACTTATCAAAAGGTCCCTTTTGTGTGAGGATCTGTTCTAGGCTGCTGGGATGTGTCTATGATTATAATTGGGAAGGATGTTTGCTCCTGTGGTACTTACATTCACACAGAGCCTTTGGGCAAAGTGAAATGCAAAGCACAATGCCTACCTTGGAGAAATCAGTAGGATTGGAGACAATGGATGTACTGATACACAACAATGAAGAACAAGATACACGAACAGAGTCACTGGAGGGGTCTGAGCAAAGAATACCCACCAACAATTATGGTTCTGATTTTGTTTTGGCAATATCTAGGGACTTAAAACATTCAAGGCAGACCTGGTTGTGGAAATGGGTATAAAGATACATGCTATAACACGTCCCTTAGATGTATGCTAGACTGAGGAAACATAGGGATCCATCCATTTAGCAACTGAGATGCTGATGGAGTCTCGTCAAGGTTTCTGACAACATCTCTTAGTTGGTTGTGCACATGAACTAATGTTTGTTGAAGCTAAATGGCCTTATTGGCTTTTAACATGGAAAGCTGAACATATATTTCACTGAGCAAATATATCCCACCAGAGAAAGGGTGATCAAGTTGTTCCTGAATGGATGTTCAACCTGTCTGATGGGCCAAAGAACTAGAGAGCAGAGGAAAAAATAGCCATTTTTTCTCTTATTATTTTCAAAAAGAAGTAGTGAGGATTTATGCACTGGAAAAGGACCACCAAATAAATAAACAAATAAACAAGAAATTAACCCCAAACGCCATCTTACACAGTTAAGTTTGGCTTCTGTCTCTAATTCTCACATCTGTAACTTTGACCTATTCACTTGCCTTCCATACTGAGTATTATTAAACTCAACAATAAATACTCTAGTGTTCATGCTAGCCATACATGCTTAGTAAATTCAGGTCTGGAGAAGTCTTTTATTATGAATAATATTGGAAATTGGTTAAAACATTACCTACAGAAAAACCAAAATCTTCAGAATTTCATTATCCTATTTTGTCATTGATTATTTAAAAATAATCATCAGTAGTTTCATTTCTAACATGTAGACTTTCTTAGATTTTGTACTAATATTATGGGCATAAATTTATATTCCTTGTTTTCACTCAGCTTTATAATATTATGCTACTCCTTTTGGCCAGGTTTCATTTTGGTTGGTTTTGGAATATTGCTTCCCAATATAACCAGTGATAGCACCCTGCTGATTTAGCTCTCTGCACTATTATTTATAGCACTGGATATATATCAAAGAGAAAGTCAAGACAATTTCCTGAAATGTTCAATGTGAAGTGTGAGAGAAGTATATAGATAAATGATAGATGTGTTGTACATAAATAAAATTTGTGATACTTAGTGAATGTTCTTGAAGAAAAACTACTGAATTTTTTTCTGCAATTAGACTGACTGGAAACCATTCCTGCATGTCCTCAGACACAGGCAAAAGCACCATTTGCAATGCCTACACAGTGTTCCATGGATGATTGTCATATTTCAAAAATTGTTCCTTATAAGTAGACAATCAAGTTGACTTTACATTCTTCTCACTTGCTAATTCCAGTGTTCATAAGCACTTTAGAGAGCACCAGATGCAGCTTGAACACACAATAATTGCTAGCTCTTATGATTGACAAATTTGATAGAGATAATGTGTGCGGGAGAGATCTTTACATATTTCTCTGTTGCCTGAGGCTGTGTTCTAACAAGGTCATCATTGTGCATCCTTTGTAGTCCCTGACAAGCCCTGGCTTCCTTCCTTTCTCCACCCTTCCTCTTTCTTTCCCCTTTCCTTCTCATCCTCTTCTTCCTTTCCTCCTCCTTCCCCTGAGTCTTGTTGCCATCTCTTCCCATAGCCTAGAAGCCCTTCACTCCTAAAAGTCGTTTAATCAGAGGAGTGTGTACTTATAGTATTCCTCCCATATACTTTCTTTATAATTTATACTTACCTTTACCCATCTACTTAAGATATTTACTACTTACAACTTAATTGTATGTTTTTGTTTCCCCCCTCCCCCATCAAATACATCTAACATATGCCACAGTAAGCAGTTACGACCTACTTTGGAAATGTTAGTCCACAACAAATAAACTCATATACATGTTTTTGTTTGTTTGTTTGTTTGTTTGTTTGTTTTTGGTCAGGGTGAACAAAAAGGTGAAGTCACTAAGACGTGGAATTCTGGAATGGCACAAGCTGTCTTTTTGACCACGTCAGGGCCCTGTGTGGGAGCTATGGTTCAGATGGGGTCTGCCCTTCAGCCTGCCATCTATCAGCCTTCACTCTGTGAAGTCATTTAGAGTGTCAGCCCATTCTGTTCCCACTTGGGGTTAAATTGTACCCTCTATTGCTATACAGTTTTCTTCATTTTTTGCCTTTCCATTAAATCTTGTTTCCCCTGAACATCATCATTTTTAATCAACAGTGCATCTTTATTCGTCTTCTGGCTCTCTCAGTTCGTTGTATAATAGGTCTTCAACTCACTTTGCTACCATGCCAGCTAGTTCTAGGAACATTGAAAATCCCCTTAACATATGACTATGGAATTAAAATCCATAGTTAAAATGAGACCCAGCAAAAAGAGTGTTATTATTTTTCTTTTTTCTCAGACAGGGTTTTTTGTCGTCCAGGCCGACCTAAAACTTGTGATCTCCCTGCTTCAGCCAATGAAGAAGCTATGTTTAGAACGCTCTGCCAGTAGACCCGGGCAAGCGTTTATGCTTGTTTTAAGGACTCATTTCGCTGATGCTCCAGGAATAGGTGTCGGGCACATAGTCATACAGGAAATAGGCTAAAATTCTCACATTGAAAGTTGGGAAAAACAAGAAGAAAAAAATAATGAATTGACTTTATAATTTGACAGATTATGTTTTTTGCCAATGTGTCCTTTAAAATATTCTTCCATAGTTTGGTGTTTGCTGTTCAGCTTCAACACCGAGCAAAGCAGCTCCGGTCACTTCTGAATAGGGGATGGGTGGGGGCTAGAGGGCAGGACTCTGATTTCAAACTAACTTTTTGTTTTGTTTTGGATTTTTTTGTTTGTTTGATTTTGGTTTTTAGAATGAAAGCTAAATCAAATTTTTTGCCTGTGTACTAGGTACAAAGACCCCCCCCTCATAGAATTTCCCTATGCTATTTTGATTTTTAATATATGTTTAATTATTTACTTATTTTGTGTGGGAGTGTATGTGTGTAGAGGCCAGAGGGGTATTTTTAGGAGTAAGTTCTGTCCTTACACTGTGTGGATCTGGCCGGATATTGAACTCAGACCATCAGACTACATGAGCTTTACCCATCTCAGTGGACTTTCGATTATTATTATTATTTTGCAATGATTAAAGCAACAACAAGAAAACCACAAAACTAAATACCACAGGGACACAAGTTGTAGTGACTTTGCATTTCTCAGGCATCAGATGAGGAGCTGTATATATGTGCATGCATGCATGCGTGTATGTGTGTGGGGAGGGCTCAGTTCAAAGCTGTATATTTTGAGGCATGCAAACTTTCTGAAGAACAATTTAGGATTGCTTTGATCAAAGGGAGAAGAAAGAATGCAGTGTAGACTTCTCTAATCTGTTTCATGTCTTCTAAGTAGAATTTGGTTCTTCTCTGACACTGAACTTCCTACGAGCAGAGAAGCCCAAATATTTAGGTCATGTTCCTCCATTTATTAAGACAGGTCTATTAGAGGCACAAGGGAAACTTAGGTGTATTTCACCTCACTGTTTTGACAATATAATTCTTAGCAGTCCCTAACACTCACCTCATAAGTAGTATACTTATCTGATTTTTTATTTGTTTGCTCATTTTGTTTTATTTTGCTTTATGCAGCTTCTCTTATGAGGAGCTCAGAGTGTGGTGACTATGGGGCTGCTGAGGTAGAAAGAAAACGCTACAGGTAGTGCATGTTGCTTTCAGATACGGGGCTAAAGGGAGGGCCTTGTGAACCTGACAATCGAATGGATACCTCTGGAGACCCTGCATCCATTTATATGGTAATCATATTTGGTAAATGGCTCTTAAGAGAAGGCTGATCCCTGTCGTTGCTGCTCCTAATGAATTGTGCATATTTGCAATCATCAGGCAGATGTCAGTGTCAAACTCATTGTCAAAAGCCTATTAACTCAGAGAAAGCTAATGGCTATACCCCATATCACCTCTCTGTCCCCTTTCTGACCCAAGGGTCTAGTGCCTAACTTCTGCTTAACTCTATGCCTTAGTTTCTTCAGCATGACTAGCTGGCCACTCAAGCCACAATCAAATCTTCAACACAATCGATTCCCTTAATGTCTATTTTTCTGTCATCTCTTTTTCTTTGCACCCACTACAGTGCTCCTTTCTGCGAACAAGCTTTGTTGGAAAACATGTTTGTTTCTTAGAGTCTTGACCACTTAGCTTTCTTCTGTCTCAGGACCATAGTGAATACCCTGTTTCCCCTTGCACGGAATGCATTCAGATCCCAGATTACATATCAGTGTTTAAAGAGGCAGGCCTCACAAACCTATTCAAATAAGCATCTCACCCATGGTAGGTTTTCTCCTTTGCCTCTTACTTTCCTGTTTCTTCTCACCACTTATGGTGACTATGGCTTATGTGCTTCTCTTCATTCAGTATTTTCCTTCACAACAGAACATATTTTTCATGAGACCAGAGACCACATTATCTTTGAATTTGTAAGACCTGAGACTAGTGTCTGAGCACTGTTGCTATAGCAATATTGTTTCTCAGTAATTAAATATTTATGGAAATACTAATATAACAGTAGGTATTTTCCATTCTGATAGCTGGAAGTGGTGCCATAAAGAACAGCAAGTAGAGTTTTATGCCCTTCTGGGATAGCGGGCAGTTCTGCTTCCTCCTTCTAGAAGTAGGAATGATTCCTTGTACTTTCTTTTTTTTTTTTTTTTTTTTTTTTTTTTTTTTTTTTTTTTTTTTTTTTTTTTTTTTTTTTTTTTTTTTTTTTTTGGTTTTTCGAGAGACAGGGTTTCTCTGCATAGCCCTGGCTGTCCTGGAACTCACTCTGTAGACCAGGCTGGCCTCGAACTCAGAAATCCACCTGCCTCTGCCTCCTGAGATGTATACGTGCCCCACATTTATCATTGACCAGTCTTATGGGTAAGCAGCACCAATATGTTATGATTGACACAAAGAAGTGTCCAGTGCTCTCAAAGACTCTCTGACTTAAGGACATGCGACTTATCTTCCCTGCTTAAAGAACTTAATACAGGTATATACAATGAGATGACCCTGTGTTCAACACATTGTCACCTTATATAAGACTCAGTAATACTTGGTGGAGGAGACTGTTAGCACTACCATGTTCAGTACAGAAAGATTTAATTTACAATGAACACATATTGGCTTACAATGATACAGGAAGCAATGTTAAGAAGGAATTTTCTGTCTTAGTATGTCTTTACTCTGTTTTATATTCTCAGAGTTTAGTGATATATATATATATATATATATATATATATATATATATATATACATACATACATACATATCTTATTTAATCTCTATTATGTTGTTAGATAGAATAACTTACTGATCTATCATATGATGGTGCAAACCGAGGCACAGAAGGCTTTCTGTGACTTACATATGATATCTACGGTGCTAACCACTCTGCTGGTGTGATACTCCCTGTCTCTGTGGTGGTAACTCCAGACTCTCAAGCAGCCCACACAGAGTGGGGCACTGAAAATAAGCTAGCTGACGATGTCAGTTAGAACATGCATTTTTGATTCAGCCCCTATTTAATTAACACCGAGTCTCTGAGTACAGCGTTAAATTTGCTAGGGTATAGGTTCTGATCTGTAAGACAGACTTGATCAGAACATCAACTCTGTTATACTCATTGAATAAAATAATACATGGAAAACTGGAGCAGACATAGGGGGATGTTTCCTTAGCAGGGCTCCCTTGTTTGCAATCGTATTTTGGGCTTATGTGGCACATGACTCCCCTTCTAAGCTACCTCCCTAGTGTACTGATTTCATGGACACTTTTCTCTAACTTGAGGACCACACAGGGGACTGACTGTTTCTTTAGTGCTTTAAATGTCAGGGTGCTTTTTTATATCCCAGGCAGTAATTTACTGTTGACAGTGATGGATTATTATTCAGTTTTGATTCATAGCTAGGTTGCCATATAAGGAGAGAGTGGCATATCAATGAGGTGGGCTGCTGTTTTAAATATGGGAAATATTTTCAGTAATTTCCTAATTAGCATGAGTGGATGTAAAAGCCATTTCTGGGCTGGGTGAGTAGAGTATGCTTATTGCTATTATGAGTCCTTATGGCTGATATTTTCTGCAGTGGATCCAGCCAGCTCATGCTCTCTGATGGGATCTGTCCCTGTAACATGTATCTGGGGGCCCAGTGTGTTGACTTTGTGCTAAAGAAGATCAGTGGCAGTACAGATACTGACTCAGATTGTCCCAAGGAAGGATCTGAAATCTGCCCAAGCTTTCCTCTTCTGATAAGTGTAAAAACCATCTTTGATCTCTTTTCCTCCATGGAAAACATAAGAGGATTGAAATCTGAAAAATATTAAACTTAGAGTCAAGCTATAATAAAAAAAATTGCTAGCCTTTTACTTGATTTTATTTTAATCCTAGGGCCTTACTGGTTTGCTTCATAAGATCAAAGTCTTTGCCCATCAGAATGCCTGTGATGTTTTAAGAGAATTGGGGAAAGGAGTGGGATTAAAGACTATGTCTATCTTTAAAGCTGGCGGGGCCAGGGAGACAAAGTGAATACATATTTCAGTGAATTAAGTAGTATGGTTGTCCATAGAATAGCCTCACATTTTTACCTCTCCGCTTAAGGAAGATTCCAGAAAGTAGCAGAAGAGTATTTATTATTTTGGAACCAAGGAAACCATCCCTTGTAATGCTCCCTGTGATTGGATAAGAATCGTGACCTATGTTTAAAAAAATGTTTATGTATAAGTAATGTGCATGTCTATCTATGTATGAATGGGCATATATGTATATGTGATTGATTATGCCTAAAGTCCAAATGTGAATGTTGAGTATGATCTTAGTCAGTGTTCTATTGCTATGAAGAACCAAGTGTTCAACATACTGGTTAGGTCATAAAATTAGGATGTCTTAAAGCTACAGGACTTGTTTCTGTAAACTGCCTTTGGGGTTAACTTAGATCTCTCCTCTCCCTGTTTCACTTGAACGGTGGGTTCATCAAGCATCAAAGATTATGAATTGTGCTAATTCCTTAGCATTAACTCTCTTTTCTCTGTGTGTATGTGCGTGCAGATATGTGTTCACATACCATAGCCTATTTTACATTTTACCCAGGAAGTAGATACTACTCTACAAATAACTAAAATATGGATATAGCTTTGGGTTGAAGTTTAAAGAGTTTTGAGTTACTTTCGGGGTAGAGCCTGGATTGTCTCTAAAAGAGCATTGGGGAATGGACATTTTGATGACAGTTCAGATGCACTTCACTTTGTCTTCTGGTTTCTCTCTCTTAAAAAATGGACTGGGACTGCAAGCTTGTTCAACCACTCTGGAAATCAGTCTGGCGGTTCCTCAGAAAATTGAACATAGTACTACCGGAAGATCCAGCAATACCTCTACTAGGCATATATCCAAGAGGTTCCATCTGGTAATAAGGACACATGTTCCACTATGTTCATGGCAGCCTTATTCATAATAGCCAGAAGCTGGAAGGAACCCAGATGTCCCTCAACAGAGGAATGGATAAAAAAATTTTGGTACATTTACACAATGGAGTACTACTCAGCTATTAGAAACAATGAATATATGAAATTCCTAGGCAAATGGATGGATCTGGAGGGTGTCATCCTGAGTGAGGTAACCCAATCACAAAAGAACTCACATAACATGTACTCACTGATATGTGGATATTAGCCCAGAAGCCTAGACTACCCAAGATACAATNCAGAAGTGGATGCTCACAGTCAGCTATTAGTTGGAACACAGGACTCCCAAGGAAGGAGCTAGAGAAAGTACCCAAGGAGCTGAAGGGGTCTTCAACCCTATAGGTGGAAGAATAACATGAACTAACTAGTTCCCCCTGTGCTCATGTCTCTAGCTGCATATATGGAAGAAGATGGCCTAGTTGGCCATCATTGGGAAGAAAGGCCGCTTGGTCATGCAGACTTTATAGGCCCCAGTACAGGGGAACACCAGGGCCATTATTTGGGAGGGGGTGGATAGGGGAGCAGTGTGGGGATGGGGGAGGGTATGGGGAACTTTCTGGATAACACTTGAAATGTAAATGAAGAAAATATCTAATAAAGAAAAGAAATGGACTGTATCTTGTGCCTCTTTTACAAGGCACTAACTTGTCAGATCATCAGAGATACACAGCTGGAGAGAAATTTACCTCCGAATGAATCATGCTTCAGTTTCTACCCACGCCTGAAGTAGATATTTTGAGGAGAGCTGAGATTCAGAACCAATGCTGGAATTTTCTAAGACATTGGGGTTTGTGGATGGACACATTTTGCATGTGAGATAAATATGGATCTGGGAAGCATGTATAGAGATAGACAAGAGGAGAAGGAGAGAGAGAATATGAATATCATTCACAGACAATCCTTAGCTTTGCTGAAATATAGCGCAATGGAAAAGTATGAAAAGGGAAGCATGGTATTTCAGTGGCTTATTTTTTAAATTCTTAGCTTGATTTTTTTTCTTAAAGAACCATTGTTTCCATATTTACTAATCCCACTAATACTCTTTCAGTAGATGTTAGAAACGTGTGATAAACAATGATCAATTTAGTTTGATTTATTAAATACTTTGAAAATGTATGCCACAGAACTCTGTAGATAGCCAGAGTCTCTGGAAGTGCTTTCAATCTAAAACACCTAGGTGATCTCTGTGTCTCTGTGTATGTTCTGGTTACTATCGCTGAGAGATCCCAACAGGGGTACAAAACTCTGTGGGAGATTCAAGGACCATTTTTGGCGTTGTATTGATACTGGCCACTGAAAGCAACAGGCTATCAGAAGCATGGTAGGAGAAGCCACAGTTGCTTCTCCAGGCTGCCTCAGATTATCTTCTCTTTTGAATTCTTGGGAATCGTTTCCCAAGGGTTTTATGAATTTTATTTCAGTGTTATTAATTTTATTTCAGGTTCCTTTTTTATTAGCTCATCTGCTATTACTTTACTTCCTTTTAAACTTGATTTTTTTCCTTATGTTTTAACTGACTTTGTTTAGATAATCTATTTGATCATCTATAATAGCTATGTGTGGTTACCCAAGAGATGGGTTTGAAAGCCTATTGCTTTAGTTCATGGACTACAGCAACTTGCAATATCAAAGGGTGGCAAGTACATTGGACTTGTAAACATTCAGTTGTGGCCATTAGGCAATGCAAACTTTTTCATAGCTGTCAATCAAGACCCTCTTTCTAAGGGAGCTCCCTTCCCTTGAAGACTTTGGAAAGTGAAATACACATGTTTTGATTGAGATGTTTTGTGGCCATGTACTTATTTTGGGTAATAAAGCTAGAGTGAAAACATTATGGAATAGAGAGGTGCAAATGGTTAGCACAAGTATGACTGTATTGAGGCTGGAATCGCACAGGGCATTCCTTGTTTGGTCAGTGAGACCCAAGTTTAAGAGAGAAACCATTCCTTTGAAAATGTCCTTTCCTTCTGTTTCTACCCATTAAAAACGCTGGGTAGTAATGTGTTTCATGGCATCAGGGAGCACTGCTCTCATTTTCCTCCATGTCAGTTAAAGTAACACTTGAAAATACACTCTACAAAGTGGACACTGCAGATTCTTAGAAATGTTTTTCCCCTCACTGTGTGAAAAGATCCCCAGCTCAAAATCCTTCTGACAGTGTTTGCATCTTTCTTGAGTGCTCTTTAGAGGTTGCCAAAAGGTACTGCCTGACTATGAGTCCTTTAGCCAGATCCTGCCACAGCTTGCCCCATTGTCCTTCTGCTTTTTGAGAAACTGAGTATGTTCTATACTCTGCCCTTTGTATAACAGACACACTGTCTCTCAACCAATCATATGACTGACATTAGGCTATATAGTTGTTTACATAGTCTCTACTTCTTTATTTTTTTGTCCCAACGGCTCCTCTTTGTAACCCCTATAGGCCTGCAAGCAGACAAGAGTACAGGTTGACTTATGTTTGGTAGATAGCTTGGCATCTCAAACATTGCAGAAAGGTCACAAACAGGTCACTAGTCATTTGTTTCCTTGTTTTCTGAGTACCGAACTTAAAAAAAAAAAGAAAACACCAACTGTTTCTGTTTTCTCGGGGCCAAAGTCTAATCAGTATTCCCCCATCATTACCTCCTGAAGCGCTGCATAAACTTTAGTGTAGGTAGGTAAACCACCTTCCCCAGTGACGCCTATCTACTAACCCAGCACTCTGGTAAGAGGCGAGTGGAGCCCTGCATGGTTTGATGCCATCCTAGACAACAAAGGGTGTTCAAGACAGTTATATCCACAGAGAGGTACCCTTTCTCTAGAAACTGAAACAAAAACCACAGCTGCATTAGCCTCAGAGCTTGTGTTTTAAATGAGACAGAGGATAAATCAAGAGGGCTAACTATTGGTGGGGATCAGGGAGTCTTTCAGTTCTGGGAAGGAACATATGTATGGGGGCAAGAGAAGATTACTGGCATTTGCATCCCTAATGGAGAAAAAGCTGGAGTCTTTCATTAGTGAGATCATGGGTCCCTCAAGCTGTTGGATGCATGATAGCACTTTACATTTCCCCCTCTACTTTAATTTCATTAACAATTAAGATTTGCTTAGGCAGAGCCAGCACCCAAAACAGGTTGCTTTGTGCTTAAGCATCTGCTCCTAGGCCTGAGAGCAGTAAGCATGCAATCCACCTCCCTGGGAGGAAGTGTGTGTGTGTGTGTGTGTGTGTGTGTGTGTGTGTGTGTGTGTGTGAGTGTGTGTGTGTGTGTGTGTGTGTGTGTGTGTGTGTGAGAGAGAGAGAGAGAGAGAGAGAGAGAGAGAGAGAGAGAGAAAGTGTGGTAAAGCAGACCTGAGTATTGACTCTTTTAAAACTCGATAGTAATTTCTTATGTTGCTGGTCATGTCTTTTTCATTATTGAATTTTCTTTTCCAGCTGGCAACTAGTTTTAAGGTGACTTTAGGTTATTTTGATCACAAAACAAAACATATCAAGTAAAGAAACTCTTACGTAAAAGAAAACAACAAAGCTTTGGTTATATATATATATATATATATATATTTATATGGAAGAAAAATATCCATACTGAACACTTGGAAAGTCTGAAAACTTATATCATCGTTTCTCTATCCTGAGTTTGCTTTGCAGAATGTCTTGTGGGTTTTAATGGATACCAGTTTTTTTCTTATTATTTAATAAGTCGTCTTCATTGTAATAAGGAGCTCAGAAGTGCTGTTTTCCCATAGAATGAATATATCTCTATCTATATGTCTATATCTATATTAAACAAACGCATGAACATATGTGGTAGCAAGGATGAACTTTAGCCATTTTGCTTTCAAACACCTCACAACTAGGTAGAGTCAAAAGGTATTTAAGAACTTTCTATGAGAAGTCGAACATAAGCCAGCACATTGGATATCACATGCATAGCCAAGTTCACAAATGATCCTTCTTTTTCTTATCCTTCATAATTCTCATCATTTCAGCTAGCTTTATAACTCTAAATAAATACACAATTTACCTGTCTCTTTCAATGATTGACAGTGTTATAGTTAAAAGTTAAATAAAGGATGCTATTCTGAGTGTCTAATTAAATCTTCGATGTCTCTTCAGATCAGCTTCAAGACTTCAGCTCATAATGCTTCTAAAAAAAATAAGATAATGTATTACATATGCTGATAGTCTCAAATCAATAATATTTTTTCATATTTTATTTATATTCTAATTTGATTATTTAAGTTATTTATGTTGAACTACTTTCCTAGAACCCTTAGTACTCTTTCTTATTCAAGAATTTTTTTTTATACTTCAAAATATCCTTTGAGAAAACCAAGCATTATTATATCCATCTTGTAGATGGAAAATGAGATGGTAAAAAACATCCTCTTTCCAAGATTCCCCACTGAAACTATGTATGTACTTGGACCGCCATCTAAAGCCTGCAACTTCTGAAAATGGAGTCAAATGTTCGGAACATTTTTTCAGAATTAATTATCCAGAATAATTTGACATAGCAAAAAATCTCTTCTTTTAATGTTTCAATTTGTCTGCTATAATCTTTCATGACTTCTGTTCTTTAGCTGTCACTGGTATTTCAATTCTATTTCATAAGAAGGACTCAGAACTGCCCCCAAATGCTACTCATCTTATGCATCCACAATAGAAGATATTCCCAAGCAAGGCTTTGGCATCATTTCTGTTGGCTACTTCTGATTTCTTTCTGTGTGTGTTGAACATTCTCTAGGCTTGCATAGAGGAATGGACCCTGAGCACAGGCAGGCTCTCTCTCACAATGCAGACCCTTTGAGGCTCTGCCTGGGACAAGCAGTTTGACAGCTAGTCTCATTGCCAAGTGATGGCTGAGAGACTCTTTCTAATCACAGGAGAATGGAGACCGAGGACTCTGGACTTGCCAGAGGTGCTGTCAGAACTCAGAAAGCCAACACTGGGGAAGGCAGTATATGTAGGAAGAGATAAGAAAGTATGTCAAAATACTTTTTTACTAGCAGGATTTTGGGGGCAATGTGAACATTTTTATTTGGCTGGCAGAAGGTCTTCCAACTAAATAAGAGAGACAGAAATTAAGGAGATTTCTTTGGGTAATCTATTCACAAGCTCNGAGAGAGAGAGAGAGAGAGAGAGAGAGAGAGAGAGAGAGTGCTGTCCTATCCTATTCTATTCTAGCACTGTTCAGTGGGTCTCTCCAGGGAAGAGTTACCTAGAACTCACTTATGCTCTCCATTCATTTGCTTAAGACAGGTAATTAAATCATTTCAAAGACAGGTGTACTTATGAATGAACATTTCATAGAAATACGAAATAGTAGCAGTAAATGCCTTAGATTGACATTCAAGAAAGGAACTTATTTCCTAAGTTTTTCATTATCTTTTGTGTGTGTGTGTGTGTGTGTGTGTGTGTGTGTGTGTGTGTATGTGTGTGTGTGTGTGTGTGTGTGTGTGTGTGTGTATGTGTGTGTGTGTGTGTGTTGCTGTAGGTCCTTGTATATGTGATTTAATTCCTCTACAACTGAATTATGCCCCCAGACAAAGAAATGATTGGTTTATTTACTAATAAAAGATATACATATTAAAATTGCAGAGATATTGAATTCTTTACTAGCAGAAAATTTGTTCTTTATACACTAATTTGCGGTAAGCTGCAGGTGCTGAATATACAATCATACTAAAGATTCATCTGGTAAGCAGTGTCTGCTATCAGCACCTACAGGCCTATACGGTCCCCCAATGCACTGCATGGGTAGAAGCAAAATTAACCTCATTTACTGCATGCAGTAAGTGTTTTTTAGAGAGTAAGAACCACTTAGGCTGATTTGGACTGAAAGATTAATTAATATTTTTCAATAAATTATTTATTTTACATATTATGTTGACTTATGTTCCCTCCACTCCTATTCTCCCTAGGACAGTTATTATGATAGGTTGGTAGATTTTGGTCAACAGCCTTTTCTGCCTCTATTGTGATAATCATGTAATTTCTGTCTTGACCAAAATAAATAATATTTTTTAATGTGCATCTGGTTTGAAATGTTTCTGTTAAGAATTTTACATTTATTTTCATTTTGAGTATTGCTCTGTAGTTATGATTTCCCCTGGTTTGGGTATTAGAGAAATACTGGCTTTGGAAAAAGAGGTGGGAAATGCTCCGTCTGTATCTATATTGTAGAATATTGGGGGAAGTATTGCTTGTAGTTCTCCTTTAAATGTTTGCTACAATTCTTCTGGGAATCTATCAGGAGCCAAACTGTTTTTATTCAGGTGATCCTTGGTATTATTGCTTCAATATCATGCTTGTTATTATTGGTCTGCATAAATTATTGATCTTATCTTGATTTGACTTTGTTGTATAATATATATGTAGAAAATCATCCACTTCTTTTAGGTTTCTAAGTTTAGTGAAATAACAGTGTTCTGGATTTCTTGGTACCACTGTGATGCTGGCCTGTTCATCTCTAATTTTGTTAATTTGGGTCTCTTATCCCTTTAGTTAATTTGGCAAAGAATTTTGTGAATTTATTTTATCTTTACTGAAATGAAACTCTTTGTACTGTTGATTATTTTATATTGTTTTTAATACTTATTTGCATTTCATTAATCCTGTTTTTGAAACCAATCATGAGTCTGATTACTTGATGAGGAGGGTGGCTAGAGAGGTGAGTCCATTGATATTCAGCAGGATTTTTGAAGATGTGTATTAGTTCCTTTCATTCTTTTAAGCAAATTTTATGATGTTCAGTTTTTCATGAATAAGTAAAATAGTATGACTTCTTCACCTTTCTTCAAGTAGCCTATTATAATATAGCAGAGATATTCCTTACAGCAACTCCTGTTAGGTTTGTTTGGTAGTCATGAACTCTAGCCTGCTGTTATCATGGAAAGCTTTTCTTTCTTTGTGTTATGATAGATAATTTTGCTCATCAGAGGAGCCTGGTTTGGCACCTATGTTCTTTCAGGACTTGAGGCCAATGTCTTCAATTCTTCTGGCCTTTAGTTTCCACTGAGAAACTTGCTGTTACTCTCAAAGATGTGACTTCAAATGATGTATAAGCTTTTGATTTTATACCTTTCAGTACCTTCTCTATAATCCATATATATATATATAGTGTCTTAACTAAAGTATGGAATGGAGGAATGTATTTTCTTCTCTTTTCTCCTTGCTGTTCTGCTGCCTCTTGTGCCTAAATTTGGGGATTTTTTTCTATGATTTTTAGAAGATGCATTCTGCACCTTTGATCTAGAATTTGTTTTCTTTCATAAATTTGATATTTTCATACTATGGTATAGTCCCTGAATATTCTGTTTGTGATGTTTTTTTTTTTTTTTTTAATTTAGCATTTTTTGAGAGAGTGATCTAATTCATAAAGTTTATCATTGGCCAGGGTTTTCCATCATCTTATGCTTTGTTCTGTTGATGAGGCTTTTTTTATATTAGAGTTTTTTATTTCTTCTCTTAGTCTCATGCTCAGTTTTTTGTAATCAAATATTTCTCTCTATTGAATTCGGGTTTTGTACCCTATGATGTTTTCAGTACTATATTCAGCCCTTTTTATTTTCTTTGATTTTAATCTGTTACTGGTCTCTTGAAATTCATTCTGGTGTTTATACAAGAGCCTGTTGAGTTCTTTGAACTCCTTGAGCATGTTTAGAACTGTTCTTTTAAGTTTTTGTTCTGAATTTCGTTTACCTTTTATGTTGATGCTCTTGGTGGTCATTACTGTGGAATTGATAGCTGAAGGGACTTTTTTTTTTTTCTAGTTATTTTCTGTTGCTTCTAGTTTTTGAGGTAATACCTGGGTGTCTATACTCAGGCCATCAGTTTTATCTTTTTAAGTTAATTTTTAGCCTACTGGTCAGAGGTCACCCAATTAATGATTTGCAGATTTAAAGAAATGGATCTTATTGAAGGAGATGTCTTCACAGGACAACATGGGCAGCTAGAGAAAACCATAAGGCATGCCAGAGGAGTGGGCAGCTTAAGAAATCCAGAGGGGTAGAGACAAAGAATTATATCCTATAAAAATTAGTTCAATTAGATGCTGGAGGCTCTGTGGGCTGGATATGAAAAGCAGGTCTTAGAGACAGTGTGGCCATGGTTATAGTAGGAGGAAGGACCAGATATCTCAAAAGGGTCTGGCAGGCTGTATTGGCTGGATGCTTAGAAAACTTTCCTAGCTGGGTTTCTCAATGGACAATAGCAACCACATATTTAAATGGTTATTTTTAAAAAATGATTATATTTTGTACATGTGTTTTGGTGTATGTGCCTTATCCTGTGTGTGATGGGATACAAATTCTGATTAGGGGCAACAGCTTAAAAGAGTAAGCTCCATCTCCAGTCCATAATTTGTAACACTTTTGAATTAAGACCTCTTTCCCCTCATTGAGCTTGCTCCTCAACAATGGCTGGTATGCACTCAGCAAGGTTTGTGAATAATGTTGGTAGGCTCCAGAAGAGTGAGCATGACGTCCGTCGTTGGAAGGCCCTGTACCCCCTAGACTCAGCAGCCTGATGCATCCAATCCCATCCCTTTAATTATGACAGTTGACCTGCAAAGTACATTGACAGAAGAGTTAGAGGACTTGGTCAAAGGAATAACTTTCATTAATGAAATGTTTGCGTCCTTAAGAATGTGGTTGTGGGGGCTAGAGAGATCACTCAGCGGTTAAGAAATCCAGAGGTCCTAAGTTCAGTTCCTAGCAATCACATAGTGGCTCACAACCATATGAAATGGAATCTGATGCCCTCTTCTGATGTGTGTGAAGATGGCAATAGTGCACTCATAAAGATTTAATAAATAAATAAATAAATGATTGATAGATGATAGAGATAGATAGATGATAGATAGATAGATAGATAGACAGACAGACAGACAGACAGACAGACAGACAGGTGCAGTTATGTGAACAAGTTCAGCTTTGCTTGTTCCCATTCCCCATCCTCTGGACAGTTTGCAGTCAGTGCATCAGCAAACGCTGCATCAGTCGTGATTGCGCCCTACTGAGACAAAGCTTGCTTCTAGACATCCTCTCCAGCAGACCAAGTGCTTATCTCTTGTCTGTTGTTTCCTCTCTTGGAAGTTTATCTCTTTGATGCATCACAATTTACTGACCAAAGGACAGGCAATCTCCCACCATATACTACTCAGTGGCTGCCTTCAGTCCAGGTGCCTGGGAAACTTTCTTCTCCAGGGTGCAGACTTGTAAACAAATCATGTAAACAGGGTTTAATTATGTTTGCTCTGGCATCATTTAGCTAGAGGAAACATCTTTTTTGGTTTTTCGTTTTGGGTTTTTTTTTGGGGGGGTATTGTTTTGGTTTTGGTTTTGATTTTATTTTTTAACCATGAACTCCTTTACTCTTACCTTGAAAGTTTGGGTTTAATATGGACAGGTTCTGGAGAAGTGAAGCTTGGGGTAGGGGCTCCGCAAACTGTTTGTATGCTGCTTGTCTTCCGAAATAGGACATCGGGAATACATAACAGTAAATATTTTTACACTGCTTCTCACTAGTTGCTCAAGAGCTGGCATGTTGAGGAACATTTGTGAGTCACGCGGGCTCACACAGTGCATGTTCTTTTGCTCACACCCTAACAGTTTTTAATTGATACTTCTGCGGGAAATTCTAAACATCTGCTATGCTAGGTCAATCCTGTGCAAATGTAAGGATCAAGTCAGAAGTAAGCAAATACCTTGCACCACTCAAACCGAAGGCAGCATTAAGCAGCGTGACAAACAAGCTCTATCTCCATCTTCTTACATTTAAAACAGCAAGTCCCTGTTTGAATAGCACTAAGCCACATGTAGTGTTTGCTAGTTTTAAAGGAAGTATGTCTTTCCTCTTTTATTGACAGCATTAAAATGCTTCCAGTAGAGTCCTCTGTTTCTGTGAAGCTGTTTGTACAAGAACCAGTAGCCAACACATTTCCCTCCCTGTGAAAAACATCTCTGACATCTCTTGGGCTGCTGAACTTCCCGTAGCACTTGGCACAAATCATGTTCATGCGACTCTTAGGGGTGACAGGACAGAGGGGCACCAGTTGATAGTGTTATTAAATTGAATGCAGGCCTAAGATGTAGAAATGCTGAGAAGAAAGACACACCAGAGAGTATACATGTAGACTTTCCAAGAACCATAAGATGTTGAGGTAGACCAAATATGGCTCTTCAAGTGCAAGCATGCAGTTGGCTTATCCATCATTGGTCATATACATTATTTTGTTGGTCTTTAAGAAAATCTTTATCTTCTCTTTTGACTTGCAACATTTGCTCTGGAGATGCCTTGATAGACTTATAATCTGATATGGTAGAAATCAGGAGCCACTGGGGTTGTGTAAGGTGGCTAATACATGACCATTCCCTGTAAATGAGGGTTTCTGATGAGATTCCCAGAGGAAACAACTCAGTGGATTTTTACGTTCCTCAAGACTATGACTACAGAGAGAGTCAAAATAAACCCATTTGTATAGAAAAGTGCAGTGTCTGAGATAAACTCCTGAGAAATCCTTACATCAGGGCCTGTCTGGTGGAGGTCAGCCAAAGAAAACCTCTCTCTGCGGTGGCTCTGCTCCACCCCCTCAGGCTTTGCTTCTGTGATTTTTCTTTTGTCTTTAAAGAGTAGAAATCCTAAAACAGAAGTTTTCAAATGCAGAGCATGAGAGGCAAGCCCCAGTGAAAAGGAAGCAAGTGCTTTAAGTCAGCTAGAGATGAGGGAAAGTCCCTGTGGTCACCTGAAGCCAAGGCTTAGCTGTGCCCTTCTTGGTTGAAATCTCTGCACAAGGGCAGAGTGGAACACTTGTCATGAAATAAATCATACCCGGGGTCTCCCTGGACTGAATAGTGTATATCTTTAGCAACAACAAAAAAAGGCAGAAAGAAGGCAAAAACAAAACAAGAAAGTCCAAGCGTCTTGACTCAACTTTGGCAATTGGAATAAAAGGTTTGGACGAAAGCATTCCATTTCTGGACTCACTAGACTGCAGCTAATGACTGAGGGATTCCTGTGAGCCTCACACATACCTTGCTCTGGGATTGTACTCAAGAACAAATCTAATTTGGGACCTTGCCTGATGTTATAGATAGGAAGCGCAAATGTCTCTATGTCTGTGAAACTAATTGCTGTTGGTCCAATAGAGTTTCCCTCTGTTGCCACAAAAGCACAACGCCCACACCAAAGAGAGTAAGAGCTAGTTTATTCTGGAGCTAAATATTGATAACTATGGTGAAAACACATATTTAGGTTACAGCAAATATCATGCACCAGCAGTTTTCATATTAACAAAATGGAAGCAATTCATGATCAAGGCCCTTTTAAATACACATAGGTCAGGTATGTGGGTTTCAGCAAAGCAGGTTAAATATGTACTATAGATCTTAGATGATATCAGATGATATTTTTAGCCCCTGGATTGGTGGAAGCTAGTTAATACAGTCCAAAAGTCTTACCTAGTAGTCACAAAAATGTTAGGTCAAAGCAGGACAGAGAAATTTGGATGGTAGTTAGAGAGTAAGTTAGCTGTGGTCCTGCACTATGTGGGCCACACACAGCCCCAAAAGTTGTAATATGTCAATAGACCTCACAGAATCTTTAGCATGGCTTCATCCTCCACCCAAGGGAACGTTAGTTCACACTTGGTTCACTTAACCATGAAACAAATGTGATCTGGATGGTTGCTTATGAGAGCATGCATTATGGATCCTATGTAAAATGAAAACATTTCATTAATACATACAAATAAAATATGAGTGTCCATAGAGGAGTAGATGACATATTCTTTTCAAGAGTTGGCAAAAGAGACCTCTGATACTAGAGATTTACGAACATACATGTTCGTACATGTGTCATTCTCTTATAGCCATTTATAAACACATTTTGTAGAAACCTAACCTCTTAATGTTTATGGCATCTCACTGAGGTGAGCATCTCCTGGTGGCTCCTAAGTACAGAGCACAGATTGATAGACTCAGTATCAGGTATCTGCTAGAACAGAGGGCTTTCTTTCCTTACATCCAAAGCCTGTCTCTCTCCATCATACCCCACATCTCCCCTTTCTATCCTTCCATCTGTCCTCTTTTCCCTTGTCCCCATTAGGCTTCAGACCTCTGTAGCTATACCATTTGCGGAGGGGCATAATCAGATGCTGGGGTTGCCCTTATCACTACTCTATGTGTAGATGCCCACTGAGTCGCAAGGATACTGCATAGCTCACTTATATCATGTAAGGGAGCTCAAGAGCCTCCTGGAACATCCAGGAACTCTCCAATAAGCACTTCACAGATACCCCATAGTGCCTACAGGAACCCAGTTTCAGGGCCACCAGTGGGTACCAGACTGAGAGGATGGAAAGTCAGTGTGTATACATCATGTACTCTTTCATCCGTACTTTTAAAAGATTTTCAGATTATGTAAAAACACCTAGTGTATGCAGATACTCGAGGAATCATTGTTACATTGTGCTTTTGTGGGGAATAATTTTATGTCTGTACATGCTGAAGACAGATACAGTTTTCTCTCCTGAATATTTCTAGTGTGTGATACAGGGAGTTCACAGTTCACAGAGGTGAGCAACTTCTGGTATAGTGAGCACCTTCTGGTTGATAGTCTCAGTATCAGATATATGTTAGAACAGCAGACTCAAATCAGATGTGTTTTTCTTCCTTACAAGCAAAGCCTGTCTCTCTCCCAGAATCTACATGTTTCTTTCAGCTCATCTCAGAGGCTGTACAATATAGATATCCCTACAGATAGCTTTGCAATAAGGCAAGAAAACTGTGGTTACGCTAATCGCCATTAAAAGTGTAGCTCACCAGCCATGAGCATCAAGATTCCTTTGGAATTAACTAGAAATAAAAAATATCATGTCTCATGCCACAACAACTGATTTAAAAAATATCCATTTCATCAGAGTCCCAGATAGCATGAGGCATTGCCATTGCTGGCTCTAGAAGATATACCAGGAATGAAAACTTCTATCCAGGAGAGTCCCTGGCCCAATATCAGAGCTGGCAAAGCTCTGGGGCTGGTTTGACCCCATGCCAGCTCAGGACTGAGAGACTGAACCTGTTAGGCATACATTTGTATTCTCTCCTAGAGAGGCAAAGAGTAATTAGTCGCGTAAATTTCTGTTAATTACCAGGGTTAAACTGTGCTGGAAGTTTACTTAATGGGAAAGGAGTTAGAATGTTAATCTCCACTCTTGTTGTTACCCTCCGGTATCTCTCATGAATGAGAAGGATTCAAAGTGGTTTCCTGTGTGCATTGAAATCTTAATCCACAAAAGTTGGGTAGCAAAAGCCATGGAGTTCAACAGCCTTCGTTACATGCTGGCAGCTGGCATCTAATGTGCATGATTCCAGGTACAAGAAAGAAATCTGCACAGCAAGGAAGATGCTTTCCCTTGCATTTACCCTTGAAATGACTGCCAGGTTTGGGGAATAGGAATGAGCTGTAGCCTTTACAGATGGAGAGGATACAGAAGAAGGGGGTATGAGAGTGTTACTGTCAGAGGGGGGTATAGGAAAACACTGAGAGAGGCCCATAGTCACTGAAGATCTGAGCAGGCTCTCATGCTTCATTCTGGTTTTATAACAGCAGGATTGAGAAGTATCAACTCTGGAGCAAATCCTAGCTCAAACCTTGAATTAATATTGACAAAACTATATTGCCCAACTTTCCCATTTTGCTCTTTTTCATAGGGAAAAAAATAGCAGTAGTTAGCACCATAGCTCTAAAGGGCCAATGGCAGGTCTTCATGTAATTAGGCATTGTCTCTGAAGCTACCCTAGCAATACCAGGAAGTAGTAGCTATTGGCACTAGAGTTAGCAGATCACTATCTCATAGTTCTCTCTTAAGAGCTCTGTGCTCTGAAGAAGTGTGACTCCACAGTGGCTTTTTCTTCTCCCATGATGACACAAATTCTACTTTCCCGTCCTACTACTCAGGTTCCATCTCAATGTTCCCTCTGCAAATTAAGGAAAATTTGTACCAATTGCCCAATTGTACTCAAGAGAAAAAGCCATTGTCCTATATTCTATAGACTTACAACCCATGTGGGCATGTCAGGAGACTTGGATCAAATCACTTAGAAATGATGAAGATATCAGGAAATTATGGGGCTATTTTAAGAACAGAATGAAGTAGGTCCTAGTGTGACTCATTGGCTAGTATTTACTCAGGCAGGGAGGCTAGCAGGAATGTGCCTCAGAGGGTCTGAGGATTGACTAGAAGCACTGGCATTTAAGACAAAGAGACAGCATCATTGGAGTTACAGCTTTGGTCCAGTAGACACAATGAAGAATCTTTTGGAGTTATGTGGTGATAACTAATATAAATATGAAACTCAGATGACATCCCGAGAGGAGGAGAGTTAGAATTTGTAGGGATAAAAAAGATGCCTGTTCTGTAGGAAGCAGGTGGAAAATGTCACCCTTGATGCAAAATCAACACTAATTTCCACTTCTTCTTCTTTTAACTATGGAGATGGCTTTATTTTTAAATCAAAGCCTAGTATCACAATATTAGATAGTATGTATGGGGAAACAATTCTGCCTGGCAAATGACTGTAGAGTCAGACTACCCTGGTCAAATGCCCACTTGGATCCCTACTGGGCAAATGGAGCTCTGTGTCTTAACCTCTGTGTGTCATTTCTTAAGTCTCGGGTCTATCAGGATACTCAAGTTATCACATTAAGGGTTTTCTAATAAATACTTAATCCTGAGAAACATCCAACCAGTTACAGTGTGGTATTCAGCTTTGTGTTATTGTAACTAATACCTGAGATTACCTGCTTAAACAGAGAGCAAAAGCTTTATGTTGGCTCATCATTTGAACACCTAGTCAGCAGCATGTCAGCCTCGGTGCCATTGGTCTGTGGCAAGGCAGCACAACATGATGAGGATGCGCGGTAGTGCAGTATTCTCAGTTGATGCTTAAGAAACAAAAATAGGGGAACATGTGGACACCAGCATTTCATTATTTCCTCCAAGGACACTCCCTATCCCTAGTCTGCCCCTGATCATTATTGTTCTTCTGCTAGGCCCTGTCCTCCAAAGATCTCCTCACATCTGGGTAGCACTACATGTTAATGTTCAAACTTTCAAGACAGGGAACAAGTGAGGGACATTTAAGACCCAAACACATGCCATTATTATCATGGCTTCTTTCAGCTTTGACTGTGTGTGACATTCTCTAGTTGAGATTGCTTAAGTCATGAAAGTGCTTAGCACTTGGTGGGTTACTAATTCTGTGCTTCAGTGAAGGTATTTGAAGCTCGGGTACTTTCGACTGTATGTTGTGAGTTGCAGGGTGGCTTTCCACAGGGCAGCAAGATTGCAACAATGGCTCCTGTCATCATGTTCAGGCACAGCATTGCCCAGCCTTTCTTGTTGAGTGCAGGTATTTTTTTTTAAATCTCACATTCACCAGCAGCATACTCTCACTCACCTCGCAATGGCTGTTGTTGTTGTCTTCTCCTTCTCTTTCTTCCTCTTGATCTTGCTCTTGCTTTTCTCCTCCTCGAAAAACTCCTCCTCCTNAGCTGGTTTTGCTTCCAAAGCTCATAATTTAAAATCCGTACTTTACCACATGAGTCATAAGCCTGCTTGCTTTTCATAGGGCACACATCTGTTGAGGAGCCCAAGTGCATTAATTTGCTTAGGGTGGGGCCCAGATCTGTTGAGGAGTCTGAGAATCCTGATTGCATCATTGTATAGATTGTGGTTTGAATAGGGATTCAGAAGCATGTAGGCATCTATGATGGATAGTTTCACAAGGAAGATTGGCCTGCAAGACTCGATTGCCTGTGGGAGACCTGAAGCCAGAGACCAGCTGGATAACCTTATCTAATGCCTAAACTCTTTAAAGGTTTCCACCTCTTAGTTGACACCCTGAGGACCAACCCTCAAAGGTATTCTTAGAGGATCAGCCAGTACTGACCCTTTAAAGGGCAGGAACCCAGTGGTAACATAGCTTGGTTGGTGGAGAAATATGTATGGGTTCTGCTCTTTGACATAAGAGCTCAAGAGGAAACAATGTCAGGGCCCAGCATTTAGGACTGTGTAAAACCTGTGCTTTAATGGGACATGGGTAGACCTGAAATCCTAGCATGGGAGCCCTGGAGCTTCAGTGTTCTTTCTTGTTGAAGGTAGATGTAGTAGTGACAGGCTCAAGGCTATTACATCCATGAACAATTCAGATAGATAGATAGATAGATAGATAGATAGATAGATAGATAGATAGATAGACATAGACATAGACATAGACATAGACATAGACATAGACATAGATATAGATATAGATGTAGATATAGATATAATAGTTATGGATATGGATATATAGATACAGATATTAGTATGTTTTGAAAGTTCACCTGGGATCTTCATGCCAGGCTAATTCTCAGTTTACCACAGTTTTTGAACTTGTTTGCATCCCGTAGTTCTGGTGTGGTGTGTGTGTGTGTGTGTGTGTGTGTGTGTGTGTGTGTTCCAGGCTGTCCTTGAAATTACAATGTAGCCTAGCTGCTTCAAGTTCTTGGCAGTCTTCCTGCCTCAGCTTCCAGAGTATTGGGATTATTGGCCTGAATCGCCCACCACACTCAGTTTAGTGCATTCTTAAATGATAGACTACTGGATGGAGATTCTTTTGTTTGTTTTATTTAAACTCGATATTATTTTCAGTTATAGTTGAGAAAAATTAAAACTCTGGCTGTGCATTAGATTATTCATATACTTTTTTTTTTTACTTATCCTCCTGACAATTAGTTTTTATGATAAGGATCCCAGAGAAGGATCATGGCAGGGTTTTGGGTGGCAAGCTGTTGCCTGGGAACCTTCTCTTCCAATTTCTAAATAGGTTTTCAAGAATTTGCCCTCCACAGAGAAAATGTGAGATGCCAATGAAAAGATGAAACTGGTTTCTTGTCAAAGATTTCTTAGAGAAAGCTGACAGAAACCGGGTTAGGGTAGATTGGTGGTCAGTGTAGAGACAACTGTCTCTTGAGATGAGGGATCAGCACTGGCTATGAGCTTCTCCAGCTGTGGAATTCACTGGCAAATAAAGCTGTGGACCTTCTTTCACAGTCTAGAAATAGTCTGGAGATGTTTTAGCTACAGAAAATGAAGTCTAGTGCAATATATACAAAGAGTTTGAATTAGTGGTCATATTTTCAAAACTTAAGATGTGTGTGAATTTATTAAGAATAGTCAGTATCAAATGAAGATGGAGGTTAAAAAATATTTTTTTCACTCTTTCAAGTCCAATATAAGAAGCCTTCACTTAATGGATGAGACTTGAAATCTTAGGGATCATGAGGAATTTAGCTATGCACATAAAAGTATGACCGTCTAGGAAGTGCTCTCTTCCACATTATAATTAGTGAACAGTTGGAGCTGAGTTACCCAGAAGCTATGCAGATGCAGGGAGAATGGAGTGAGGTGATTCACCATCACCATAGCACTGATGGACCCAAAGAGTAAGTATCAGATTTGAGTAAGAGCGCAGATTCTCCATTTCCTGTGTGTTTGTCACTCAACGAAAATAGATACATCATTGTTCCTAATAGGGATAAGAGCCAGCCTAGCCTCATCCCTTCCTGGGATATGTGGGGATTCACTAAGGAAAGGAAATAAGAAAGGAGGGCATACGGGAAGCCCTCTTGGGAAAAAGATTCTTGGGAAGATGTTTTGGCTTGTTTACTGCTCAAGGGCAGCATATATCATTTGTTTTTGCTTTTAGAGGGAGGAACACATTACAGGTTTGATTCTTGATGTGTAGACTTTTCCTGACCTGAGTGCTCACCCCATCCTTTCTCATGCTTTCATATAAGGAAAGACAAAACAAAATAAACAAATGGTTTTTTCTTTCCTATCCTCAGTACAACAGAATACATCTGTGCCTATGTTCTGTATGTGGGAATTCTTGGTATATTCTTCAGTTGATTCATTGAATTCAATTCAAAATGCACGCTGTTGGTTTAGAGATATTACTAGGGCTCAGTGCTAAAAGATCCCACACACAGGGTGCCAATCAGAAGACTTCTGCTATGATCTAAGGGCTGTAGACCACAGTTCCTGTGGCTCCTTCCTCAGTCACAATATTTTGTAATGCATTCTTAGTCACTGGTTTGTCACAAAGGATATTACACATAGGACACTGCTGACCACCACAGGGTAGTGTGGGGCTCAGAGCTTCCAGACCCTTCCTGTCCCTACTTAGTTCTTTAAGGTTCTTATGGATGTACCTTGTAGAGGTAGAATCAATGACATTGACTACCATAGTAACCAAACTTCAGCTTCCCTCTGTTATCCAAAGGAGGTGATAGGTCTCAACATTCTCATCATGTCCTGTGCTCTCTAATTCCCCATTCTGAAGTTACTTAGGAGCTCCTGGCCTCCATTCCACTTCATTTCTTTGCCTTTCTTCTTTTTTCTTTCTCTCTTTCTTTCATAGGTCTCTCTCAGTGATATTGACAAAAATATCATCCTATAACTTCTGCCACATTACAGTGCCTAGGGCCCCATAAATCTGATATTGACCACTGTCATATCTTTGCCATTTAGCTCAGGGCAGATTTGCTCAGTGTAAGACCTTTTTGTAGAACTTCTTACTGTTGTGACCAGAGTCCCTAGCGCCTGATTTTCAGAGGGCTGCAGTCTATCCCAGTGGGGAAGTCATGATGGTGAGAATAGGAGACAGAAGCAGGTCAGTCAAATGGGGCAGGGACCCCAGAACAGCAGCTGGGATGTCCTTGCTGGAGACCAGGGATGACAGAGAGGGTTCTGGTTAATAAATCTATGCTCTCTCTCCCTTCCGTGGAAGTTAGATGTGACTGAAACCGAAAGAAGTGACATGTACACCTTACAGATGGGCAAACTAGATTGACTGGCTGAATCCTTCCAAATTCCTCTCCCAAGTTTGTGTCCTGAGTCCTTACAAAAGCCTCCAGACTGTCACCTGTGTGGCATCCACTCCTGGGGATGCATGTCTGCTGTAGAGGAGCTCTGACTCATTTCTTCCCTCAAGTTCCCAATAACTAAAATAGGCTTTTCTAATATTTACCATTTGTGGACTGTGGTTTAAAATTTTTGCATTTGCGAGACAAGAAACTAAAAGCCACCAGCTTTGGGTGGCTTTCGTGGTTGTCCAGTTTTGAAGGAACCTAGCTTCCCTTCCCAACGCCTTCGCCCTTCAGCTATGCCCACAAAGAGCTGAGAGGGAGCTTGTCACTCTGCAAACCACTTCTAAGTTCTCTTTATTAATGGGGAAATGTCTCTGATATCAATAGCATAAAGCTGAGGCTTCCTCACATGACTGGGTCCCAGGAAGCAGAGAGCACAGAACTTGAATCAGAATCCGGTACAACCTTCAGAAGCCCACTCCTAGTGACCTACTTTTTCCAGAGAGGCCATCTTCTTCAGAGCCTATACTTTTCAAAGTAGAGTTTCAAGGTAGAGACTGGATGTTTAATACATGAACCTGTGGGGGAAGATTTCAGATTCAAACCACAGTACTCAGCAATTCATCTTTGCCAGACATGTGAGACATATAGTCAGTCATTAAGCTGCAAATCAATGGAAGACGGTGGTTCACCCAGATAAAGCCAAATTCCTCTAGACTACCTTTCCGGCTGCTCTGTGATTTTGCCATCATCAAGGACTTAAGAGGAAAATTGATGTTACCAAAAATGACATACATAAATCAATGTCTGGTATTTATATAATGTCACATGTAAATTATTAATTTCCTCTTGACAGGAACAAATGTACAGTAACATTTACTAATTTTGTCTAATTAAAAGAGAGAGCAATTATATACCAAAGCCTCCATTTACTGGAAGCCAAATAACAAGACTTCATTTAATCAACTTTTTTTTTCTTCCATGGTCAGAAGGGTATTGTAACTCATAGAACAATCAGACTTTCTGGGACTTTCCCTCTCAAGAAGTATTCATAGATTATGTAATGGAGTCATACAACAGAGCTTCTGTCTTGTGTATTCTTCCAATACCTAGTACCATGCAACGTAATCCTACCAAGTCCTGAGAATGTATAGGTTCAATAAATCTGTCTGTTGGCTAATCCTTTGTAGCCCCAAATCTGTGTCCCAGGCATATGACTATAATTCTCTGCATATAGACACTTTGGCAATTCTTTTTACATAGATGAAGTCATAATCATTTACAACAAAATTAATGTGGACATGCCGCATGGTCAGAGCCTATGTGATGAAGAAGATGGCTGTAGGTATCATCCTTTAGCAGTAAATATGATAATCTAAAGGCAAAATGGCCAGCTCCAATCTTTCTGAAATTCCTGCAATTTGAAACAAGATGAGGTATTCTTTAGATAGCATGAGGTACCATCATTGTGGAGTCAGAAAAAAGATGAGTGGTGTGTTGTCAGGGTTCAAAAATCCAAATGATTTTAAAAATATTTAAATTGTATTTAAAGTCTGAGATGCAATCATTCTAATCCCCCAAATACTCATTCAAGCAGGTTGTCCTATAGAATTCAAATAGGCTAAAATCTGGTAAAAAAAAAAATGTCCAAAATAAAATTGTGGATTTGTTTACTTTGTTGTGTCATATGGTCATCCCCAAAGCATCACTGTTAAATAGGCTGGTCTCTGGAGATCTGTTGGATTCTGGTAGAATGGAGGCATTTGACATCATTGGAAAGCATGGTCTAATACCTAGCTGTAAAAGACTCTTCTTCATGAGTCTTATATAATAACTTACTTCCATATGTGCACATGTGCACAAAACACACAATTAAATATATGAATGAATCAATAAATGAGTGAATACCAGTTTTAAATGTACTTTTATCCCCTTGGAAATTAATAGGTCACTTTCTGCTTTCATGTTCATATACATATATATTCACATTACAAACTAGGATCTACCTATGAGATACAACATTGGGATATTTATTTTCTTTTTCAGATTAGCTCACTTTGCTTTAATATAATACTTTCCATTTGTTTGTTTGTTTGTTTGTTTTGTTTTTTGTAGATTTCATGATTACATTTTTCCTTATTGCTGAATAATAGGCTTATTGCTTCGTCATATGTCTATATTATATTTTCTTATATCATATTTTCTTATGCATTTATCTATGCTAGGTTTGTTCTGTTTCCTTGCCACTATGACTAGAAAAGCAAAACACAAGGGTATGTATGAAGGGTATGAATATATTATAGAATATATATTTTTTCTCATATTATTTTTATTAGATATTTTCTTTATTTACTATCCCAAAAGTTCCCTATACCCTCTCCCCTCCCTGCTCCCCTTCCCACCCACTCCCACTTCTTGGCCCAGGTGTTCCCCTGTACTGGGGCATATAAAGTTTGCTAGACCAAGGGGCCTCTCTTCCCAATGATGGCCGACTAGGCCATCTTCTGCTACATATGCAGCTAGAGTCATGAGCTCTGGGGTTAGTGGTTAGTTCATATTGTTGTTCCACCTAAAGGGTTGTAGACCCCTTCAGCTCCTTGGGTACTTTCTCTAGCTCCTACCTTGGAGGCCCTGTGTTCTATCCTATAGATGACTGTGAGCACCCACTTCTGTATTTGCCAGGCACTGGCATAGCCTCACAGAAGACAACTATATCAGGGTCCTTTCAGCAAAATCTTGCTGGCATATGCAATAGTGTCTGGGTTTGGTGGCTGATTATGGGATGAATCCCCAGGTGGGGTAATCTCTGGATGGTCCATCCTTTCATCTTAGCTCCAAACTGTGTTTCTGTAACTCCTTTAGCCTTTTGGGTAGGTAGCTAGGAATGGTGTGGCAAACAGACTGCTGTAAAGACTTTTCCAGTTCGCACTTCCATTAGCACTGAAAAATGGCTCCCTCCCATCCTCACATCTGCACTAGTACTTTTTGCCAGTTTCCTTGATGACAGCCAGACTGCATAGAGTGAGATGGTAGCACAAAAGAGCTGAACTTGCATTTCCCTGGTGGTTTGTTTGAGATTGGAGATATCAAGCAGTTTTTTAAATATGTATTGGTCATAGCATTTCTTCTTTAGAGATCCACTTACTCATTTTGTCAGCCCATTTGTTGATTGGCAGTTTTGTTTCTTTGGTGTTTAATTTTTTACAGCTCTTTTGGAATTTTGGATATTAAGTCCTCTCTGATTTTTATAAGCTGCAACTTAAAGAATTTATTATATTCTGGAAGTCTTACAAGTATAGAATCATCCCATCTGCAATAGGAACACCTGGGCTCTTTTCTTTCCTATTTTTATTTCTTTTGTGTTTTTTTTTCTTGTCTTACAGTTGTAGGAAAGGCTCCAGGAACTATACTGAGAAAGATTAGTAAGGTGAACATCCATTTTCGTTTCACATTTGAGAGGAAATACTCTTAGTCTTTCTCCCTTTTCACTCTTTTGTGGAACTTACAAACCTGGTGGTTGTAAGGTTAGCACCACACTCTGTTTTTTCAATTCCACTCACTCAAGACTCTCCTTCCTCATCCAAAACATATGCACTGCCTAGAGCTATTTGCTTTGGGGAACTTTCCAGATTTGCTATGGTAACTTGGAGAGAAAACCTGCCAGGGATCACACTCTGCTGGGTACCTGGTATGTGCCAGTAGGGCTTCATGTAGCTTGAGGTTCTTGCTAGTCTGACATCCAAGTAAAGGTGGGAGGAAGTAAACATGTAAAGGAAATGAGTAAGAGTATAAGCAAGCAGATTAGAATGCGGATGTGCTTTGGAAAAGACAAAGAGAATGGACAAGGGCAAGAGGAATCAGAGGATAGATTAGTAAATTGGGCTTTCACATTGTATCTAGATGAGTGAAAGATTTGTCTTCAGAGAACTTTCAAAGTTTTATCCTCTTATTCAGATTGTCAATTATTGTCTAGTGTTCTATAAGACCCAACATGCATACTGCTCTCTCCCTCCCCCCCCCCTCTCTCTCACACACACACACACACACACACACTCTCTTGCTGGCTCTCTCTCTCTCTCTCTCTCTCTCTCTCTCTCTCTCTCTCTCTCTTTCTCTCATTTTGCTGTCTATCCTTTGCTTTGCTGGCCGCCCTCATTCATCATCATTGGCTTTCTCCTGTATCCTAGGTAGTCTCTTCCTTCCAGGTTCTGCTGTTGTCTGTGGTTGATGAGCTTTCCCTGGGCAACCTACTCATTTTTCTCTCCTCTCTCCTGCCTTTGCCTCCTGAGCATTTCCCTGGCTATACTCACATAAGCTGTAGCGCTCCCTCAAGGCACTCTTGTAGTCTCTGTGCTTCATTTCTAACTCTCCTCATCTAGTCTACTCTTGAGTTATTAAAGATGAGAGTACTGGTTAATTTGTTTAAAGAATGTCAGTTACTTAAAGGGCAAGGTCAGTTATTGTTATCTTCTTTTGTGAATTATTTCCAGCTATATCACCTGGACTGGCAGAAAGAATCCACCGGATGGTAGAAATGCGAATGCTATATGTGGTTACTGGACAGTTTTTATGTCAACTTGACAGAAGCTAAAGTCATCTAAGGAGAGAATTTCAATTAAGAAACTGCTTCCATAAGATCAGATTGTAGGCAAGCCTGTAGAGGGTTTCCTTAATTAGTGATTGATGGGGCAGTCCCAGCCCTTTATGAGTGGTACTATTCCTGGGCTGGTGGTCCTAGATTCTATAAGAAAGCAGGCTGAGCAAGACATGGGGCACAAGCCAGTAAGCAACATCCCTTTACAGCCTCTGCATCAGCTTGTGGGTTCCTTCTTTGTTTGGGTTTCTGTCCTAACTTCCTTCATGATGTTAAGGAATATGTAAGCCAAATAAATCCTTTCCTCTCCCAATTTGCGTTGGTCATGATGTTTCATCATAGCAATAGCAAACTAAGGTAGTGTTCCTTGAGCAGTCCTATTAAACGGCATTTAAAATGTATAAAATGAAGAATTTCTAAAACTCAAATGATGCACCGAATTAACAATTTTGTTTATATTGTTGATTTGCTTAATACTTGAATGTTATTATAGAAATACACTTCACTGATGGGTATTTGAAGAAGTCCAACTAAGGAAATTTTACTGGTTATCATTGTAAGCCATGTGAGAGATGGTTACCATTGTACCCATAAGCCACATGAGAGATCTGTTGTTGAGCATGAATGAAAATATCCCTCAAATTAAAGACAGTAGATATAATTAAGTTGTACTGTGTAGTGTTTCAATAGAACCCTATTCCCCACTAGTCCTGTAGTGGAATCCATTGTCCTTCTCAGTAACTATACATCCTCTGATATAAAGGTACCCCCCACAGGAAAATATGGGTGGACAGGCTTCTAACTCAGACTGATTGAGAAAAGGAGTGTTTTTGAGAGAATAAATCTTTGAAGGAAATCCTCAGGAATTCCAGAATATTCCAGCACTGCTTTAGGAATCATATGGAAAGTCACTGCACTAATTCAAAAATAGGCCAGGCCTCCACACAGATTTGCAGGTGGGCCAGTGTGAAACTTGCTGGTCTAAGGGGGTGATCCTGTAGGAAGGATTCTGTGGTCCTTGTATCCCGAATGGGAGGATGCTGCTGCCTAACACTAGTCTCCAAGGCTGCTCGACTTTGTTAGAGTTTAACGTTTCCCTCCAGAATTCTATATCTTGAAATATTTCCCCTTCCCTTAGTGGCATTTTTAAACAGAAAGAGAAATCAGCATTTTTAAAATTCAGATGGGCAGGAGTCGGTTTACAGTTAGAGATTTTGAACACACTGCTTTTTGTGTGATAATATTTGAAATTTATTTCCACAAGTTATTGCACATTCATTTCTGGGGTTTTCATTGCCGAAAATTGCCAGAAGGAATGGATTTTGTCTTCTTCAGCTGGCAGAACAATTTTCCACCTGTCGCCCAAATATTTGATGAGAAGGATTATGTTGCCGCCTCTGAAAGTTTATACTCTGGATCCTTCCAAAGTGTGAGGGTCTAATGAAACTACTACTCTGGTATTGGAGTCCAGATTCCTAAAGTGTCTATGAAACGCAGGATGGATTTCCAGTGAGTAGGGCAATTTCTGAAAGACTAGCTTCAGTCACACAATAAACAGGCACTTGGTTTTGAATCTGTAGCGTGGCAAATGATGGCTTCCATCTGTTATGCTGTGTGTTCTTGTGTTCGACAAGGCTCTGAGAGCCTTGCTCAGGATCTCAATTAATTGTCTGAAATTATTGCTGTTGATTGTGGTAAATGGTACAAAGGAAAGAAGAGAGAGAGAGAGAGAGAGAGAGAGAGAGAGAGAGAGAGAGAGAGAGAGAGAGAGAGAAAACGCTATGGATAAAACTGTCATCTGATTTGGGTTCTAGTAATTGACTGCCCCCCTTGAGTTTTCTATTTCCTGTGCAGTTTGTTACCAAAGGGCCAGCCTATTCAGTGCAATCAACAAATAACATTTCAGAAATCCATGTATAATGGCAGCAACCTTTTAAACTGTCAGAGTAAATATAAAACGGCGTCGCTGCCTTGTTTCTTTGAACGCTTTATGGACATCATAAGTAATAATAATATTGCTGCTGTCAGAAGAACATTCCTGAAACACAGATTTCACCATGTACGTTAGGATCCTTCAGCTGGCTTAGACAAAGGCTCCTTGGGCTCATAGTCACATCCCTGACTAATACCTCCTGCCTGTGGCTTCTCTCTCTCTCCCCTACTCTATGTATATCCTATGTCCTGTCTGCCTTTTATCCCCTGAATAAATAGGTCTTGAAAATCATCTCATCTCTTGTGGCTTTTTGTTTGTTGGTTGCTTGGTTGGTTTTTTGCATGCCACTTCTCATCCTCTGTGTTGGTCACATTTAAAATTTGCCTGCACACCAGCCCCCAATGAAGAAATTAATATTCTCCTATGAAGTCATTCCATGAAACACACAGAAAGAAATGGAGGCTTGCTTTCTAAGCTGAGCCCCCTTCCTTGCTTTTGTTCATGGAATATTTTCATTTGTTTATTTCTTTGGTTTCCCTGTAAAGTGCATACAAATCTTGAAATAGACAGGCTCTGTCATAAAGAGCAATGTGGTAGATGTCTCTCAAATGTGGAGATAATAATAGCCTTGCTTGAAACTAATTTGTCTGTTTTTCTCATGAAACTCTAATCTGTTTCCATTAGTACAGGTTTTATTGTTGTTGTTTGTTTGTTTGTTACAGTTCATATTATATGGCTTCATGTTGGATTCATCAATTCCAAAGACTTGCCTCTATGCTGAAGCTTTCAGTAGTCTTCCAGAAGTTGTTTGTTTCTTTTGTTTTGTTTTGTTTCATTTTGTTTTTTATCATAGTATGTGCTACAATGTATTATTAATCCATGGTAAATAAGCTGCATTCACCTTCATGATGCTCACCTTAGAGAGAAGAAAGAAACCCTACCTGTTCACCCTTCCATCCCTCGCCTCTCTCGCTGCCCTTTGACACCCACCTGCCCAGACCTTGCCCTCTAGTGTTTAGGCTTAGTCTCCCGGTTCCTTCTATCCCAGTGAAATTGTTAAGCGAAGGCAATGACTAGCAGTACCTTACTCATGTGTGCAGTTTCCCCGCTCCTGCCACCCAGAAGTAGCCTGAATTCATTGTTCTCTGCCTAAAAATAACTTCTTGAAGGCTCTGCTGTTATCTCACCCATTGCAGTTTTGAGATTCTGTTCCCTTCCTTTGCCTTCCTTTCTAAAATCTGCCTTTTACACCTCTTCTCCCAAACACCAAATATGCTAATGCATGTTGAAAAAAGATGAACTTCTCCTCAATGTCTTTACCAGGGAGCTGGGAGGATTAAGAGAGTCTTCATGTTACACTTCACTCACAGTTACAGTCATAGAAAAGATGCTCTCAGAAAACCGAATTGGTTTCAAGCCTGTACAGCTTCTCTTTGTCCCCATTCTCATAAGGCTAACAACTACTGTCATGGCATTCAAACTGTTATATTTTATTTTTTTTTTAAATATATAGATGGTTAACAAATAGAGTTGCAAAAGTTATATGCAAATTATACATAATTTTCTATAAGAAATTTGAGCATTTGGATTTTAAGATTTTAGAGGCCCTATATCTGCTCTGAGGAATGGCTGTATAGAGTCTTTAGAGTCTAGTAGACTGTTATTTCAGGAGTGTGTGGAATAGATGTGTAAGAATAAAGGATTGGAATGGGTAGAAATGGTTTCTTACTGTGAGATGTCCTCTCTGAAGGTAAATATGTGTTAATATGGGGGCAGCTTTGACCTGGTGTGATTTTCTTCATTATATCCCTCCTCTCTGAAATGAGGGAAATAAAACTGGAAGGGGACCCATGTTTGATAGATAATATCCTTATTAGTGTCTAGACCTGTGCTGTGCTGCAGCCAGAAGGTCTGTCCTAATGTTTCACTTTGGGTCCCAGAGCACAGTGGACTTGTGAACAGTTGGGATGTATGTGCACTCTTCAGGATTTCACAAAGTGTGATGTAAAGGGAACCTTTTCTCACCCTGCTGTGTTTTGATTTTGACCAGAACTTTTGCAGTGCAGTAGAGTACACTGGCAATGTTGGACCACTTGGTTTGCTTGGGCTGTTATAAAATGCCATTTACCAGCTATTAAGATGAAACAAATTTATGTTGTATAGTTGTGTGGAGGCTGGATGTCCAAGGTCAATGTAAAAAGGTACAAGAAGATTGGAGTCAGCTGATTAATGGCTCTGTCTGCACTGTAGTTCCCCAGAGGAAGGACTCCCCCTCTCACTTCATTAGGTCTCCAGGATTCACCAGAACCTCTTTTTGTCTTTTTAACTTCAGTTCTGGTAAAAGGTATGCCACCAGGCTATCTTGGAACTTACCATGTGTTCCAGGCTAGCCTCTAAGTAAGGCTTCTCCTGCCTCTGCCTTCAGAGTACTGGAATTATCTACACCCAGGAAGAGTGAGGATTTCAGTAGAGACATTGAAGCTAGTGATAAAAATTCAGTTATAATAAATTAGTCAGGCCCTTACAATTTTTCTGAGTTTATAAAATACAGAAATCAAATACTGCTGTTCCTGTTTCTTACTCTGATAGCTATGTGTCTTCTCTAAATATTAAGTGGCATTGTCGCTCTATCAACTTTCTGTGCTTTTTCTTACTTTTTTTTCCCCTGAGGGTACACAACCCATGACCTCCCACTTGCTAGGCAACCACCCAGCCACTGAGCTATACTTGGTCCTTGATGTACTTTAACAGAGGCATCATCACTATAGAAAACATCAAAGTTCTTTTCTCCTTCCCTGCTTATGATGTATACCTTCTCCTTCTATGTCTTCCTCAAAGTGGCTCTCCCTAAGAGTTTAGAATCTTTCTTTTTTTATTTTTTTAGATTATCATAATTGTGTGAGTCACATATCTTGGAATGCTTTGTGGCTGATTACTAAGCACATACATATATTCATTGTAAGCTTCTTCTCTGTAACATCAATTGGGACTTATCCACATGGGCAAGTGGAACAGAATTCCCAGGCTGCAGCTTCTCCGGATGTGACTTATCGGTTTATTAGGCCTGCCAAGAGTGGAGAGGCGGCACCGTTTTTTTGTTTGTTTGTTTGTTTGTTTGTTTCTACTCTGGAAAACATCAAACATGTTTTTTTTTTCTTGTATTCTTTCTGTAGTGTCCTGTTGGGTATTGAGTATGTCTCTAAGAGGCATTGGTAGAGTAGAGTAATTATCTATCAAATGCTGTTTGGTTAAATGAAAACTAAGATATGAATTTCTAAGGAATTATGTAAAAACAAAACAAAACAACAACAACAACAACAACAAAACCCACCAATGTCATGTACCCCTCTACCTGAGACCTGGGTGAACTTAGTTCTTGGTAAGTTTTGTAAACATAAAACATACCTGGATTGTGGGTGTCCATAAATCCTTGTGTATAACACACACACACACGCACACACACACACACACACACACACACCACTAGAGTGGAGAAAATTTGAGCATTTGACATAAACTCTCACTTTTGTAATGAAAGTGGCCTTTTTGTCCTGTCCAGGAGCTACACAGATTAGCATATCACCTCCACTATGAACCCCTCATAAGCTATTAACATCGCAGCACACATGCATTTTTTTTCCTTTAGCTTTTCTTCTGGATTTCTTCCCTCAACTCATCTGTGTAATTCTAATAAAATATTTTTTTTTCATACACACTCATGTCATATTTAACTTTTGGAATTTAAAACTAGAAGAGATGAAAAGCTGTTATAAAAGGCACCCTGGCATAAAACTACATCATTTTTATAAGTGAGTTTCTGTATTTATGCTTCTGTACAAATGGGATATAACTATCTTTGTCGTCAGGAGACAGAAGGAAGGAGATCCTCTGCTTACCCAGCTTCGTGCATTTTAGGACAAGCTCACTTGCTCCCAAGCACGGGTAGCTGGCTTCAGGAGCATATAGCTCGCTGCGATGGCCATCTTTGCTTTTCAAGTGTTATACTACTTAGTGTTAAGTGTTTGCTAATTAGACATTTATTTAGCTGATAATGGGGGGGGGCATTATAATGTACTAGAATACAGGTAAAAAATGTTCAAAACATGATTGTCTCCAATGGACAAACAGAAGTAGGCAAACTAAAAGTCCAATAATAGAATGGATAGGTAAGTCAGGGTGTATATATAGAGCTTGATCCGAAAGCAGAAAAAAAAAAAAAATGCTTGGAATCAAGACACATGCTTTGACAAGATGAATTTCAAAATTACTGCTGAATTATATAAAATAAAAACAAAGTAAATGGTTCTCATGGTATTATTAGCTACTAAGGAAATAGCAGTCAAAGCCACAAAACATTCACACATACCAGCCAGGCAGTAAAAATAAGACAGTTAATCACAAGTGTTACCAAGGATGAGGTATGTTGCTGGTACAAATGTAAAAAGACGGGGGGAAAGAATTTTAGCTGTTCTTTAAAATTAAACATGTAGCTAGACTATGGCTTACCAGTTTCACTTCTGTGTTATATGATGAAAATGACAACACAGGCTCACACAAAAATGTGTTGATGGCTGCTCACAGCACCGTTATTTCTTGTTATTCGAGCGGCAGACTTCACAACATCAGAGTATATTTGGCGATCCCAAAAGAAAGAAATCAGAGGAGTCCATAGAATTTTGGAAGCTTGTAATGTACAGGGATAACTTCCTAGGAGAAAGCAATTCCTTGGATGACTATAAGCAATAGAAATGAAGGCATAATGAAGGGAAAGTGGGCATTAGTGCTCAGGGATGTACTGATGTCTGATGGGTACTTTCTGCTTGTCTCCAAGACCTTGACTCTTTTTCCTGTTACATCATTTTCAAAGGACACACAATGCCAATGGCCCTTCCCCCACACCAGCATGTTCTTTTAAAATCTGTCTGCAAGGACAAGGTCACTGTGACTCGGTCAAACAATGACAGGTTTCCCATACTTCTCATGGTGAAATTGTCCCAAATTCCACCATTTCCAATGGATAAAGGGAATCACAGCTACAAAATGGAAAACTACTCTATAATAAATGTTTATCAAGCGACAAGGCATGCTATAAATTAGACAACCTTGAACATGTTATGCTAAGTGAAATAGTTATCACAAATGTTCACATTTTATATGATTCTATTGATAAAAAAAAAAGTCCAGAATAGATGTATCCCTATAGAAAATATAGATTGATGGTTTGTAGAAGTCGTCATAGCACAGCAACTGATAATGGGTTCAGAATTTCTTTGTGTACAGTAGTAAGAATGTTCTCAACTTGTACTGTGATAGCAGCCAACCACTCTGTGACTCGTAGACGACTATTTAATTATATGCTTTAATTTGAATAAATTTAATGGCACATCAATTATAGTTGTGATCTAAAAATAAAAAGAATACAAGCAGGGAAGAGTATGGGAAGGTGAAAGGAATGCAGGTCTTCTGCCACAGTTTTTAGAAAATTCAGTAATATGCTGTCTAGGGTTATGTATTTGTTCATTACATTGTAAGTGTTACAAAAGCAATGACTGTCGTGTAAACAGTCAAATGTAGCTATAGCACGCAGTTCTGCTCTCACCTCTGAGGTTCACAGAGGCCATCTCATCTAACTTTAGAGATGGGTGGTACTGGGAACGACTGTTTTCTTTCATTACAATGCTTTATCTCTAACATTTACAATACATATATTATCTTAAGCCGCAGTTATCGTGAAAGCACCAGGCAGCAAATACTTCTTCAGCATGACCTCTGCATGCAGCCCGCTTTACTTGTGAAGGAGATGGTGCACTTTGTATTAGTGGAAGAGTCTGTGTTCATTACATTTCTATTTCCTGGAGAGATTGCTAGGGAGAGACAATGGAGAATACCACAAAGTGATAGCACATTCCTTACGCAGAGCATCAGTGAGTCAGTGGTTGGATAAACCTGAAGGCTTTTATGTTACAAAAGAAATACAATTAAAATTTGTTCTCTGAAAATAAAGATTTTTTTCTCCTTCTTTGAGAGAGAATAAATATGATTAAAACATGGGAGAAAGGGCAAACTTCTTGGTGAAATAAACGTATTTCCTTTTTGAAAGAACTCAAGAAGGTGGACACCAGAAAATCAAATATCCCCATTAAAAAGTGGGGCACAGAGTTAAACAAAGAATTCTCAACTGAGGAATACCGAATGGCTGAGAAACACTTGAAAAAATGTTCAACATCCTTAATCATCAGGGAAATGCAGATCAAAACAACCCTGAGATTCCACCTCACACCAGTAAGAATGGCTANATATATATATATACTGGAAGAGGGCATCAGATCCTATTACAGATTATTGTGAGCCACCATGTAGTTGCTGGGAATCAAACTCAGGACCTCTGAAAGAGCAGTTAGTGCTCTTAACCACTGAGCCATCTTTCTAGCCCCATATTCCTGGTTTTTACTGTTTCCCTACACTGCAAATGCCTTCTAAGTTTGTGTACACTAAGATAAACATGCTATCCAATGTATCAAGATGTTTATTAGTTTTAGAATTGCAGGGAAAGCTCTGTGATCTAGGACTGGCTGAAGTGACAGAATACCCTGTGGGTCAGGAAAATATGACTCAGCACCTGAGCCAGTGGTATGAATGACATAAACTTATGACTCAGCAATTGAGCCAATGGTAGGAGAACCAGAACTGAAAATGCCCATCTTCCAGTTTTTTGCCCCCAAATTTTACCCATCACATGGGGTTACCTGCTTCCTCGCTGTTGGTTGGTTGGGATGCCATGAAACCCTCCTAGAATATGGTTTCAGTTCATCCTAAAACATTCTATTCTGAGAAAGTTTTTAGGATAAATTATTTATGAGCCCTAAGTAACCTCTCACTATACCTCGAGGTCTGAAACTTTATTTGAGAAGTGAAATTTCTACAAAGGTATGTTCCTAGTTGACAAAAATCTAGTGCAATCATAATTACCACACATCCTAATGAACTGTCCTGTGGGACCATATCTTTAATTCCCCTGAGGATAGATGCATCTGCCGCCCTGAACTCTGAGGACAAGCTCTGGGGACCTCTGAACATGCTGACAATGAGCATGTCTTCTCAAACCTTCTGGAAATGCCCTGGTATATTTTTTTCTCATGTCCTTTTTGTGCAGAGACACATTTCCTACCATGAAAGAAATAGTTTAAGGAAACTTTGGGTTTAAATGTTATAGTCTACTTGAATCTTGGTATTATGTAGTGAAGGGAATTATATTTGGAGGTATGTTATTAAGTGGCTAACTTCAAGTATTTACTGCACAGACACAGACAAGCTACATGGACCCTGATAGGTCCCTTCACTGTCTCCACCACCTCCTGTAATGTTCATAATATTCAGTGGTTCCAAAGATAGGACCACAGAACTGCGCTCCTATCTGCTTTTCCATGACAGATACCGTGCCCTCCAAACCCTAATCAGAGTAATCCCATATAGTATGATATTGAATTGCAACCTTGTTCTGAAAGCTTTTTAAAAGTAAACTCGATTGGTGCTACTAGCCAACTCATGTTGAACTTTTGGTATCTGCCAATTTGGTATGCATTACCAACCTAGTAATTTGATATGCACAGGTATCTCGTTAGCCATTTCTGTGTTTTAAGTCCCATTTTCATTCAAAATTTCAATACAAGTGACTTATATGGAGCCCTATGTAATAATCAAGCAGGAACTCTGAAAATATCCTATTTTGTAGGGAGATAGGTTTGACAGGCAGTGGTAGGTGTGGCTATTCAAGCCATGGTGAGATAAATCAAGTACAGCCACAGCATCAGAACCATTAAAATCCCCTTGGAAGTGTTAAAACCCAGAGAGTGCTCTGTCGACATTTTAACTCTTTTTTTAATTGGGTGGAAAAGGAACGTTCTCCTTCAAAGATATTTAGTTATAGTGAAATCAGTTCAGCTATTTAAAAAAAGAATGTCTCCTTTTTTCTCTCTGCCCTAGAGTATTCATAGAGTCGGCAAACACTGTCTGTTATTTTGCGGGTTTCCCAAATATAACTTGGATAATTATCCTCATATTTGGCTCATTAAGCATTACATGCTTTTGTGAATCGCTGAGATATGACAGAGGCCCAGCAGTGGAATGGCTTCTGAAAACATGGGGAGAAAGTTTGACTGTGTTCTACTGGTTTTATCGTCAAGTCTGTGATTGTCAGTTAAGAACATGTTCTGTCATGTACTTAATCTACCTGAAGTCTGATATATTCTTCCTTCTAATAGAAAAACAAAACCAAACCCAAACAAACAAACAAACAAAGAAAAAGCCCCAATATTAAAACAAAAGCAACAAAAACCCCAAACAAAACATACTCTAATTTGCTACAAGCCCAGGGTCTACATTTATCTTTGAGGCTGGTGGTATATCCTTTGAGTCACAGGAAAAGCAGAGCATTCTTCAGAAAGTGGCTCCTGAGCTCTTGGAAGCAGGAGTAATAATATGCCAGAGAACCACCTCATCAATCTCTCTTGGTTTCCCAAACACAAGCCAAATGGATTCCTTACAGCAGTGGCTTTTTCTTGCCAGTATGGTACTTGTTGTTTTAGCTGCCATTAGTAGGAGGCCAGGACTACATATTTTGTTCTTATCGTGTTTTCATTTTAATCTCTGAAGAGTCATCCACCAGAATTTTAAATTTAGGAAAGAAAATATTTTCTTGCATGAAGAAAATTTTGTATTATCTAAGAAAATAGGACTTTACAAAAGGAGGCTTAATTAAAACCCTCTACAATGTGAGTATTCTGATCTCTCTACCCTTCCCACCACCCCCAAGTTAAAATGTAGCACATGATTGCTGACTTGCTTCAATGGTGTTATGTATTGATGTCTTTCACCTTCTGCTGTCTGGTAATTTTCTCTGTTCCGTATACTGTGTGTTTTCTCTGCCCCTCCCAAATGAATGAACATGAGAATATTTATTTGTATGTATCATTTGTCTGAGCCTGGTATGCTTCTACTTTTATCCCATTTTATACTAGATTTCACTCTGTATTGGAACATTACCTGAAAGAACAATTACTGAAAGGCAGAAAAGAGAAAAAAAAAAAAAACTGGGGCTGGAGAGATATAGTTCAATGGTTAATAGTATCTGCTGCTCTTCTAAAGAACCTGGGTTTAGTTTCTAGCACCCATATTGTGGCTCACAGTTTTGTCGAGCTTCAATTTGAAAGGGTCTAATACCTTTCTTCCAGCCTCCATTAGCACCAGACACGCATGTGGTATGCAAATATACATGCAGAGGAAACGCCCATACAAATAAATTAAAATTAAAAACAGAAGTGGAAAACCACTTGTAAGTTGTACTCTAACATATTGCACAGTCAAAACTGTAGGCTGATTCCTGATCCCTTCACTACATCACCCCAACCACGTTCCAAACTGTTCCTGTTAGGGTTCTCCCTTATGTCTTGCCCCAAGTGACTCAGAGCCACTCCTTGCTTGCTGTTAGGATTTATGGCAGATGCACGGGTTGGATAACTATCTTTAGATTCTTTCTGTGTGATTAAAATTACTGTCCTCCAGAAGTTCTTTCCTAAAATGTGACTGCAATCTCCTTAGTGAGCTTCACATTTATATGCTACCTTCTGGCAACCAGGATGTTCAAGAGGCTCACGAACAGGCCCTGCCTGCAGCCTTGCAGATGGCCATCTTCACGTGTCCCTAGTAGTGGAAAGCACAGACTGAGAGGAAACTCTCCTGCATCTTCCTCTAAGGACTCTGTCCCCATTGCTGGAATCTGGTCTGATTCCAGAAGTCATATTGTGGATGTTGAACTTTCAAATATAAAGATCAATTCATATTATACAATCATTTCTTTACTAAGACTGTGCAAATAGCAGAATGTCTAAGCCTCAACTTATCCTCCCATTTTTCATCCCCAAAATTGTATTACAGGTGTGAAATGTTTGGATAGCATCCCAAAGTTATCCCTCCCCCCCTCAGCAGTCCTCTGTCTCTGTGACTGTTGTGTAGCCTGGACAGCTATAGGCACAGGGAACTAGAAAGGAGAATGATTGTAAACAGAGGCACAAGCCTCTGGATTCACTTCAAGAATGAACCAATATTATCTTTCCCACTTCTGGGTCTGTGTTATTTAGATATCTACTAGCATTATAAGAAGCGATTGATCAAATAGTACTTGACTCCCTCAACTGAATCTCTCCTTTAGTACTTCTATGGACTTAGTATCTTCACGCCCTTATCTGAGATTTCCTTTGTTTTCCCCTGGAAGTCATTGCTTCTAGGCTTTGTCTAGCTCCTGCGGTTCTCTGCAGTCTTAGCCATATCTCTTCAGGGTTTAACCTGAGAAAGGAATTGCTGATGACCTGGATCCTAACACCGTTGTACAAAGCTGTACCATTGCACACTATAACTTCGGGTGTTGTCTAAATAGCAGTTCTTAGTGTCTACTGCTGTGATGCAGTCTCTATACGTAAGGACTAAATTACTCATTTCTAAATTGTGATTCTGATGTTAAACCCTGCTCATCCTCTAAGATCAACCATGAATTCTGACACTGGTCTCCCCTGTGGTAGCTAGTTGTCAAGTATTTGACAATAAACACAAAGTAACTAAGCATAAATATTTATGTAGAACCATCTTTGTGAAGTATCCATTCTCATTTTTAGGTAATAATACCTGAGAGGCATCTCATTCTTTTGCTTTTTCCAATTTTTGTTTCTCTAGTTTAATCTTGGGAATGAGCACAAAAACTTCATCTGTCTAGGAGAGCACTGATTCAGAATAAAAAGAAATCTGAAAGAGAAACTAGTGTAGTCACATAACCACTCATTATTTTATCCCCCTTCCTGCTTACCTAACAAGTCCATACTTAACCTAACAAGGAAATCTGGGGCCTCTTGGACCTAACCACACATTTGTTCTGAAAGTCACCTCTAGATGTTAGTGAACATTTCATTCCTCCTGGGGCACATTGACCCATTTGATTGATGGTTTAATATCTTCTCTCAAAGTAACAAGTCGTGCTGGCTGTTTCTTTTAATTTCAAAAACTGTTCAGTAGTAGCACAGGTCATTACTGATCTACTGACCCAGACCCTGAATGACAACAAAATTAAGTGCTTGCTATGAGTTAGAGATAACCTGCAGGCTATCAACCTATTGGTGATAAATGGCACACTGGAGTGGCCCAGCAATATGTACATGATTGTCTGATTCATATTCATTTGTACGTGGAGGAAGGGTGCTGAGATAGCTGAATAAGTAAATCACATAATGCAATTAAACCTACTCTATTAGAGTGCTTTGTTGCCTTCATTCTTCTTGCTGACACTACGTATATCAGCCCTCGATCCAGTGCAATTAAGCGGATTAGCCAATACGAAACTGCTGGAGTATGTAGAAGGGTTTCTTCTTGTTGTTGTTATTGTTCTTACAACTTTTTATGTGGATAACCTGTAAGTCAAATGTCATGGTCGCATGGTACGAGTTATGTATGATGTCCATAAAGCTCTTTACAGGACACATTAGAGCAGATGCAAGAAGCCTTAATTTTTCTAAGAGCATCCAGGGCCTCCCAAATTGCTCATTGGCTTATCAGCTTAGATATCACCTGTTAAGCAGCAAGTGACATTTTTCCACGTGCTGGCATGCTCCATAGTGGACTAGGCTTTAGCAGTTTCTTTCTCACAAACAAAGCAATAATATACAGGATGCAACTCTACTTGTATTCCATTCTTCACCATTCACTCATCTCTTCATGTGTCTTTAAAGATTAATATGCTAATGATAATTCCTAGTTGAGATGAATGCCCAGCAATGTCTTATGTAATATCAGAGTTCTTTTCTAGCTAAATTGTAAAATGTACAGAACAGTCTACAGCAGAAATGATTCCCTTTGTCTATAAGAACTTAGAGGCCAAGGTAGGTTAGGAATCTTTGAGCCGGGCGGTGGTGGTGCACGCCTTTAATCCCAGAACTTGGGAGGCAGAGGCAGGTGGATTTCTGAGTTTGAGGCCAGCCTGGTCTACAGAATGAGTTCCAGAACAGCCAAGGCCACACAGAGAAACCCTGTCATGAAAAAAAAAAGGAAGAAAAAAGGTATCTTGCTTCACAGTTAATCCTGAGGTTTGCTAGAGAAAAGCCAGTTCTACCATTTTGAGAACAATTTAAAACAAGTTTTATTAAATATTAAATACTGAATATTGATTTTTTCAGCTGAAATGGGTCACATATCACAGAGGTTTGTAAGGACAGACATACAGACCACCTTACTTTCCACTGAGGCTTTGTTATTTTCCAAGAACTACAATTCCCAGTATTCCAGGAAGGTACCTACTGGATCCCTGACTAAGTGGGGCTTGTGAGTTAATTTTGGGCACTACACACTATCACACAGCTAGTGAGAGAGTCTCAATTTGATAACTCTTAATTCCAAAGCCCACATTTCTGCTGTAACCCAGATACATCTTGATAAAAGATGCAAGAAGAAATAGCATTCTTTTCTTTCAATTCCAGTTGGTATACTCCTGTTGTCCAAGTTCTCTGTCACAATCATATAACTGTCAAACCAGGACATAGCTTTTATTGTGGGACACTATGCCATGCAGTATTGTCTGTTTTTACTGAAGAGCACATCCCATAGGGCTCAAATGTGTCTCTGTTTTCAGAAAAATAACAAAGGATTTAAAGGATTTCTTATGAGTATCAGACCTCCATTGTCATAGAGACATCTTAGGTGGCTTCTCAGAAGTGACTTTGCTGTGACAAATAGGACATCTCATTAAGGAATGTCAGACAGACACAGACACTGCTCCTTTAAAACAAAAACATATATGTCCATAAAAAATTTTGATTTCTTTTTTAAAAGATAGTGCTCTTTGTATAGAACATTCTTTTTGCTTAGAGCTAGCAATCTGTTCAAAATTCAGTTACAGAGCAACTGAACTCTTGATTGTGATAATGTGATAACATAGATTTTCTTTTTTATTTCTAAATGCAGTAACAAATAGATTAATGGTCAGGAGAAAATATAGATGGTGTTCCTGCTGTCAAGTGCTCAGTCAGGTCTTTACTTGTTTTTACATAATATGGATATAGTATATTTAACAATATAAAAAAGAACATGAAATAATCAAAGTGTTCCACATCCAAAATAAATAATAATAGCTGGTGTTTTACTCTTTAATATAGCATGTAGTCAAGATGTTCATTAAATTATTATTACTGCTTTTACATATGAATTAATATACAATACAAAGAGATAATGCTTAAAACTAGTGAGAACAGAAATTAGAATTGAATGGAAATAAAAACTGGAGTTGTTATTAGGTTGTGGTCTATGAGATGTTATGTTCTTCCTGGAAATAAAGTGAACAGTGTGTACTGTGTTCTTACTTCCTTATTCTGCAGTGATGATGGTCTCAAGGTTTCTTCATGCTTTCATTTATTTCCATATTTATAATTTTTAAAATTTATTCAATGAACATGTGTTGAGTTTCTGAGTTGTTTACCCAGTGGGAATATAAATAATTAAAGTTATCCTTACATGTTTTTCTTTCATTGAACCTATTGTTTGAGACTGGAGACTGGAGGAAGATTCGGTGATGTGCATGAATAATTAAAGAGTAGTATGAAGTGTAGGAGAAGAGATCATAAGAGTGATGTAGCCAATGTAGAATTTCTGAAGTTCAAGTAGAGCTTCACATAAGAATGCATCAGCTAAACTGAGCATAAAATACCTGAATGAGAATTAAGCAAAATTAGGCAAATTGATGTTCTGGAAAGAAGGAAATAGATATAGATATAGATGATATAAATATAGATATGGATATGGATATAGATATAGGTATATAGAGAGACTAGATGTTAAGTGTTCTTAAATACCTGGAAGAATTGCGACAGTCTCTATAGTTTTCATTTAGTGTAGATTGACGAAGCATGAACTTGAGAATCTCTGGGCCTATTGCAAGAGATATCAGTAAGAAGACAGTGCTGAAAGGCCTGGTTAGTTGTGTTGGAAAATAAGAATGTTAATAAAAATGCACTTAAAGAGAGGGACGTGTATTTGAATTACACATTTGCCAGTTCATGCTCCTGTGCAGTTAATGGGAGGATCAACAGAAAGGCAAACAGAAAAGATGCCGAGACGATTACTATAAGGAGTGTAATTGAAGACAGTGATGGTGGTGATCAGGAAGAACAGAGAAGAGGCATGCATGAAGAGCTGATGCTAAGTCTGAAAGATCTTTGGGAGGCAGAATCAGAGTTAGTGAGGAATAAAGAGAGGAGCAAAATGAACAAGGATAACCACTTTCTAGAAGTAGCTACATAATACTGCAAACTACTCTTGTGTAATTAATGTCTTATAGTGGATCATCATATGTAGTACAAACAATATAATCAAATAGCTACTATCCTTTTAGTTGTACTTGATTTTACTAGAATGTTTTAGATGATTATTATTCTGGGCAAAACTTCTCAATGTCTGTCATAATAATACTTTGCACCATGTCATCATGAAATTGGTTTATTAAAATGCAGAAATTTGTATATGAGTGATTTGTAGAGATAGTTGCAATGGCTTTGCATGGTAGAAGTCTTCGACAAGCAACCTCAACCGTGGGGCTTAGATGGCTTCTATAATAAAACAGGTGTCCCAGGTTTTATCTAAGGACACCAACTACTTTATTTTGTCTGTTTCTATGTGGCACACAACACATTCTATGAAACCATGCTGTAGCCAGTTCATCATGGATTTAATTTTCAAACCAAGAGACTCAATGGTCACAATGTGAGTCACCTGACCTCGAATAGAAGCAGATTTATTTCAATAAGAATTTAGAATTTGTTCCTTACGCTTTAGCTTTCTCTCCATTGTTTCTTTTTGTCATTGTAACATTGAACATCCCTACTGTATTAGTGCATTACACATAAAGCACACAGCTCTCCTTGAAAGGTAATTTTCCAAGAACAGTGTGTCACATATATATATATATATATATATATATATATATATATATATATATATATATATATGAATGATTGAGAATACTATTTGATTGTTTGGTTTTCTGTCATTCATTGTTACATTAAAATAACATTTTCTCCATAAATATGGATGATCTCTCCGTTAAAAACTGGCAGTTATAAATGCAACACAGTAATACTTTAAAAGCAAAATCTTCCCCGTGTCCCAAGAGATTTTCATATGAAGTTGAATCCTAGTCAGCTGCCTGCAGAGCTGCAGAGATGTTATTTGTTGCTGGAGAGAATAGTAACCAGTTAGTATATTCTATCAGCTTTCTTCTGTTTGCTTATCTAAAGGGATGATTCTTACAAACTATTTGATCTGACATTTTTAAAATTACATTAAGTCATATTTATTTACTTCATCCTCAGTTCATGGAGTGTAAAATCTCTATAATACTGTTAGCATTCTTGTTCTACTGCTATTCTTTCTCATACACTACCCATCTCTATGAGACCACTGTAGAAAGTTATTACATCTTGTTTAGCATCCTCAGAACCTAAACCACTGTTTGATCTTGACAGGCATGCTAATAGATGTCTTGTAAAGAAATATATTATTGAATGAATTAGGCCATTATGAATTGTCAATATACCTTTATAACCTCTATTAAAAGTTGGATATTTTTATTTTAGGAACTAATACATGACCCTTTAGATTTTCTTGGAGCATAAGGTCAGCCTCCATGGCCTCCTTCCACTCTGCAGAGACAATCTGTTCAATGTGCCAGTATGCTGGGCTGACAGTGTATGAGATTAGCTGTAATGCATTCTGCAATGCAGAAGCCACACAGGTGTACTCCTTCCCCTCCTTTCCATTTTCATTAGAGCTTGGGAAGAGGGCAGCATGTTGTGAGAATTAAAAACTAAAAGTTAAGAACAATAATCTGTGGCCGGAGAGATGGCTCAGTAGAACTTTCTGTTCTTCAGAGTATTTGTGGTAGTTCAGAACTATTGTAATCCCAGTTCTGGAGGATCTGTTTCCCTCTTCTGACTTCCACAAGCATCAAACACAGGCATGGTGTACTTATAATATGCATGCATCCAAAACACTCATACACATGAAATAAAAATAAATGATCTTTTAGAAAAGTGAACCTTGTATTGTGGAAGTGGTGAGTATGCTTCATTTCTGTGTGATTAGCAATATGGAAACAAGTCACATTTACATAAACAAAAGAGAAACCCCAGCCCTCTCCTGTTGTCTTTGCATTATGTAACCTGCTTTGCCCAGTGTGTGGCTCTCTGGTCTGCTTTATATATTGCCAAACTCCAATGTGTTTGCAGACCATGAACAGAAATTAAAGTTCATTTTTAGGTATTTACTTTATAAGCATGTTTCAGAAAAAATGGGTTCTTGATTTTATANATATATATATATATATATATATATATATATATATATATATATATATACTTTTTTATTTGCCTAGGGAAGCTAATAGTTTTGGGATTTGAACAACAGAAAACCCACTATGCTTAACAAGAATTTGCAGGGCTCTCAAGAGCCTGGTGCATTGCAATATTGTGAATTTATTAAATGATTTTCAGTATATTTTCAGAATTCTTGACTTAAAATAATTTCACTGATGTATACATACGTATAAGTAGCAAAGAGTAGAAAATGTATAAGCAATAATCTTATGTGGTCTCTGAGATGAAAAATGGAACTATTACAATAGTTCTGAAAAATGGAATGTAATGTTTACAATGAAAACTGAAATACTATTTGCAAAATGCATTCTTAAAAAATTAAAGCATAACCCTTGGCATGCATTTCAGAATTGAAGCCAAAGGGATTATAATTTTAATTCTCTTTCCTTTTATATTGATGTTTATGATGAAAGTGGTACAAATGGGCCTGGAGAGATGACTTAGCTGTTGAGTTCACTGGCTGCTCTTTTAGAGGACCTGTGTTTGGGTCCTGAAACCACATGGTGACTCACAACCATCTGTAAAGAGATAGTATGCCTTTATCTGGTCTTTTCAGCACCAAAGATGCCTGGGATGCATAAACATATGTGCTGATAAAGCACCTGTACCCATAAAAGAAACATTTTATATTTTTAAAAGAGATTGAAGGGACACATAATATTTACATATCATTTAATGGTTTATAATATTTGTTTCCTATATAATCTTATTTTTGCCACCAAAGAACATGGTTTAGTCATTCATGTTTTGAGGCTAAAAAAACATAGCCAGATAGATGACTGAAAAGTCAGAGTTGCCCAGATTTGATTAGCTGATTTCATCTTAAAGTGCATTTGATGGTATGGTTACTAATAGCACTTTGAACCTTATGCCAATATGGTGTAACAACAAGCATGCTATGAAGATAGAAGAGAAAAATGTGAAACATATTTAAATAGAACACCCGTTCCAGAAAAAATGATATCAACAGTTTAGAATTTCTCCAACTTCACAAAGCTCTCTTTGACTTATAATTCATGAATATTGTGGTTCAAGGGTTTAACAGCGGACCTGGTTTGTGAAATCTGTGGACTGATGTGGCTCTAATTCTATTACTTCATTTTATATTTTAAGATAGATTGTCATGTAGCTCAAGCTGGCCACAAACTCATTATTTTGCTAAGGATAGATTTAAACTTCTGGTCTTCCAGACCCTCCCTTTGCTGGCCTGGGGTTACAGATGTTTACTAACATACTTAGTCTATAGAGTACCTGGGATCAAGGCTCGGGCTTTATGCTTGATGTATTTATTCTAGGCAGACACTACTAAGTAACTATATATCAAGTATTATTAATGATACAACACAGAAAGGGTCAAATAGCACTTTCACTTGGTTAAAATTAATAGAATGACAATGGCTTCCTCCCACCCTTTTCTGAGGTTCACTGACTTAAAAAAAAAAAAAAAAAAAAAAAAAAAAACTCCTGTCTTAACTGGAACTTGACACTTAAGTGTTTGTGCTTAAAAAGGAATAAATGTTTCCAAGTGATACATTGGAAACCCTTTCCTTATATTATTCTTACACTATATGTTGGTGGTGGTTGTGGGGATGGTGTGTGTGTGTGTGTGTGTGTGTGTGTGTGTGTGTGTGNGATACACTGACAGGAAAAGTGTCATAGTTCATAGCAATGGTGAGAGAAACACAGATAATGTACGTTTGTTTATCCTGTTCTCCAGATTATAAGCATAGCATACAGTCCCCCTAAGGCTGCCACACAATAAATGATAATAGGCAACCTAACTGAAATGGGATTGTGGTTGGAGCTGGATTCCTGCATTCAAATTCTGAGTCTGCACTTTTCGGGTAGAATGATCTCAGATAAGGCATTCATGCACAGCATTCTGGCAAATGCAAATTGGAGTAATCCTTTCTCACCTGGGACATCTGTCATGAAGGCTGAATGATTGGATTTCTGAAGAGGTTCTCACCATCACCTATAAGCACACAGTAAATGGCAGGTCTCATTTTTGCTTTCTATTCACATAGTTTCCAAGTTTCTTAGCTGATCAGAACAGATAGAAAAACCTGACTCAGTAGCTTTTCAAGACAGATCTTCTGTTTCTGGGTTGGCGTTGGAGGAGCTGTCAGCCATGTCTGTTCAGATCTCTGTATTTTGTCTTTGTTTTTCCTTGGGGCTGACCCCACAGGAAGCAAAGAGACAAGGCCTGGTAAGAACCAAAGCTTTCATCAGGGAAATGAAAGGAATCCAAGAAGTTTCTGACTGTGGTTCTTTGGTTAGGCTAGTGTGTTTACCATGCAAGTATTCAAGAGTAGAAACAGAGAAGCATGACTTCTCCCTTTATTGTAATCAGGATGTTGAGCAAAGGAGGTAGCTGTCATTGATTGCCAGGATTTGTCATATCAGAGCCTAAAAAAAATATCTCTCTCTCTCTCTCTCTCTCTCTCACACACACACACACACACACACACACACACACACACTGGTAGAAGACATGCCAAGATTGCAAGTCGATTTGCTTTGAAGTACAAATACATTGATCCAGTTTCCATAAAACTACTTCCTAGAGGAAATGACCTACCCCACCCTCCCACAGAATCAGATCAATAAAATTCTAAGACCCTAAAATAATTTGCACTTCCTATCATGATCCTCATCATTTCTTGCCTTCCTTATTTTGTGTGTGCTCACACACACACACACACACACACACACACAAGTGAGTACATTGTGCTTGTGCATGCATGTAGAGGCCATTAGCCAACCATGCATTATTCCTAAGCGGGTATCTACATTCCTTCTTGAGACAGGGTTTATCAAAAGACTCTGGAGCTCAGTGGCCAGCTAGCAAGAGAGCTGCCTGTCCCTGCCTCCCAAGTAAATCACAAATGTTATTTTAGGTGGGTTCTAGGCATTGAACTCAGATCCTGATGCTTGCATAGCAAGTATTTTATCAACTGAGCTATCATCCCTGCCCCTTCTTCTCCCCCCTTTTTTTTTCCCCTGAAGAATCCCAGGATAATTCCTGAGGAATTCTGTTCCAAGCTCCAGTAGAGCTTCCAGCATGATTATCAGTGAAGGTAACAGGAAGATGCCCTACTTATCTTCTGGGTCTGAGAATGCAGACAAACAGCTGGAGCACTAAGACATCAGCTGGAAGAAATTAACATGGCAGGTTCTTCTTGTCCCAGAAATAGAACCTGGTCAAATGAAGTAATGAAGAAATGGAGAGGGGTGGGAATCATTCAAAACCAAGCAAGGTCAAAGAACACTCCCAGGCCCTCCCTACACAAAGCAAAGGAAAAGGGGAAGTAGCTCAGACTCTACTACTGTTTGCTTCATTTATTTGTTGAAGAATGCAGATAAATGTTAAGAATATACGAATCTGTACTGGCTAACTCTCACCTTCTGTTTTTCTTATAAATCAATTATTTTATTTTGTGTGCTTAAGGATCCTGGCTCTGTGTTTTCTTTTTCTATGTAGGGCATGAAGTGAACATTGCTTCAGTAATAACTGGGATTAAATATTACATTCCATCTTCCTTTTCTCTCTCCTCTAAACATTAAGATCTACTGATTCGTAAAGCAGATCTGTGCATAGCCAGAACATTTACCCTCAGGCTTCTTCATGTACTCCCCTGCTCCCTATCTCTGATACAGGCTCAACTGGTTTCTTTATCTAAAGGGCATCTATCAAAATGGAAGGAGGGAAAGCTAATATTTTTTAGATCTCCCTGTTTTGTGTGCTGGATATTTAAAACTTGATTTATTGCAGAATTTCCTGCCTTTGTTTTTGACATTTTACAAATGTGTTCTCAATATTTGCCTGGAGTTCGTAACACTTTCAGTTACACCCCTTGTAGTTCCTTCCAATATTCATACTTGTTAACAGGCAAAAATGCATCAGTTAGAATGTATCTCTGTGCCTATTCATTCATGTTTCTATCCTAGGTGGAGGACAGCTCTATATTCTCATCAATTACCTTTTCATGAACAATGAATTACTTTGAACACAGATCAAGCCCCTTGTGGGAGTGTGAACATTTGATGTCCATAAAAATCTTTTAATATCCTTGTCATTTCCTCTAATGTATGGATTTACAAAAGCCTGCGGGGACTTGGTATTTATTGAAAATTGAAATTGGCATGAGTAGTCGGTAATAAAGTAAATTAATATATGATCTATTTTATGAAGACCATTGTAAATATAATTTGATTCATCTCTCACACACACAGAGAGAGAGAGAGAGCAAGAGAGAGAGAGAGAGAGAGAGAAAAGAGAGAGAGAATTTACTTATTCTGGAAATGCTCTCTCCACCTGTGGTATCTCTGATAGTTATAATCAGTGATTTTATTGTGATTTCATAAAGCAAAATGTTTACACCTTTTTTGGGTTTGGGTACTTGGCTTTTGATCCTTTTTTTAATCTCTAATCATTTACATAGAATTAGCCCCTCCTTTTCAAATGCATTACAAAGCTTATAGTATCTTAAACTCTTTGTTTAAGGCTGCCCTCATCCACATCCTAGGTTGATAGATTTAGTAGAAAACAGTCCTGTTTAGGAGAATCAAGCTATTATTATGTTTAATTCACCTCAGTTGAAAACCTTGCTTATGTGTTCCTGGGTGAGAAGTCATTTACATAGCTCACAGTAGTCTGTTTGCTTCCTTGCATTAAACAAACAAACAAACAAACAAACAAACAAACAAAAATCCTGAAGTACAGGTCTCTCTGTACCTTTTCAGACTCTCTGTGTGTGTGTGTGTGTGTGTGTGTGTGTGTGTGTGTGTGTTTGTAAAGGTTGTTAAAACAGAGCATTAATTGTGCTTACCTCTAACAATGCTTACTGGTTTGGGTTTTGACTTAAATATGAGTAATGATATGAAGCTCTGTTCAGGATGACATGGGAAGCCCAGGCTAGACTGGAGGGGGCTCATCCATCACTACATGCTCTCCTAGGGGTTAAATCTTATGACAGCATATTCTTCCTAGTCCTCAGGTCAGTGTTAAAGATCCCTTTGGAGTCCAGCACTTTCCAGGGAAGACTTGCCTTTGGTATTGCAACTGTTGCCTTCTTTGTTCTTTTGCCCTTTGAAAGTCAGGTCATCTCTTCCTACCATCACCTGCTTGGTAGTGCTACAACTTATGTGCTTGCCTGGGACTTAAGTTCACACAAAATGTATCAACGAGATATAAAAGGAGTCTCTGCTGTGGCTTTTCCTTGTCCTGAAATTTCAGGAGTCCTCTCTCAAGTTCCTGAAGAGCCATATCCCCTTGATCTCTGAATAGATACATTGTAACGACCCGAGGAGTTATTTTGATGACTTATCTCACCTATCAGCCTTGGTGGTATAATACACAGTCCCATGATGGAGAAGTATGGTGGACAGAGGATGAAATTCTTCCTATTTTTTTTAAAGAAGTAGTAAGTTTGCAAATTACCAAAAAGGTACTATACAAATCAGTAGTTTCATAGGTTAAGAAAGCAAGTATTGGAACTTGGAGAAATTAGTAGCTTCCATCCCTATCCACACATACTGGGAAACTATGCAGATTTTCTATCGTTTTTCCATCTCCACATATTCATTCAAGTATGCTGGAAAACCACAGATATTCTAGACCTTTTTCCCAAGGTTTGAGGCAGCTTGAAATCCTCATTGAATCTGAGGTAACCACTTCTCAGATGAAATTAGAGGTTTGGCCCCATAGTTACTTATCTTCGTTCTTTCCCCAGATGCTCAAATTCTAATTGAACTTGGGAGTTCTCACATTCACGTTCTTGGTTGTGTAGCAATGTGAAAGCACATCCAGCTGGAGGTTCCATCTTTGCTATGTCAGCCTTTAGAAGACCTTGGGATTGCACATATTGACAGCGTTTCAACTCAGAATATTTGGGGGGAAGGAGGGTCTGGTGTGGAATGCTCATTGTGATTTGCTGTGTGATCCTTTGCTGTACGCAGTGTGCTGATCTCCTCTTCCATTTTCCAGGAGCCGACAGCAGTGAAGTTCTTCCCGACTCCATCCCATCTGCCCCTGGAACGCTGCCTCATTTCATCGAGGAGCCCGAAGATGCATACATCATCAAGAGCAACCCGATTGCACTCCGGTGCAAAGCAAGGCCAGCCATGCAGATCTTCTTCAAATGCAATGGGGAGTGGGTCCATCAGAATGAACATGTGTCCGAGGAGAGTCTGGATGAGAGCTCAGGTAAGAGGTGAAGCAAATTGGAGAAACCGCAGCATCCCCAGAATCTCCCCTTGCTACTTAAGTGGTGGGGTGTGAAGGGGAGGGAACACAAGCACTTACATCCCCCTATGTGGATGCAGTGAGTGTTATATCATTTTAGACATGTAAGACAAATGATCTCATCCCTCAGTGACCTGACAGCTTCCTTTGTTGTTTATTCTAGTGTAGTTCAGAACCATTTTTTCATGCTCTGTATAACTTCAAACACTACACGTTGTATGAAGTTAATATTCCCATTGGAAATTAAACCAGACAGTTGCTGTTTCCGTTTTAAGAATTCTAAATAATTTTGGGGACAAATATTAAATCTTTCATCAAAACCATTTTAAGCAGCATAATTTCAATCACTTATCTTTTTTTTTTTCCTCTTGGAGATTAATTACTCTTATGTCTTTATTCGCCACAGCTGGTGGTTTCTGGGCTTTTTTTTCTGAAGTTGAGTTGATCATTTAGTAGTGATATAACCAGAACTAGAGAACCATATACTGAGGGCTTCTCAATATGGGTAGATTTTAGGATCATCTTTTGTAGCTGCCAGCAGCTACAGAGAACTGGGTTCCTGAAAGGAAAGCTGGGCTGTATGGGATGGATGGGGAGAGAAGAATGAAACAAGAAAGTTTCTGATCAAGGCCCAATATTTACTGCTTGAGTCTGAATTTTTAAATAAGGGGAAACCTATCCCCCACTATGCCAGTATCTAGTCGCTTTGTCAGGATAAAAAAAAAAAAGAAAAAAAAAAAAAAAAACTCAGCTGCTCAACAGGTAGTGGCTTCTTGCAGGAAGTTGCAGATGTGGCAGACTACAGACTTCACCTAGGTTGGAAGACTCCATTCTAGGTGAGCTAGCCAACTATGGCAAAAACAAGGTCTGATTCAGCCTGCTCAAGGCTGGGGAGAGGGCACAATCTTTATTAGTGTGGCTAATTTTTCTGATAAATAATGAGAATTTAATCACACTCATCTAAGGTTTACTGAATGTGAAAGATTTTAAGTCCTTAACTAGGTAGGCATTATTTGGGTATTTACAACCATTTACTGGGGTAGATACAATTACTGACATCTACTAGGTAAGAGAAGTTAAGTGTACATGAAGAGTTGATACTAAGTCTCAGCATAATATTTTTTGATGAAAACATATAAGTATTTCTAAAAGTTTAGATTTACTTATTTTGCTGTATTTTAATATTTTGTTTTCAAGTATGTATGTATACCATATGCATGCCTGTTGCCCAGGTAGGTCAGGAGAGTACAGACATCAGGTCCTCTGAAAGTGGAGTTCACCCACTGAACCAACACAGGGTCAGAGATCCCTTTTGCTTGCTTTTTGGTTTCTTTTCATCCTACTTACTTGCTTACTCAATATGCAGGCTTTTGTATTGTCTCAATTTATCCTGTTTTGTTATGTTTGGGGTTTTTTTGTTTGTTTGTTTGTTTGTTTTGTCTCTTGGAGGTCTCTCTGCTCTTTTCTAAATGGAAATGGAGGGGAAGTGGATCTGAGGAAGAGGGGAGATGGGGGGGGGGAGCTGGGAGGACCTGAGAAAGGGGAAGCTGTGGTTGGGATGTGGTGTATGAGAGAAGAATCTATTTTCAATAATAAAAAAGAAATAAATGATGAATAAAAAATTAAGCATATCTTTTAATAAGTAAAGGTTTTATATTTCACCATATAACAGAAATCATATGTGCTTTTGAACTTAGCTCCTCTCACAAGATTCAGTTTGAACTGACCCTTGATTATTCTTTTTTATGGGTGGTGATTTGGTCAGTTAACTAGATATTAGATTTTGAATAAGTAAGGAGGCCTTAGTATAATTAAAAAGTTTCCAATGATCCCATTGCGTTAAATATAAAACTGGTATTCAGTGCATTTTAGACCTTCCAGAATATTTAATGATAGGAAAGTGATAGCTCAGATTGGTGTTCTATAAACATATGGAAAGAACAAGAAAAATATTCCAAGAAGTTCTGTGTAAATGAAGCTTGGATGTTTTCAGAGTGGTATGTGGTATTGTGGATTCATAGAAAATGCCACTTCCCAGTGGGAAATTTATGAAAGGGACATTACTAATTCAAATAGGCATCTCTGAAGATACACTCCATGAATGTGTGGAAGGGATATCTTGATGGTGTAAGTGTCATTTTTATTAGCCAATGAACAAAACCCAGTAAGATGTATAGATAATTTCAAATACAATGCGTCTCTATGACTGTGATCTTCAACCTGTGAGTGGCAAAGCCTTTCATGAGAGTCACATATCAGTTGTCCTGCACATAAAATATTTACATTGCAACTTATGATAGTAGCAAAATTGTAGTTCTGAAATAGGAAGGGATAATTTAATTATTGGGGCCACTGCACCATGAGGCCCTGTATTAAAGGGTCACAGCATTAGGATGGTAGAGAACCACTGATCTTGGAGAAGGACTACTGAGGAAGAATGCAGTCAGTGATGTGGAGAGGGACAAAAGCCACTGGGAGGAGGCCGGTGTTTGGATAGATGTGTTGGTGGTAGTGATGATGAGATTGGAAGTATAGTGACTAGAGTATGCTTTCCAGAACAAATCCTACAAAAAGGTATGGAATGACAAGTTAAAGCAAAAATGAGAAAATTTGGAATCTTGGAGAACTCAGGTAAGGAAAGAGAAGTCAGATACTTGAGTAGATACCCATTATTAGAAGCATTTTAGTAGCTCTGAATTCAGAACCATTAATAACATAGGACTTTAAGGATGATTGGATAAATAAATGAGTGGAGATAGATTAATATCAATTCACTTTTTACAGGGAGGGCAGTACAATTAATCCAAATTATATTATCAGGGAGAGAAATCCAGAGGTGGTTGTTGGCACACGCACAATTTGAAGTGCTTATGTGTTCCAGTGAAACAATAGAGGGCAGAGAGTTGACAGAGGTCAGGGTCACATGAGTGCATCTGGAGATTATCAGTAAAGAATATGTAGAATATTTCAGGTATTGAGATGCAGGAGTTGTCAAGGCAAAAGTCTATTGTGAACAGAAGAAGCCTCTGAGAGATCATCATCAGAAATAAGGGCAAGCGGGAGAGAGAGAGAGAGAGAGAGAGAGAGAGAGAGAGAGAGAGGAAGAAGAAGAAGAAGAAGAAGAAGAAGAAGAAGAAGAAGAAGAAGAAGAAGAAGAAGAAGAAGAAGAAGAAGAAGAAGAAGAAGAAGAAGAAGAAGAAGAAGAAGANAGAGGAGAGGAGAGGAGAGGAGAGGAGAGGAGAGGAGAGGAGAGGAGTAAGGAAGCAGGGAGATTTATGCAGTTAACTTCGTTCACTTGGGATAAAGGGATTACAAATGGCTGACAGAGGATTACCACAAGTGTGGCACATTTCTGTTCCTTCAAGATTTGGTGAGAGTAAGTGAACACTACTAGCCTTGGATATATACTTCTCAAGACCATTGCATGCTTGGTGGATTCTTGGGCTATCATTGAGGAAAAGGAAGGCATCTGCAAGATGATCTAAGAGCTTTATATTTAAATGTCTGGGCCCAAGGGGTATAGGTACTGTTTGATATAGCTACTTCTAGATATAAATACTATGGTCATTCCAGGTAATATTCTTCAACACTGTGAGGCACTTCTCCTACATCTTTACATATTCTCCTTCAACTCAAAATATCTACAAGTTCTCTTTGAATTCACCCAAGGATCATCATTTTGCCTCATGAATCTGTTTAGCTTTTATACTCCAAGACTCCTTATATAATTCAATGAGGTTTGTTATTCCTGACCATGTATATATCTCTATCTATGATCTCTTAGAGGTCCATTTCTTATTCATGTAGAGTGTCTTATGTTAGGCAAAGTTTCCAAGGTTATGGGTATAGTTTCCTTAAACCAAAGATTTCTTATAATCAAAGGTAAAGGAGAAAACAGACTTGATTTACCTATTTCATATTTCCAAACTTTGGATGGATGAGGCCTTATTAGATAAACTTGTTGGGAGTGGTTGAGATGGAGAAAACACACACCTTTTTTATAATGAGAAGGTTACAGAAGGATGCTAAGATGTGGACACATATAACAGAGGTACAATCATCAAGTAAATGGTAGCTTACCAACAGCAATGGGTTATAACATAGTGTTATGTCCAATGAGGCCTCAAATTCCAGCAGTCCAATGGGGCTGCTTGCCACTTTTTTTTTTTTGTTTTTTCTTTGTTTCAGTACCCTACATTGCATAAAGGGCTCCAAATATAAGGAGGAATGCTGTCAAATAATCAGCCATTTTCCTAACACTGTTTAGAAATCTTGTATCTATCCTTACTTAACCAGCTGTTGGTAAATAGTACAGCCAATTGAATATTTCACTCTCCTGTAATTTCACAATATGTTGTTCTGTTATTATTTCTCCCTTTTAATTCTGCTAGCATTTCTAGGCAACTCTGTGTCTTGTGAAGACCATTGTTGATTACATTTTTCTTTCAAATAAAAATGTGCCCTCCAGTTATTTTTAAAGGCCAATAAAAGTCATATATTTCAAAGTTACCACAGAACAAAAAATTCATAAATGATAAAATCAGGAGAGTACACACACACACACACACACACACACACACACACACACACATATATATGTGCTAGGTTTTTAAAATGCCTTTAGAAAGGAATTTAAATTTTACTTCTTTGAAATAATGTAATAAGCAAAACCTTTTAATATAAGTCATCTTGGTTGGTAGAACCAATAGGAAATAACTATTTCTCTTCAAATACTTTCCCCCATGTTGTTAGTGGAAATTGTCATTTGCCACACCTTGTGAGTGTTTCCCCAGCTCTGTTTTAACACTTTAATGGTATAAACAGCAGCAAGATGAGATATTTATCCCAAATCAATACATGAGTGCAAGTACACAGGAAAAAAAAAAATTAGCCAGAGAGATTGAAAAGTACAAGATGCATTACCTCCCCCAAGGTTCTCTCCACAAGAAGCTGGGTGATGTGCTCTGACTACTGTTAAAGACTTAATGGCTTTTGATGAGATCTGTAAAATAATCCCTCACAACCCAGCAAGACTGAATGGCACTGACAAGCCAAGGACAGGAGACACCCTTTGACCAGAAGTACAGGGGCGACTGACTGTTCATATTCTGTGAGAGCTCTGTGTGAAGTCATTCTTGGCCTGTCTTTGGACACGTTGTCCATTTCTGAACTATTATAATTGATACATTTTATTTTTTGACACATTGGCCTTATTTCTTTAAGGGTATGATGGGAACACATAGAACCTGATAGTGCTGAAAGTAGACATGGGATCTTTTTGTGTTTCTGGATTGGAAGCAATAAGTCCTTTCAGTTGTTAAAAGCTGCAAACTGCCTTTGGTCTTTCTGGTAATTTGGACCCGTCATCTAACCGCTCAAATAAGAAGAAAAAGGATTGTGTGTTTTCATGCAATTTAGCTTGGAAAACCCTGAGCTAGAGTTCTTTCCTGCAAAAAGTACAATTTATTTGACATGAGTTACGGTGCTTTCACAGACGTGGCTATACCTCTTAGTAATGTACACGCTCGGTTCTCTGCATGAGCCAAGGGATCCTCTCATTTGTTCTGCCCCATTTCGTTTGGAAATACGGGGCTCTTCTTCCTTGTGTTTTGCTTCTGTTAACATCTGGAAGCTTCGAATGGTGGAGCAATCCCAAGGAAAGAATCACACCCCTGTGAAATGGGAAGTGGATTCATTAATACAGTAACTAAAGCAAGGCACACAGACCTTACAACACCACACACACCAAAGACATTAATCCCAAGCACCTACACAATGGAGGTGATGTTGTTTGTGGGAAACTTCTATTATCCATGAGCTAAGCTACTTCATAGTTGCTCAGTAATAACCTAGAGTTTGCTTTTTTCTTCTTCTTCTTTTGAAAATAATAATCTGTCGTTCTTAATGTATTCGGCCCCGGAGTCATTGAACTTGAACTGGTGAAATGCTATGTATTCTAGTATATCTGGAAGAAGTCTAAACTTGGCAAACTTTTCCCCCTTTTGAAAGAATATCATTTCACGCCTTCCATTCTATGTTATTCCTTTTTTTTTTTTTTGACCCAGCTGGAGCCTTTCTCTTGGGATAAAAGGTTAATGGATTGTGTTGAGAAAAGGCAGAAGAGTAGAAATAAAAGTGTCTTAAATCTTTGAGTTTGTATCTCAAAACTTCACTGCACTGGTGATGGGGATTTGAATATAGTATCTTCCAGGAAACCCATCAATGTGCAGTTGCCTTTGATGATTCACAGATCGCCAAGGCACCTTAGGGAAACATACATTTGAACCCGCAGAGCGCAGAAGTGATCAATCTCCGGAGTCTTCTGCCAAGATGTCTGTGTGCATTTAGAGTTCACTTTTGTAGAAACGCCCTTCCTCACAGCTCTGTCCTTTATCTTGTTCATTGCTGTTTCTTAGAGAATACTGACACATTCTTAAAAGGGTTTGTAGACAATCATTATGAATTCCCTCCATAACATGTAGCAGACTCTTAAAGACTTGTCTCTAGTGTCTAATTTAACCTTTCCTACAACAACAACAAAAGTTTAGACATCATTTTCCTTCAATCTAACTTTAACAGTGCTAGAAGTAGTTCTTTACTTCCTGGCACTGACCAAACACTTCTTAGGTCAGGGTCTCACTGTGTAGCCTAGGCTGGCCTCAAGCTCACTCTGTAGTTCACGATGGCATGGACCTTGTAATCCTCCTATCTCTGCCTTCCTGCACATCCTAAATTCTTGAGCAATGATTTTTTTTTTTTTTGGATAATTTTTCAGCCCATTCTATTCATGTAACACTAAGTTGTGTGACTTTTAATTTGAAGTTGGAACTATAAAGATCTCAGACAAATTGAAACACAACAGTGACAATATGCTTATGGTCAGAAAGGTAGATATGGATGTTCAATGATGCTTAGATGTGCTTGGAATGCAGTTCTCCACTAACAAACTTCTCCACTAGATGGTGTGGCTCATAGTTTCCTTCCAAGGTTTTCCTGGTATAAAATGGAATAATAAATTCATCTACCACCGTTGCCTTAAAGGTTATAGAACTTAGTACATATGCTTTATTCTACCCAGCAAATATTCTGTCAAGGTTATCCTTAAAATGATATAAACTTGATATTCTAAAACTTTTTAAAAACTTAATTGGTGTCTGATGATTCAAATATTTATGACCTCACTTTGATAATTCCAAAACAATAAAAGATACATCATTAATTATTTGACTTTACTGAATAATATTTCATTACTGCCATGTGATTCTTTTATGCCATATTCATTTAACATATCAAATAACACATGGCAAATAACATACATTATGAACTTAGGCTGCAAAGAGTTAGTTTCCATGGTGTAGGAAGGGAAAATCATTGACTCGGGTACAGAATTGGAAAACATGATCCTATTTGCCTCAATGAAATATGGCTTAAAAGTGAGTCGTGTATGAAATGGTGTCCTCTAAGTGACCTCACCATATCTGTTTCTGTCTCTGAAGTTTCTTCTTGCTATTATCAGACAACACTCTCAAGTTAATTTGCTTGCCTCTGCCAGACACCTCTGAGCTGATTAATTCTAATCTCTAGTGTGGCAGAGACTGGAGAGCTTGGGTGTATTCTTCATTTCTGTACTTAAGTCTGAACTTGTGATACTTCTGCAGAATGCGTGAAGTGCTTATTATCCTGGGGAAACTAAAGAGTGTTCGTTCATTAAGCGTAGTGCACATACACATTCAAAGGATGAAGACTTTTTTTTTTCTTTTTTGTCAGAATATATTTTAATCTTGTTGCTAGGATAAGGAGGCAAAAGACATTTAGCCCTAATTAGTCATCTGCCGTTAAAATGAAATATGGTTCCACCTTTTAATTATCTATATTTAATTTACTATTTTCAGTAGTGTGCTGGTGTGAAGACAGCTAAGTTCACCTACAATATGGGATTAGATTTTCATGACAGTTCTTCCAGAGATTTGTAAATTTCAGAAACACAAGGAATCTGTGTGTTATTAGTGAGCAATAGAGCCCTGCCACATAAACTAAGTTTCACAATCAGTATCCTTGAAACCTTCAAGACTGAGGGAGAATGGTACCCAGACCCTTAAGAGGCCTTTTCTCTTTCTAAGGGTGATAAGTCCATTTTGTGTAATCTTATAATATTCTGTAGTTCTGCTGTCATATAAGATGTCACTGAATTGGTAGGACAGCTTAAAGTATGGTCTCCTTTTACCTGGTAGCACAATGATGACAGCAGTCTTTATAGGTTGCTTGTGACGATGCTCTAGGCACTTGTCACAGAAGTAGACATGGATGAGGACCTCCATACATTTGTTTTTCATCTCAGTATCTGTCACCAACTTTATTATGTCTTTGATTAATTCCTTAAAAGCACCATAATAACAATTAAAAATGATACTAAGTGATTATTCAAAATATGGGAAATCTTTCTATTGCTCAGGAAACAATTTTGTAGAGTCTAATCTGGGAACCATAAGAGGTCAGTAGGAAGTGTTGCCTCACCTAAGTGATGAAGGCAGTTCTTCCAGGATAATGGGCGATTTACAGGCTGCTCAGCAGGTGGAGGGAGATGGTGAGGCCACCTCAGAGCAACATCTGGCTATCTGAAAAGCCCGATAGGGCTTCGAGGGTCAGTGGAGAAAGTTCATAGATGCCAGAGATTAATGCCTCTAAAGTGAAGACCTGGGTTCCTCCTGTCCCTCTTAAAGGTGACCATGGTGCTGATACTCATGAAATTCTCATGGTCCTGTGCAATTTTTTTCCCTACAGGAAGCTAAGTAATGATTCACTTGGTTAGTGCCCATATAATTATGAAACTTCACATCACCAACTGGAAAATGAAGCAGAGGGTATGTGGAATATGGCTGGAAAAAACAAAACAGAACAAGAAAACAGGCCCAGAGTTTCCCATAAGAAAGCAACAACACCCCTCCAACCAAATTCTCTAGGCAATCGCCACTTGCATATGGTTCAGAAAAAAAAAGCAAAACATGTTTAAGGACAAAGAAGGATTCTAGCTTTCTGCTGGGGTCTGCTTATTCTGTGTGAGAAGCTGAGCATCCTACCTCAGAGAACTTCAGCTGAGAGGAGGGAAGCTGTGGGGTTGGTGAGCGTGTGGGAACTGTGTCTAATCCCTCCCTTAGCGCCCATCACCAGGTGCATCCAAGAACTGGCTGCAACAATAACCAGGCAGGATGCTAGTGATGGGCTTTGCGCTTGTGTGATAATGAGCTGTAGATAAAAGGCAGGAGGACAGCTGTTAGTAGGCACCAGGCTGTCATTGGCATGGCTCTGAATGTTAAATACTACTCCGGGATCTTTTATGCTCTACACACCAAGTTAGGATCTTACACTAAGACTGTGTAGCCCTTTTCATTGAAATTTTTCCAGATATAAATCATTTTAACTCTTTTCTCTTCAATGTCTCCCCTCACCCCCCTCTTCACTGGTATATTTCTCTGCCTTGACTTGTGAAACATCTACCTTCAATTAGTTGGAAAACACTCTAACTTTTCGCCTCCCTACAGGATTAAACCTGCTAAAAGTAACTAGTGTTCTCTATCTGATAAATAAGAGGATTACAGCAGTAACTGCTGTCAGCATTTTCCCCATTTAAACAAATAAAGCTGACAAATGATGAAGTTCTGTGCTGCTCTGTTATGCTTAGAACATGCAGAGCGATTATTCATCTGCTGCCAATGTTAGTCTATACAAAACTAAACCATCCCAGAGCCTAGAAAGCTTATTAGCATATCAGTACTGTAGTTATATTTTTATATTCTGTGAGACCCTACTCCATACCAGAGGCTGATGCCCATAACTTGCATGATAATTTAAAGGGTTGGGCTTTCCCATGTTTTATTAGAGTTGTGCAAGTTATTGGGCACAATGCTTCTCTTCTTCATGAGGTACAATGTTTTATTAGTTTTATTTGTACCACTGTAACATTTTCTACAATCAGGTTAGCTGACATCTCTGGAGATAGAAAAATGTATAGCTGTGTCTGCTTGCAATATAGATGGGTGAACTTTAATGGAGATGATAGGTGCAGTTACCTTAAATAGAGAGGCTTTGCTTAAATGTTTTCCAAATGTGGATATAGATTCACATATGTGCATACTTACTGCCTGTATGTATATATATATATATATATATATATATATATATATATATATATATCCACAAAGAACTGAAGATTTGATAAAGAATATCCTACTTTTTAAGAAAGACACCTTATTAAAGCAGCATTATTTTCTTATGCTGCACAAAACACAAGAAATATAAAGAATTTATTGTGTTGTAAGGATTTTCTTAGACATGATGGTCTGACCAACTGAAGACCTCATGTTTGAAGGAGGAGTCATCAAGCAAGTAATATACATCTGTGTGTGTGACAATGTCATTTGTGATCTGCTGCCTTGGTCATGCTGATTAGGAAAGTACACAGCGTCCAGAAGCAGCTCATTTGTGTTGGTTTTGCTTTGTGACCCCGTGTAGAACCTCTGAAATGGACCAGTAGCTGAGCCATCTTGATGTTGAGTTCATGACTTAAGGCTCTTCCCCTCGATCCTAGATGGGATGTCACAAAGAATTCCAGAAACAGAGCAAAATAAGTTCTACTTTCTATGGTTTAGGGACTTGTTTTCACTTTGTTCTTGCCAAAGTACCCTGTAAATGTCTCTGTGTAGATTAGTCAAACAGGTTTAAGACCTGTTGATCCTGTGGGGAGTGCTCTGATGATAATCACTGCATATACAAACTAACCCAGACTCTGTGCTCATCCTTGATACAGCTCCGACACTCCAAGCAACTAATTCCTGTCCTCACCCCAGGGACAAATAGGTACCCATTTTGTGACAGTACTCAAATTAGCCAATTGTGGGTTTTACTGTTCTTCCTTTTTTGAATCCCTTTCATGGGAACAAAGCAGAAAATTCTTGTTCCTTTTCCCTCCCCTTTCTGCCTTCTGCTTGCCCTGGTGCTTTCTGATTCCCTATGTAGCCAAATGTGGCAGGCGGGACCAATTTCTTGCTAGCTATGTAAATTCCATCCTTCATGCCAGCCATTTGTACGTCTGCAGGTCTGACCACAATTGATTAAAATAAATTATGGGTGTCCTTAGGGTAGGCGGAATGCAAATTGGTGGTTTGAATGTGTGTACTCCCTGTTTTCTGACTTGAATATATGATTGCTCTTAGACATTCTGAGGTGGATTAGATAGATTCACAAGATGGATAGGATGAGAACTGAAGGGTGGCTTGACCACCTTTTTACCTTTCAAGTTCATCATATCTAAAAATGTTAGCTATAGAGGCTGGAGTGGTGGCTCAGAGGTTAAGAGAACGGGCTACTCTTCCAGAGGTCCTGAGTTCAATTCCCAGCAAGAACATGCTGGCCCACAACTATCTGCATAAGATCTAAAGTCCTCCTCTTTTGTATCAGTGACAGCATATTCATATACCTAAAATAAATAGATCTTTTTAAAATATTAGATACATATTTGTATAAAATAACAGGGTTTTATAACATTTTTTGTAGACACATATGGTGCAATTTGGCCACACCCACACACCTCCGTGCTTTCAGCTTCCATCCTCGGTTTCCTCCCCTGACACCTTGGCATCCCCCTTCTACTTTGCTATTTGTATTTGTTGTGTTTGGCAGCTGGTTTAATAGGATGATCTCCAGTTCCATCCATTATCTTGTAAATAAATAGCCATTCTTTTTTCTTAGTGGTCAGGTAATAATCCGTTGTGAATATATAACATGTATTCTTTATCCATTCATCTGGTGGTAGATGCGTAGGCTAATTTCATGGCAACTACCATGAATAGTGTCACAGGGAGTAGGGATGTACAGTTGGCTCCATTGAATGCTGAGTTTAGTTTCCTTGGATGTATACCCAAGAGTAGTATAGCTGAATCATATATTGGTTCTGTTTTTTGTTTGTTTGTTTGTTTGTTTTTCAAAAACCTACATACTTATTCCCATAGCAACTGGACTGATTTACATCCCCACAAGCTAAACATATTGTTTGAGGGCCTGCTTTACAAAGGATCCATGTGTTGTGACTCAGTAAGTGTCCCCAGCACACTACCATTGCTGCCCCCTCTCACCTTTCTACCCTGCTTGCCTCTTCAAAACAGGTTATCCATTTCTCTTTAAGTTGAAGAGCAGAATGTAGGCAAGCTCTCCCCTGTCCTAGCTCGCTCCCTATCTTTAACACTCAACTTCTTTGTTCTCAAGAAACCCACAGATTGCAGGACACAAATCTATAAAACGGAAGAATTCAACATATTGGAGCTTTCCACTAGAGGAAATGTGGATGGTTAATGGACACCACCACCAGGACGAGTGTTGTGTGGTACCTCCTCCAAACTTAGGAAGCCCCCTCATGTTGTACATGATGTTTTATGAGTCCATACAGTCTCTTGTCACATATTATGAATAATATGTTTTTGATTGGGTGGCAAGGGTGTTCTCCATGTGATTATTTTGCCTCTGTTCTTATTTACCACCAGAAGAGGCAGACTTGTATCCCACTTCTTTCCTACAGAGCCTTTGGCCCATTTGAATTGGTATGACCCCACCCCCCAACTCTAGGCTTCCTTTTTGCTACTTTCTTTTGTTTTTTTTTGTTTCTTTGTTTGGTTTGGTTTGGGGTTATTTTGTTTGTTTGGTTTGGTTTTGGTTTTGTTTCTTTTTCAGTTGAAATAGATAAATTCTCTAATGCTATTTGAAAGTACATTCTGCTCCCATACAACCCATCCTTAGCAATATCCCCTCCCGTTACTCCTCCCAGCTCCTCATCACCTCCCCTCTCCCCCAGCCCCACCCACCCCTCCCCTCTGTTTTCCTTCAGAAAATAGTAGGCTCCCAAAGACAACAACCAATCACAAAACCAGATACAAGACAAGGCAGATTCTTCTGAATTCTTTTTTATCTTAAAGGGAAAACATCTAAATTAGGCATTTAATTTTGCTTCAGTTCTTTCACGTATTTGACTTATTTCCATGATCAGGAACAAACAAATTGTACACAGGGTTACACAGGGGAAAAAAAAAACCTCAGTATTAGTTTATAAGGCAGAAGCAGAGGATGACCAGCAACTGCTCCATCTGTAAACCATAGATGTGAATGAATTACTCTCATCTCTTTAAGTCATGGGATGCTTTTGTCTACATCATGGGGATAGAAGAACATATCCCATCTTTGGGAGATGTGCATATATAGCGAGTGAAGATCTCTAGGGCTCACTGTGGTGCTAGACTTCTATACTCAAGCTTTGACTAAACATCCTTATAATGAAGGCCAGTGTCAGCCCATGTCTGTGGGACAGAAAGGCATGGGAACTAGAGACTGGGACCTTGCTTGTCATTAAGTAACTAAAGGAGCTAGGAGGAATATCCCCTTTCATCCTTGACACTCCATGAAGGTTAGCCAACCTTGCCATATGCGTAGAAGGAGCCCATTGGTCCTTGTTCAGAAGAATGGAGGAGTTTGAGCTCCACAGTTACAAGTACCAAGCCTATTCCTAATGATTAGAAGGAAAATGCAAAGTCATAAAAATCTCATTGAAAGGTTAAGAATCTTCAGCTTTACCCTAGCTCAGAGGTTTCTTTTCTGCTGTTTCTACAACCTTTGCCCCATCTGCTCACACCACTACTCTGAGAGTTTTCCTTGGTCCTCTGCCTGGATTGTTAGACTTAAAGATCAAGAAGACTGTGTCCTTTCTGTCCTGTCCATTTGCTTTGTATCCTATAGAATTTGTTCTCAACCTTAGATGCTGCTATTTGTGTCATTTCTTGAATTCCTGGTCTCTGTCTCTCTCTGTCTCTCTCTGTCTCTCTCTGTCTCTCTTTCTCTGTCTCTCTCTGTCTCTGTATCTGTCTCTCTCTGTGTCACACACACACACACACACACACACACACACACACACACACACACACACTTTTCTTTCAAGCCACACCATTACAGTAACCCTTTCTTGGCTACAAAACCCGGTGGCTACTCTAAGACCAACTTAAAACTCTGCCCTTGGGCTCACCATGTGGAGATGACTAGGTTCTAGACATTACCTTAGGTACATATTCCTCAAAGTACATTTTGTACACAGACTGAGAACCCTGAGGGCGCCAGGTCAGTGTAAGAAAGATGCTATTCTATTATACTGCACTGCATTAGTTGATAATACTTTGTGTGTGCACTCTACAGCCTACTCAGCTAGTGGAATTTAATTAGCAGTAATATATTACTGTCATGGTAATTAAAACCTTGCCTTGATTAAAAACAGAATTGTTTAATTAAAAAGAAAAGGTTTAGCTCACCTTACCTTTGTGATTGAGGAATACAGTAGCCTCACCTAATGTTCTCCGTCTGCCCATCAGGCCTGAAGGTCCGGGAAGTGTTTATCAATGTCACCAGGCAGCAGGTGGAGGACTTCCATGGGCCAGAGGACTACTGGTGCCAGTGTGTAGCGTGGAGCCACCTGGGAACTTCCAAGAGTAGGAAAGCATCTGTACGCATAGCCTGTAAGTACCTTGGGGATGATCTTTGGGGGCGACCTAGGGTCTTAGGGGTCTGAACATGGATTAAATACAGTTGAAGAGGCCTGTGAATATGTCCTGGTCTTCTGCAGAATGTAGATGAATGGGAAACAAGATGGATTTTTCCTACCTCCAATAAATTTAGTTCTTAAAACTCTCCTTTAAAATGCTTGGACATTTTCTGCAGAGGATAATCAGCAACTCAGTTTGCCTAAGAGATTCTGCCCGAAGTTTCAGAACTCAATTGTCTTCACACTGCCGGGAAAACATGTTCCAGAGAAAAAGAAGCCCACACAAATGCACTCTGCTTCTCCCCATCAATGATGAGGCTCAGGGAGAGTCTACATGGGGCGAAATGAGTCATGGCTGTTTATTCTACTTTCCAGCCAATCTGCAAAAATAAGGCATTAAAAACATTAAAGGATTTTTATAGGCCGCTGTTAAACCCTTTCTCTGCTAACCTTAAAACATGAAAATGGGTTTCAAAACTGTATTTGTTTGACCCAAGTATAACTTTTAAAAATATATAGTTGAAAAGTGATGAGAAATAAAAAGAAAGAAAGAAAATTGCTTTTCTGAGGAGTACAGAATTTCTCTATCCTGTTTCAGCATCTATGTCTTTATAATCTGAATATGATATATAATATATAAGCTTCTCCTCCTGGCTTACCCATTCCAATTAGCCCACCTCTGTAGATCATCAAACACCTCCTTTTTGCGCCTAGGACTGTTATAAGAAAAAAGAAAAAAAAGAGGAAGCTCAATAGAAGGAAGCTGGGAGGGGCAGGAGAGATGGTTATTGTTGTTTTATTCAAATCCTGCCTTTTGAGAGAGTCATAAAGAATATGGGACAAGAGGGATTTGTCTGAGGACTGAAGGAATTCTCCATAGCAGATGTTGGTGGCTTAGGGATTAAGAATAGAAGTGAATTGCTATTTGCAAAGACATTTATGTTTCCTCAGAAATGAAATCTCCCTCTTAAAATATGCATTTCACCTTCATAATACTGGTGATTTGGGAGGCCTCTCCTGGATGCCATGTGGGTCCTCTAAGACCAGGAAAGGGAGGTCACCTCATAAGCCGTACTCAGTGTGAGAGCCTTGGGAAACATTTTTCCAATACTTAACTTAGTTAATTAAAATTAGCCAACCAATATTTTATGACGTTAACATAGCAGGTCAACCAAGAGAGGGAGTGTGTTTGCATTCATTTGTCCCATAATAAGTCCAGTTCTGTGTTCCTGTGTGGACTCACAGGGACCATCCAGAACCCTAGTCAAGGTGGGGTATCTGTAGTGCTCAACTCAAGCACAGAGGAAGAAACAGCCTGAGAGTGGTAGACACTGGCTCACTCCATTTCTGTCTTCTGAGCTCCATTTCCCATCCTCCACTCCCACCCCCACTGATCAGCCTTCCTTCTCCAAGGTCCATGTTGCCTATCCTTTGAACTGTTATCCATTTTCCCGGTCTGTGTCCATCTCTATGGTTGTCTACCCCCACTGTTGCTCACTTAATTCCTGATGGCCATGTGTCCCTTAGAACCTCATGGTTTGGTTCACAAAGTCCTTCAAAGATTGGTTCACACCCACCTGTTCTCATCTCCCATCACTATACGCATCATACTTTGTTCTTTCAAATGAATGGTTGCCACACATGTCAGCTTTGTCTTTCTGACACACCCCCTCCACTAGTACAGTCTGCTTGCTATTTTGCATGTGTAGCGGGACAGGAGAGAAGAGCCTAGACTCTACATCCCTGCTCCATTTCCATTTCTATTCTGCATCGCCTTAGTTTTGTACAGGTGGAAAGTATAGCTCATTTTCCTCGGTCATACGTGAATCTGTACCTATTTCCTAGAGCTGTTCTGAGCATTGCTGATATACCTGAGTACTAATTATGTAACCTAACAACACCAGGGAATACTCTCCAGCTATGATCTGATGCCCTGCAGCGTATCTGATCCTCTCCTGCACTGTTTCATGGGCTGGTCTTCACTGATGCTTACTGAATGAGTGTTCTAGGTTTGCCTCTACTGTGCTGCCCCTCTCTGCATGATAAAATAAGAGATTAAGGAATATTAATGAGAGAAAAGGAATTTTTCATTATGTCCCTTTCCCTTTAATCATTTGACCTTCATAGATGTCTGAGATCCTTTTCTGATAATAATCATGCGATTCTCTCTAAAAATTTTAAAGGAACTGTACTTTTCATATGACAAGCTCATTTGTATATAAATATATCTTTTCAAGCAAAAATGTTATAATATCATTATAGCCCATATTATACAATTCACTTAATGAATTCTCTAATAGTGTTTCCAACATATTTTTAATTTCTTCCCATATAGCAAGTTAGAGGCTCTTTAATTTATTTAAAATTATTTATACAAGCCAAGACATGATTTGTCATTAAATATTGCATTTGACTTGGGGACCAATGTGTATTAAAATGTAAATTGAAATTTAACTAGTGTAATGGCATCAAAAGTGTATGTGGGGGTGCCTTCAGGATCTTACTTGGATGTTTTATTCGCTTGCAGGAAAAACACTTTTAAAATGATTTTCCATTTTTATTAGACTGAGAAAAAAAGAGTTCTGACTTTTGCATGTAAGTACTTCCTAACGAATAGCACATTGCACATGAGGATAGTCCTCATTCTGAATAAATGAATAGGCAAATTAGATATAATTGTTACAATGTTTCTTCTTTTTAAGATTGTTTTTTAAGTAATAGAGGCATCTTAATGTGCTAAATAATCATTGGTAGATAAATGCAGTTTATGAATGTGAGGACCATCATCCGAAGGGACTTTACAATTTACTGTCATCTTTATAGAATTCAGTAAACTGTTCTGTTTCAGCATCTGAGCCCCTTATGCTTCCTGCATTGAGCCAATGAGCCATTAAGGATTTAAAAATTTTTTAAATTGCACTGGGCAAAAACGCCAAGGCAACTGGGACGTTAAGCTGGGGGACATATTGACAGGAGCATCTTGATGTGATCATGGTTACTAATCTCTACAAAAACACCACGAGGCTCTCTGGATGCTGCTGCTTAGAGATGGTTTGTTTTTTAAAAGTAAGCCACACTGAGAAAATTCTCCTGTTATTTTTTATGATTCATCTGTTCCTCAGAGTGTACCCTGTTGGAGGTAAAAGTTACAGATACCAAGCACGGTCTTTTATGATATTTTGGATTAGACTATGGAAATATTATAAATTTTGTAAATTATTTATGCTTATATTATTTATTATTTAGTTTGCTATCTACTAAATTATTGTATAATATCCTCAAGGATTTTGTGAGTCTGTGAGCAGATATCATTGGGATATCTTGCTTAGGTACAAGATTTCCAAAACTTCAACGTGCACCATCCTGTCAATCAACAATCAGCATGGTCCTCATATAATGCTGAAGATTCGGTTCAAATAATTCAGGAAGCCTAGTATTGGGTCTCTAATTGAGAATTTCTATTGAGCTTCCTGGATGTGAGGGCTGCTAGTTGGTGTACGTCCTGTACCTCCAGTCCTGAGAATTTATGTAGTATTATTTGAGGCATTTCTCTTTAGCCCATTTAGGATTTCCTATGCCTGCTTTGTTCAACTTGTTGCCAAAAGACAAAGAACATGATTGAAGGGGAAGGTCATCTAGCCATTACCGATGTGGAACAGAGCCCATCTGTCTGCCCATTGTATTTCCTTGCCTATTCTTATTGCTAAGCCCCATGAGTAGCCCTCTGTTAAATGGAAACGGGAGAATCAAAATAGAAACCTTTACGTGCATTTAAGTACTTTCTTGAGGGAAATGTCAGTTGTTTTCCTCTTTCTTTCATTTCTAAGTCAGTTGTGAACCGCCTCATGGTCAAGTTCTACTGTGTGCCCTGCGCATGCTTCTTATTGGGGAGCCAGTGTGCTTGTCATCCGCCTTAATCACACTGTGGCATAAACAGGGAGAAATTGGCTGGCCACCAACTACTTGGGGCTGGAAATAGCAGAGACCTAGTTACCAAAGTGAGTTTAGAAAGGTAAAAATAGATAAATAAAAGGCAGCCTACATTGATCCCCACCAAGCTGGCAGAAGCCTGTCTCCAGGGAACAACTCCCACAGGCCCTCCCTCATCCGTCTGGTTCACTTGGGCTGGAAGACACATCGTGCTGTGGCATCTGCTGCTGGACTATTGTCAAAACCAGGAATACTCAATTATTCGTAGTTGTTTATTTTCATGGGTGAACATTTGGCAGCTTAGCCCTCCCTTTTATTCTCTGGTTTTTTTTTTTTCTCTCTCCTTCATCTACTTATAAGGTATTGTGCCTGTAGCATTAAACCCTTAGCCAAGGAAACTCTTCTTGACTCTTGGCTACTCTACCTAATTTTGGACTGAGAACTATAGGAAGTATCCCTATCTAATGATTGAACCTGTTTCTAGCAAGTCGGACACTTGGAAGAATACACAGTAGGAATTCACTATTTTGTTGATTTTTTTTTTAGAAAAAAGCATAATTTGAGACATGCTAGATAAAATGTAAATATGATTTTTTATTTGAGATGCTTCTAAAATATCTATGCAATTGTGGCAAGTAGTGAAGAAATTAGAAAAATCTCATTTACAGCCACGAGGTGCTCTATACTTGCATGCTGGAGTGAAACAGGATTATTTTATTTTTCTTTTGGAGGTGGTTTCCTTTTGAAAAATTAGAAAAGAAAAAAAAAGACATTCAGTTGTCTCTATTGTGTATCGCAGCTTCCTGGCTTCAGTACGTAATTTCATCTGCTGGGAACTGCTGGGGCCTCTGCCTCCTGCTAGCAACATTAAATATGGGAATAAACAAGTGTTCATATGCTGTTACATTTTCAGGAGTAACCTCTTTGCCTGTCTTTCCCCATGACATCCAAGGTGTGCTGAGCTCCACCTGAGTGAATGAGTGAATGAGCACCACTTAGATTCTCAACCTGTCGTTCACAACCCCTTTGAGGGGGGTCAAGTGGCCATTTCAGATGGGTCACCTAAGACCTTCAGTGAACACAGATATTTATATTATGATTCATAACATTACCAAAATTACATTTATAAAGGAGCAAGGAAAGTAATTTCATGGTTTGGGGAGGCGGGTCACGACAACATAAGGAACTGCATTAGGAAGGTTTAGAACCACTGTCTTAGATGCTTGGGTATAAGTGCTTAGGCTCAGAGGTATGGGCTGATTTCCCTGTCTGTGTTTTGCCTGTGTTCATTATTCTCCTGGAGAACATGCATAGCTACGTCTCCCTGTCTCTGACTCTTCATTCTTACATTATGCCCCTATAGTAGGATTATCCTACTTGTTGCCTTGTACATAGACACCAGCTTAACAAATCTGTTCACCCCACTGACCTCACCAGCCTCTTAGACCAATTTGGACATGCAAGAGCCTACTCCAGTATCTACCTTCCAAATTTTATAGATCCAAGTTTCCATCCCTGTCTTCCGACAGAAAATTTTAGGACTATTATCATGATATCTGTAATCACAAATATTTTGAAGTTACCTGTGAATTCATTTATCTTTTTAGATTTTTGAACTTCCTCAAGATTCCACCATTATTAGTGTTACTGTTTTGACTTCCAAGTCGCAAGCAGATCTTATATATCACCTTTGTAGTGGGCACTCTCTTGAACAGCAATGGCATTCATGTAAAGCTTAACTCCTCTTCATAAAAGGGCATCTGTTCTTTGTTGATCATGATGATGCCCAGATTTCTGGCTTTCTTGTGAGTCTATAGCTAATAAGAACATGGAAGAGTCATTTTCGGCTTCCCTTATCTAGATCTGACTGCATACTGTCAGCACTGCAGTAAGCAGAGGTCAAAAGGGAATTGAAGAGATGAAACATTACAACCTTGTTACACCATGTACTACATATGTGACCTCAGCTGTTTATACTGCCTGCTCTGGTCCAATATTATCTGTCCACATACATATACATTGTGGGAAACAGTCTTCAATACCTTGTATGAAATGCACAAAAGTTTGATACCTTAATTTCTCTTTTCACAGCCAAATATCCTCTAAATTAAGAAAGACAATGAGATAGCTTTCTTCCAAAGATCAATCATTTCCCATAACCAAACATTATAGGATATAAGATACTATTGAAGGATATGAGAGGCTTAGTTTCTGAATCATATTGTAAGCTGCATAAAATCATCTAGTCAAAGGATAGGTGTTTGCTGAAATACAGCTGCAGTCCGGTAGCTAAGGGTGCACACCGTGGGGTGCAGTTGTATCCACCTGAAACCATGCAGATTCCGTTTGCCTGTCAAGCCCAGTGCTAATGTGTGTCAGAGTTGCACAGGTGTGCCATAGAGGTTTACAGAAGCAGAGCTGGGAGCACGCTTTCTGAGCCTCAGTGTACAATGAGAAAAGTTTGGTGTTTAAAAGATATAAGTTTGGACCACAAAAATCAGTCTTTTGAAACATGTGTTGAGCCCTGTGAAATTGTATGGAGCATAACACCCGTGAGCCAACTCTGAAAACTCAGGCCATATATGTAGCAGTTGTTTTTTGTTTTTTATTTTTAAAGTGAAGGAACTGGCCTTGGAAGCCTATGGATACCCTCAAGTTATATAATACAGGATTTAAAGAGTGTTGTTTTTACTATAAAGCCAGCAGCAGCAGCAGTGGGTCTAGGTATTAAGGTGACAAATGACTGTAGAGCCTGAAATCAGACATGACCAATGGTAGACCACTGTTCCTGCTATAGAATTGCCTTGTGCACTGCACAAGAAGAAGAGGACATACATCTGGCAGTGACATTTGAGAATATATACTTGTGTTAGATATCTAGGTAAGACGGCAAGTTGCTTACAAATTAAGAGATGATATCAAGAATGAATGGAGTCGGTTCATTGGTAGAGTGCTTATCTACCATTCAGGAGATCCTACATTTGAGCCTCTGCACTCTACAAATATCCTATAATCCCAGCACTCTGAAGGTGAACAGAGGTTCTAGGTCATCAAGCTAAATGGAGAGCAAAGCCAACATAAAGGCACAACTCAGGCAAATGTTTGACATAATGATAGACCTTAATTAAGGCTACAACATAGTACCTAGAATTTCCTTCAGCCATTTACTGAGAATCTTCAGGTTAACACTGATACAGCTTATTCTTGCCACTCTTTCTGTGTCTATATCTCTATAATCTTGTCCCATTGAACCATGGGAAGTGTTCTGAGAAGCGCATCATTAGGTAGTTTTGTACTTGCTTACGCAGATTGCATGTTTCCATATGATATGGAAGTATGGAATGGGGCTAATGCCAACCTTCCCTGCGAAACAGTTCTGAAGTAAATGTATTCTTAGTAAGAAGGAGTTGGCTTGAAAATTGTTACAAAAGGAAAGACACAGATATAATTGTACATGACAACTAAATTTCCCAAATGTTTGTACAACTGATGTGTAAGCTGGCTTGCTTACAAAAGTTACCACAAACCCATGCAGATACATAGATCTATGGGTTCACTGGCAACAGGAATTATTTAATTCTATTATAATTTTTGTAATTTATTTTGGGTATATTGGATATATATATATATATATATATATATATATATATATATATATATATATATATATATATATGATGCAGACTTGTGGAATTCTTTAATATAGTACCATGTCTCCTTTCATTGCCCTTGCTTAAGTATCTTTTATGATACTTAAGTAATGATGAGAAGGCTTTGATAGAAAACTATTACCCAACTTAATAACTATTCATTCTTTGCAAACATGCAGAAATTTGGCTTTGAAACAGATCTAGTTCCTGTGTTACAGTGAGGTGTGAAGCCTTTGCTTGTTATAACCCAAGTGATCTTTCAGTCTTCTTTTGTCATCTGTAGAATAGAATTTAGAAGTATAATGGTCAGTTATTTTACCTAATGTACCCCAATATAATTTTTTCATTGTACATAATAAAGACAGCCACACAGAAGGAGGCTTTCTCTGTTTGGGAAATTTGAGCTTAGAAATAAATTAGAGTTAAAAAGTATAACTCATTAAGTAAGGATTCAGGTTGAGTAAGTATGTATAGCTCAAGCAAGTAGCTGGGGAGGATGCTCATGGGTAAAGCTTGTGCTACATCAGTGTGTGAACCATATATCCAGATATCAGTTATTCAGATACCCAGCACCCATATAAAAAAGCTGGGTCTGGAGTGTACACCTAAGTTTTTGATTCTTCGCATATAGTTGTCATTTACATGAGATGTGGTTATACTAACAAATCATTCTAGGTTTGTTGTTTCATTCCTTTTTTTATCATTTTAAAGTGAATTTGCATTGAGGAGGCAAAGACCAGAAGATATACTTGGGGTTTGCTGGCTAACCTGCAAAGTCAATTGGTGAGCTCAAAGTTAATTGAGAGACCTTGAGTCAAAAATTAAGGTTGAGATCAATCAAGGAAGATACATAATGTGAACCTCTGTCTTCCACAAACATACAGGTACATGCGTGAGCACGCATGCACACACACACACACATGTATGTGTGTATATATATGTGGTGTTTGTGTGTGTGTGTGTGTGTGTGTGTGTATGTGCTTATGTGCATGCACATATACAGTGAGACAGAGAGAATGAGACACAGAGAGAGATAGAGACACATACTGTTACAGAGAATAAAGTAGAGGGATATTATAGAATGAAAATGTCTATCATAATTTAGTGAGTATAAACAAATCTAATGGGTAAGAGTAGCAGGGTTCTTAGCAAGTTTACAGAAATTCAGTCTCTTTCCACATCTACTTATTAGTCATAAAGAAGCTAGTAAATTTGTGCTGGAAAATGTGATCATACTCTACTTCAGCAAATAATAACATCACCAGTAATAGGACAGTCAGTGAGATGTCTCCTCATATCATGAATCACGTAAGCATTGTTCTTTCTAAATGTACACAATTTGTTTGTACTTTTAGGAAGACATTGGATAAATTACATTAAAGAAATTTGATGTAATAGAACATTTTGAACAATTTTCTCAAAATGCTATCTACATGACAGACACTAGAGAAGCCACAAGATCACTGTGGCTTACCTCTCTAAGTCCTCAGTATTCACTGGAGTTTACAGTCCTGTAGTACCTATTCTTGGTTGGCCAACTGCCTTATGTAAAATGGCATTGTACTGGAGCCTCTTATCATAATCTACAAGTCATATCTGGATTGCTTACACTCCTGTATATACGTTGAACATACATTGTCTGGAAGGCTTGGAACCAGCATGTTTTCATGTTTCAGAGTCCATTAATTGTTGGGGTAACCCCAACTACTTCACTCCTTGAGCATCTCCAACACAAACATCAAAATTCAGAAATGTTCCAAATTCACAATTTTTTTTTATCACCAGATTTAGGGGCATTTTGGATTGGGGATTTGTTGTTGTTGTTGTTGTTGTTGTTGTTGTTGTTGTTGCTGCTGTTGAAGTTGTTCAACCTTTCTTACGTTAACTTCTATGAATTATTGTATTCTTCTCTAATGTTTAAACTTTGAGTAATAATAATGACAATGTTTATGTTCTATACAGATACAACTCATTTTTAATATTTTCACACAAGCATGGTTTACTTTCCAAATGTGAAGTCTATGGATACAGCATAGTGTATACTTCTCTTAGGTCAGTAGAAATAATTATAAGACATATGAGACAGAATGATGGATTTGAACAAGTTTTGAGGATGCAACTTTAAACATCAAAGTACTTTGTATCTTGCATCTTCCTAGTCTCTACCCAGATGGCCCTGCCTCTCTTGCTAGTATATATTCTTCAGCATAGATTATGAGAAACTTAAATCTATAGAAAGCATGTTTCGCTGAACAAAGAGCAATGGTTTGTACAATTCTGATAGAAATTGGCTTACTTTTGCTTAATGCATGCCTTTTTATAAGTGACATCCTTAAAGATGGGACCTATTGAAAAGAAATATGTGAGGGAGAAATGAAATTTCCCCAGAGAAATTCTTTCATGCTATTTATTGCCATTCATTATTTTACCAAGAAGAATTTGCAGAAACATAGCCACTGCCTTTCAATAAAAATCACAGGTTAATTCAGTCTGTTTTTCCTTTAGTGAAATTCACCTTGAATTTCCCAAAGATGGCTATCTTTATTCAAACCTCAGTAAAGCTTTATCGGCAAAGAGAATATAGATTTTATTTCAGTCAATACTCAATCTTCCTACTTAGTAAACCTTCCAACAAACCAACAGTTGGAATACAAAGTAAACAAACAATTACAACAAAAAGAAATTAGGTCTCTTAGTCTTTGCATAATTTTTATGTGTAGCGATTCTTCTTATGTTAGTGTTATTTCTGCCTAAGTATGGAAAGCCAGGATTACACCCCAGAAATTTCCTATGTAGGAGAGAAATGCTGACTTAAGGGAAGAGTCAATCATCTGTGAATAGTTCAGGGACCTGCATGTTTTAGATATCCCAAGAACAAACTACTGTCCCTTCACAGTATAACGATTGAAATACTTGTAAATAAGAATTTTTAGCAGAGCAGGGGAATGGCTGACACATTCAGTGTGCACATGAAGCCCACCAGGACAGCTCTTGGTCTCAGGGGCCCAGGATATACTTCTTGAGTTATGAAGAAAGGTAATTCCTGAGCAAGACTGGGGATTTATCTGGAATGGGATTTTCACTCTAGGATAGAGAGGAATTTGGATGTGACCACAGAAGAGAGCCTAAGTAGAAAAAATATATATACATGTAGAGGGTGACTGTCTCTTATCCAAAATCTTGGGTAGAGGGCTTCAAATCTTCTCAATGTTTGAATTTGTATTATTGGTTGAAGATCTTTAACTGAAGCCTTTGCAGTCTGCAGTGGCCCCAGCCCCAAGACTATTTGGATCAGATTATGATGTTTAATACATGTTTCCAGTAAACAAAACACAAGCTAATAGGAAACAGTTCAACTTGAGAGAAGTGGGTAGGTCAGGTGATGAAGGTATTTGAAACCTCAGCTAAGACTTCAGATTCATCCATGCCATTGTTTGACCATTGAGGTAGCAGTGGTGGTGTAATGTTTCAAAACCTCCAACCTTCCCACTCACAGTGGATAAGGCTTCCAAGAGAACAACAGTGATGATGGGGGTGGAGTGGGAGGATGCTAATTGTTTGTACAGATGGTGCAAGTTAAAGAGCATGGGACAAACTTGAGGCTCCAGAAAAGGGACTTTAACATGAGCATATGACTGTTGAAATGTGAAACCAGAAGCTAAAGTGGAGTTTTTAGATATGTTAGGTATAGGGCTGTCTATGTTTCTGTCTTGAATAACTGAGTTGCTAGTTATTATATTAAGCATAATTATGAATGTAACAGAAGAAATGAGATTCAGGAACAAAATATCAAGTTCAGTGTTTGATCCTGGTGTGTGAAGATACGCATAACCCCGTGTGATCATCAATGAACTGTTTTTAATTAGGCACTTGTACTTTTGAGCCTGAAACCCAGGATATAAGATAAATGTCAAAGCCCTATTTCGAGTCTTTGAAAGCTTAGTGATTAGGATTATTTGCTATTGGAAATATGGGAGGAACTGACTTCGTCAGGAATACTTTTGCATGTATCTTTTCTCCAGCTCCCAAACTGCTGGTGAAAATGGTAAAGCTGGTAAGCTATGAGTGGAGTTCCATACAAGGACAGGGGAGAACCAGAGAAGTTCACATGAACGTAAAGATAAATGCAGTAGAGGAAATAAGTGGACATGGTTGTGAAGAATAAGTGGTCGAAACCCTAATGTTATATCTACAGATTATGGGAATATTTTAGGTGTGTCCACTGGTTTTGATATTAGAGTTGTCATTGACCCAGGGCCATTAATGAAAGAGGTGATAAGAGACTGTGTACACCAAGCAATTAGCAGGAAGATGGAAAATATGGAGGATAGAGATATATGACTCTTTTCAAAAGCTGAACTATATAAAGAAGAGCTAGAACATGGCTGGAAGTAACCATTTCGGGGCTGGATGATGATGTAATGTTAACATGGAGAGTAAAAAGACTTTCTTTGTGAACATTTGCTGAGAAGGAATAGGAACAAAAGAAAAATGAAGACGTCAAATCAGAAAATCTAGACTTGAGTTCTGGGCTCAGCCAACCAGCCACCTGATTAATTAATTAATAATTAATTATTGATCTACATAATCAACTCTACTGATTGCTAAAACCCACCATAGATGATATTTACATGAAAACCAGAAATTAAGGTCACTCAGCTCTGCTCAAGGCCACAGAAATCATAATCTTTGGTAGGAAGGACAGGAATACTTGGTGGTTTTGCAGTCATTTTGGCCTTCCTTCTTCCTACTGACTACAGGAAGAGTTCATTGGTCACCATTCCAGCTGAGATGCTGCAGATAATTGATGGCTTGGGGGGAAGGGAGAGTCAGTTTTCTTTAGAAGCATGGTCCCTGGGTGCTCCAGTGGATTGTCCCCATTTATGAGTACATGGGTAGCTCAAATATGACTCATTAGCTTATTAAAAATATAAATGAATATAAAGTTGGGAAAAGGGGTGTAGGGATGGATTTGGGAAGAGTTAGCAGAAAGAGTAAGAATGAATGTGATCCAGTTACATCTATAAAATTCTCCAACTAGTGGACTTCTCTTGTTTAATTTGGCAAACAAAAACATAAAGGAGTAGATTATGGTCTTCCCACAGCTTAACTCCTGCAATTGACTCTCCAGGCCTACTACTGACTTCTTGAGAATTAACCCTGCTTTTGTATGAAGGGCTTCATCTCTCTCTGTTGCTGCCATAGTAAATTCTTTTCTTCTTCAAATTTCCACAGGCAATCCTGGTTCAAAGCCTTTTTTGATTCTCTTTTTCTGGAAAGTATCCCCAAGAGCAAGTCAGGTTGGGTTCTTTGTAGCTTTTATTCCATGTGCAATATTTACTATGTCTCTTTATAGTATTTAGCATCAACTATAGATTTGATTATAACAAGGTTAGGTCTAAGTTATTACTTGGATCCTCCATGGTGTGGTAGGAGAGCATTAAGGAAAGCAAATTTCCTTGTTTTGTTTTGTTTTGTTTGTTTTCTTTCCACAGAGCTGTACTTTTGGGGCCAGGAGGTACTAGGTATTTGGCGGCTATTCTATTGATTTTGTACTCATGACACTGGCCACATGTTGTCGTAGTTGACCTTTTAGACCTCAGGGCGATGTGCTGAGGGGAGAATCAAAGATCTAACCCTGCAGTTCAGCTCTATTTCTTCTTCCTTCAAGGTTGACTTTTCCTTTTGCTTCTTTCTTCCTTTTTTTTCCTCTTCCCTCCCTCTGCAGTCCTGGTACTGAATCCCAACGAAGTGGAGAGCATTGAATGCTTGAGGTTATTTTTAGGTCATTTCTTCTGAAACTCATTGCGAGATCATAGCCCTCTAATTTCCTGTGCAGGGCTGTGGAGGTCACGCAGGGAAGCCAGGGATGATTCTTCATGTCTGTGTCAGTCTTAAAACTTGGATCCATCAACCATTGAGTTCATCGTGTACTGGAATGCTCATCAAGATGCCAAGCTGCAAGCCAGTGCTTATAGGTGTGAATAAAGCACTTTCGCGTTGGGAATTCTAACAGGGGGAAGATGAACTCTGTGTGTACTGTTCTGGATTTGAGCAGCACAGGAAAGTTGACAATTTTGCCCCTGTATCTGGTTTTTGCTTCCTTTCTTCAGAAATACTTTATTTTGGTGATTATCTGTATTGACTTAGAACTCATTTTCTCATTAGCACTCCAAAAAAAGCAAGAATAGTAACATGCAGAATATGGGATAGATAGCTAGTTTCTCCCTATAACATGCCATGGATCATGATAAAAATAAGGATATAATATAGCCTATCACTATATGTCTATCTTATTCAATACCTTAAAAACATATATTTTACCTAATAATTTTTGAAGAATTTCATATAATATTTTTCTGTCAAAGGTCATTGAAACATTTTAGTATAATTCAGTGAAGCATCACCTATCTTTCAGGTATTGATCCAAATAATCGATATATTCAAATTCCATTTTGTCATTTGGAGACAAAGCAAACACAAGACATTCTTAACCTGTGTACTTTCATTATGTAATGCTCCTACCTATAGCTCCCTCCTGTACTAAGTAGTTTCTCAGTTATATTGGCATGCTATACCATATATATATACCACATTTGCCCACTGGACCAAATATGTGTACCTAGCAAGCAGCCCTGTACACTGACCATCATGGAGTCTCATTCAGAAAGAATAAAGGACCCTCCCTGTACCTGTGGTTTATCCCTTGTCTGCATATGACCTGATGCTAAAAAGAAGTAATTGGAACTAATTACACAAAACGAAAAGTACAAGAAAAGCAGGGACCCATGGCCAAGAATAAATTGAGTTCACCCTGGCAGAATACTGAGAGAAAACTGTCTGGGGTTAGACAGAGTAACAAATGCAAAAGTGTGTGCTGAAAGGACGTAATAGCAGCCTAGTGAATGGAGCTATGCTGGATCTCTTTATCACCTTGTGTGGTCATTTTATAACTTTCTTGAAGCATGGTTCTCTTAAGACTGATTCATTCATTGAAGTCTCTGCTTTAGGTACATTTGATTTTCTTCAAGTCTCCAGTTCTTAATTAAGATTGTTTTTTTTGCTTCCTAATTGTCTGCCTAGTCTCAGGTTTTGATGGCTTCTGAATGCATTTTTGTTTTTATCCTTGTAAACAAGAGAAGTCACATACAATGCAGAGCAGCTCAGTAGAAGGCACGTTAAGTTGTCAGAGTGCTTTCTCAGCCGTGAAGCTGTCTCTAACCACCACCAATGTCCCCACTGTTGGCAAAGCCAGCCCATGTTCTCCTATACTGCTGTTACTTACCTAATAGATTTTTGCCACTAGTAGGGAGGGACAGACCAGAGAATGCTATTTACAAAATGTTTTGTGAATGACAGCTCTCTCCCAGCAGGATTACAGAGTACAGAGTATCTCATGGCCCAAGAGTCATTTTAGGATCATGCTATTAGCCTCGGGAGTCTCTATGTACCCAGACTCCGTGCATCGTCCACACATCACAGGGTATCAGTAGGCACAGACAGCAGATTGTGCTCCAAGGGAGGAAGTCACATGGAGAGTACCATGTTGGTTCTGCTGTGACAGAAGTAGCTTTCTACTGTTGCTACAGGGTTTCCTAGCAGGAGTTGGTTACAGCACTAATATTCAGGGATTTTAGGTCAGAGCAGGGGAAATACCTCATCTGTGATGCCAGCATATAAGAATCTCCATGTAGAACTCTGTCTTATGATCAGCTGTTATTCAAGGGCTCCTCCCAGTAACACGCAGATCTGGAAGACCCAAGACAAGATGATCTGGATGGTGTGAAGGGCCAGTATCTCTATGAGTCATCAGAATCTAAAGCCAGCAGAAGGAGTTTAGCACAGCTAGCCAGAGAGGCACACATACTGTCACCTGGCAGGATGCGTTTCATATGCTTCCCAGGGGAACTGGAGTCCGTAACTGACTTCACAGGCCATTACTGTTTAGGACCCAAGGACTGAGACAGAACCAAATAGAGGCACTGGGCCCTGACTTCCATTTTCTGCTGGGCATCTGCTATGTGTTTGAATCAGCCTTTTTATTACAACAAATGACCTGCATTTGGAAGAGTTATAAATTCCTCTTATGTATGACAAATGTGGTTTGTTGTTTCTTCTGAAGAAACACAGTAGGAAAGATTCAAACCCAACTTGAAACCAGTGTAGTTGGACAACTAATGAGACATTGTGTCATCCTCCTGCATCTTAACAAATGGCCTTGGCTATGACTATTAAAAAATGTCTATGATTTTTCACTGGCTGATTTGGTTTGAATGAGTAAATTATTTTTATTTCATTGCATTAACTGCCAGAACATTGAATGAGCCGATAACTCCCCAGTGTTGCCGAGCTGCAGAGAACTATTATTCGGAATTGAATTTTTATTGATTTTTGTATGCTACAATGACTTTTCTAACATAGTAGCATGAAAAGAAAATGAGGAAAAAAATCCAAATAGGGCATGGGGTAAAGAAGGGGAGGGTGTTGTGTCCTATGGCCCAGCCTAAGATATGCCACTTAGGGGCAGGTGCTGCTGTCGCTGGAAGACTTGTTGCTGATTGTATGATTTATAACCAAGCCATGCACCTGGCTTCCAAACCATGTACCCCCATTCTCTACCCCTAACATTGTTTCTAGTCATCTTGAGTGTTGTTGACATTCTACTGTGGGACTAAAAAGGGAAGTAAAGTGACAGATAAAGTTATAGAAATAGAAAGTGCAGTGACTTGCATTTTATTGATGATGTCACAGAGCGTGTGTGAAGAAGATCATTTCAATCACAGTCTTGTATTTATCACGTATCCCCATGTTTTCTTTGTCCTCTTAAGTCCTGAGAATGTTCTCAGGTGACATGAGTGGAAATGAAAGTCATAAGTAACTTAATTTATTAATTAATTCATCCTCTCATAGAACAAATATTCATCAAGAGATAGAATATGCCATTCTGGGTACCAGGATGTATTACCTTCCTTGTATTACCTTGCTTTGTATATATATATATATTTCAGATGAAGGGTAGGGACTCTGAAAGCAGTGGGATTATTTTTAAACATAAAAATGTATATATATATATATATATATATATATATATATATATATATATATATGTGTGTGTGTTATTAAGGTTTTTCATACAACACTATCTTGTTTATTGTTTCAGTCTATATAACTTAAATCTTAAATACCATGACTTTCTATTTCTGCATAGAATTATTAAATATATGTGTATATATGTGTATATATATACATTATTAAACATATATATGTGTGTTATTAAATCTTCATTTTAAAATATTAAACAATAATTTAAATATATGTCTATATGTGTATATATATATATATATATATATATATATATATATATATATATGATTGAAATTTCTCATACTATATTACCATGGTATACAATGGCATTTCATTGTATATAACTTAAACACCATAACTTTCTAGCCTTTCGTTCTGCATAGTATAATTAAATATTCAGGTTGCTACCTGCTGTTCAGAGATTCTTTGAGATACTAGCATCCTACGTACATTTTTTTTTCATATATATCTCTAATCATTTTCTTAGCTGTACTTATAGAATTATAGAGGTATATCAATGAAACATTAAAAAATTATAGTGCTACTAAAATATCTACAGAAGATTCCATTCTCGTGAATATAGAAATCAATACATGTGAACATAGTCACAGATCTATAACCATCATCCAGGGCAATTTGGTGGTATTTTTATATTACTGCAAGGTCATTATTCATATCTTTTTCACTCAACTTCAGCCCCAACTGATTACTAACCTATTTTCTCACCCATTATGGATGTTTCTTTTCTTTTCTCTTCTTTCTTTTTCTTTTTCTTTTTCTTTTTTTTCTTTTTCTTATTGGTTTTTTGAGACAGGGTTTCTCTGTATAGCTCTGGCTGTCCTGGAACTCACTTTGTAGACCAGGCTGGCCTCGAACTCAGAAATCCGCCTGCCTTTGCCTCCCTAGTGTTGGGATTAAAGGCTTGTACCACCACGGATGTTTCTTATAAATGGAATTGTTCAATATGTAGTCCTTGGTGAATGGCTATGTTCAATTAATATAAAGTATGCATTCAAAATTTACCTATGTGCATACATCAGAATTTTATATATTCCATAATATACCACATATTATGTATCTTTTTATCAGATGATTCCTCTATAATTGGACCTGCAAAACAATTTGATCCATTTACAACTTGGTCTTCATATATACCTTGTGTTTTCTTCTTTAATATTCAAGACTATCTAGCCTGATTTCATTTTCATCCCTAGGAATTGCCATTTAAAACAAATAAACAAATAAAACTTGGGTCAGTTAACAGAGGACGGGGTGTGTTGATACTTGCTGTGTTAGCATTTCTGTAACTCTTAATTTCCCCGTTACTTATCTGTAGCCATTTATGTCTTTTCCATTGAAAATGGTGGGTGGGCAGGGGAGCAGGGTGGTGGGAGGGGGGAGGGAACTTTCGGGATAGCATTTGAAATGTAAATTAAGAAAATATCTAATAAAAAATTGAACAAAAAAAAAAGAATACAGCAAGATACGTTGATTGGAGAGCAAATTTGGAACACTGCAGAAAATTGGTCACTGCAGAAAATCCTATTCAGTGGGTACCAAGTAACTGATATTGGCATAAGTTAGAGATAACTGTCATGACTGTAACTACTTTCTGCTTAATGGAATAAAACCTTGTCCAATGGCCTTAAAAAAAAGAAAAAGAAAAAGAAAAAGAAAAAGAAAAAGAAAAAGAAAAAAAAGAAAAAGAAAGAAAAGAAAATGGTTTCCAACTGCTTTGCCATTTCATCTCACTGTATCTATAATTTTCATGGTGTTTCATGAGAGACTTTAAACACATGAAAGCCATTAACTGTATAGTATTTTGTTTATAATGGCTTACAGAAAGTAATTTTATTTTTAACTAATAATACTTGTCAATCATTTTCTTAATGGCTTGTTCTTCAAGCTAAAACTAAACCTTTGTTCTTAAGGTTTTCTAGATATTTTATTATGGATGGGGTTTCCTATTAAAATGTTTTTATTACTACAGCATGTATTTTAGTATAAAGCAAGACATAGATCTTCTCTCTCTTTTTTTTTTCAGAAGGGCAATGACTCATTTTAATACCTTTCCCACTTAATTTATCATGTATTAAATTATACTTTTTATTTGAGTGTCTCTGAAAAATGCTCCAGTTTATAATTAATTTGTATCTGATTTATGATAAAATCATCCCATATTAATCATCTTAACTTTATCATAGGATGTAGTAATATATAGACCTTAAAGCTGTTATATAGCCATTGTGCTTGGGAAAGTTTTTAGGTATTAATATTAATCTTTTTAAAAAGATGTATGTAGCCAGGTGTGGTTGCACATGGTTTAGTCTTCGAATTTGTGAGGCAGAGGCAGCTGGCTCTCTGTGAGTTCAAGGTCATCCTGGTCCACACAGAAATTTCCAGGCTAGCCAAGTCAGAAAGTGAAACCCTGCCCTTAAAACTAAGAAGTTTTGCATCTAGTAGGAATTATTATCATACTTACAGGTGCAGAGACTAAGGCAAATGGACAGATGCAAACAAAATTGTTTGACTTCAACAGCTAATGTACCCATAATGCCTTATTTCAGCTTCTCCATCTCAACTTCCTTTCTATGTCACAGAACCTTGTTTCCGATCCTATTAGAGGAGTAGATTTTGTTTTCTTTTTTCTGTATCATTCTCTCATACAATATGCCCCAATCCCAGCCTTCCTTCCTCCCCTCCTACCAGTTCTAGTCCTACCTCTGTTCTCTCCCAGATCCATTGCTTCTCCATTTTTTTCAGAAAAGATCAGGCCTCCTATTTTTGTTAACTAAACTCACCATAAAAAAGATGCAATAGATGTAAACCCTTATCTCAAGGCTGGACAAGGTACCCCAACAGAAAGAAAAAGGCCCTATGAACAGGCAAAAGGGTCAGAAATACCCCAAACTCCACTGTTAGGGGTTCAACAAAAACCCCAAGCTATGCAAACACAGCATGTATGCAGAGGACTGAGCACATCCCCACGCAGGCACCATGGTTATTGTCTCAGTCTCAGGGAACCCAGATGATCCCTGCTTAGTTGATTCTGTGGGCCTTATTCTCCGAGTGTCCCTAATATCTCTGGGTCCTATAATGCACCCTCCCCCCTTTTCTGTGGAGTTTCCAGAGCTCTGTCTAAGGCTTGGCTCTGGGTCTCTCTATCTGCTCCCAACAGCTGCTGCGGGAAACCTCTCTGTTGTCAAATGACACCTTGCCCAGTTTGGGGAGTATCACAGAATATCGTGGTCAACTGATGACTGATCTAACCGGAGCCCCGCACCAGGAGAAGGAGCCCATGGCCACAACTGTCTAGATGGTCAAGATCTAGAAGCTGGATGGCTTAGGGACCTAGGGTAGACCCAAACATGAGCAAGACAGTTCTATAGTCTCACGATTTTGTGCAGCAATTAGTTTTATGTGTCTGGAGATAGACTACTGATGATTAGAAGTTATGTACATCCCTGCATAAGCATATCTTTTCTAGATCTAAAAAGCCTGCTGTTGCTTAGATTGCTGGTTCAGAATCCAACTAGTTTGCATGGCCTGGGATGAAAGTCATAGCTAGAACGAGAGGCTTTTGCCACCATGACAAAGAGCTTATTTCTCTATTTTTTAGTACATTCAGGAGCTAGCTGTAATGTACATGTGGACCCCCTTTTGTAAGATTCACAGGTACAACCTACTTAGGAGAACCTATTAAGCGGTAGGCTTAAGAGTAGATCAGAAGTCTAAAGTCAGGGAATTTTTCATTTGAAGTGATATCTGGGGGGTTGATCAGAGACCTGGTATTACTGATGGATTCAGCTCTATAGACCTTCTCTGCCCTTTCCCCAGGCTCTTGTCCTTAGTCTTTCTATTTGCAATGTGGGGAGTGATAATGTCTTCTAGAGATTCCAAGTGTCAGTGGGATGGGGAAGCAAGGTAGCTTGGCCCTTCCTTGGGTCTGATACTTTTTTATGAATATTTTTAGATATCCCTTTAAATCCTTTGACTGTAGGAAATAAAAAAAAGATCCAGAGTCAGCACATAGTATTCTAACAGAGGAAAAAAAGGACCTCATTGTGGCTTTCTGTCTACTAATGTAGTTAGTATAATGAAAGGGTAACTAATGATTTATTACCAGCTTCATTTGTACTGAGCGCAGACAAGGAAGCAGCCTCAGAAGAAAGGATTGACGTGCCTACTCTTACATGTTTGCATTTTACTTGGTTAAAAATCACAGAGTATTTAGTGGTAGCAAAACTCACGTGATCACTTGCTAGCACTGAATAAGACTTCTCTTGGAAGCTAAACGGACCTAGGAAGCTGGGAAGCAATAGGGAAAGCAACACAGTAAGCTTGCTCTCCAGAGCGTAACTCTTCCCGTTACTACTCTGGCATCTTGGCTATTTGACTGACTCTGATCCCAGAAGATGGTCTTTCATATACTTTCTGAGCAGTGCAGGCTTTTCTTGGGAGAGACTTCTGTCTCAGAATGCTCTTGAGTGACAGCAGAACATGACCTGTGCAGCAAACAGAGTCTCCAACTCTAGACTTAGCCACTCCCTTGGCTCTTCGCTTTGTTGGTTTTGTTGAGTTCATCACACCAGGAGTCAGGAACTCTGAACCACTAGGACAATTTAAAGACCTTGGATAGAAGGAAGGTTTACAAGTCAACTGAGGGGGCAGCAAAGCCCCCTGAACATACAGATGCTGGTTGTCGCTGGGAGAGAGAGCATTCAGGGAAGAGTGAATGTGCACAAGGCGGCACTAGTTTATTCATCGGGAGGTTTTGACTTGCTAAAAGGAAGTTTAATGTATTTATACAATTTATAAAGATGTAACTGATTCTGGAGCTCTGCTCTTTACAGAGGACATATTTCATGTTATTGTAAGCACTGAAGAAAATTAAATCAATAAATCCACAGCCTGTAATTTGAGATCCTCAATTTGAAGAAAAAAATACATTGTCAGGGAGGGAGAAGAAAAACCCTTTTCAGGGAGGAAGAATTGTAAACAACCTGTCTTGGCTCAACTGGCCTGTGGACCCAGGTGACAGCAAGAATAACCTTATTCAGAAAGATCATCAAAGGGTTGTCCAGACACCTCCCTAGGAGCCAAGGCCAGCTGCCTACCCTTTGAAATGGTAGAGTAGAAGGCTATGCAAATGAAGCTGGCTCTCTCCCTGTAGAACTTCCCAAAGAACTCTGGGCTGGTTGGCAGTCAGGCTAAGTGTCAGAAAGCAGAATGGATTTCCCCTCTCAGTGGCACTGATGCATTGTGACCACTGGCAAGCCAATTAACCTCCACAAGTGTCACCTCTCTGTGTGTAAAAGGTTAATAGTGCAGCTTGTTTGCAAAGAGCCCGGAGCCCCGTGTGAAGGGCACTACCCACATACCCAGCATGGCTGCTTGACTAGAGGGCCTTGCATTTCTTAATTATATATCCGGTTGGATAGGTTATGGATTCTGTTGTGACTAGCTATGGCCCCTTCTCCCTGGTTACAAATAAAAAGACTAATAGGTGATCTCACTCTATTACTGTCTTTTCCAGCTCCCCAGAGGGTTATGGGAATGACAGAGGTTACCGATTAATAATGCATTCTTCAGTGAACAACAACAACAAAAAAATTCATGTGCATCTCAACTTCATAATGGCTGCGGATGGTAATTTATTAGGCTTAGTATTTCATCAGTCGCCAAGCAGATGATGCTGGCACACACTCATGAAATTATGAGGGTTGGTTTTTATTTTTTTGGCTCCAAGTAGTTTTTCTTCCTTCATATCAATATAAAGTGTTAAGAACCATTTTGCTAAGGTATATTTCAGGTGCATCTATGAGTCTTGGAAAAGTAGAACTGGAGAGTGTCAGAAAGTGACATATTTGTGTGTATCTAACTTTTGACATGAAGCTCACTGTTTTATTGAATTGGGGCCACATGGGAGTAATGCCAACTCTAGCTCAATGTAGCATACACACATATCTTGTGCTTCTTTGCAGATTTACGGAAAAACTTTGAACAAGATCCACAAGGCAGGGAGGTTCCTATTGAAGGCATGATCGTGCTGCATTGTCGCCCACCAGAGGGAGTCCCAGCAGCAGAGGTAAGAAGGTCTCCACTGTCCCAAGCCAGGCCTGTCCTTTGTGAGACAAAAGTCCATGTGATAAGAGGGGAAAAAAGACTGTAGCCTGGAATTCTTGGTGTCTGGTTTCCTTTGCGATGCATGATGAAGAAATCACGAAGAAGAAAGCTGGGGATGAAACCTGCCTCTTGTCAGCATTCTGAATCTCACACAATTTTGCTGGGCTGTTTGGATAGACCAGCCTTGACCCTGAGGATGGACGCTAGTGTCATGTGGGCATCATCTGCCCTATGTTCTGTCAGGTCCCCCAGGTTTGGATAGTGGCTGTGGGTCACCTGTATGGAAACGAGCCTGTGGAAGGGATAGGTTAGCCTCTGGTCATCCTTTGCCTGCTCAGAGACCAAGCGCCTTCTGAACATTTGGAATGTTACCATCTCTGTGCTGACACCAGGATTATGGCATATGCTGAAGCTACTTTGTGACATCTAGAATCCAGAGTCACCAATGGTTTTGAACCCCAGATATGTATATTTCCTAGCAACCCCAGCATACATTGCAAACCTTTAGGTGTGACTAGTAGTATCCTGTGGTCACATATTAAACGTGGTCTGCTTGACCACAATGACTGGGAACAAAGCTAACAAGAGAATGCAGGCTATAGTTCAGGACTATAAAAAGTAAATGTATAACATTATCCCTTGCTTAGCCGTAACTGTTTCAGCCATAGCTTTTCTCTGTGAAGCTAGAAAACTATAGGTCCTTTGGTCAGAAGTAGAAAGACTCCAAAGAAGAAAACAGAAATAAAGAAAATGTAAATCTGAAATATTTGTCACCTGTCCTTGCTAAAATACCTGTATGATGTGTAGTTGGAAAGAACAAAGACAGAGAAGGGAATGAACACACCCCTACACACACACACACACACACACACACATATATATATATATATATATATATATATATACATACATGTGCACATATACAAACACATACACACACACAAACACACATATATAAACACACAAACACACATAAACACACAAACACACACAGTGTGCACATGCACATGCACACACATACACATGTATACACATACAAACACATACATACAGTCATGCACACACATACATGCACATACATACACATACACAAACACACAGAGACTTGCCTATTTGGGCAGAAATCAAGCTGGGTGGATGCTATTCAGGCTCAGATGGTTCCCAGAAATGAAATAAGCAGACTTGAAAATTGAAGTGAGCACGCCATGCATGATATGAAATAATTAGCTATGAAAATGCTTATTTTTAAATTTGTATTTGATGTAGAACAAAAAGATATCAATCTTCTGCCAACCTTCTCAAAGCATGCATCCTGCCCCAAAAGCGTAACACTCCATTCATGGGAGACTATGTCATCTTGCTTAGGACCTCCTGTGTTCCCAGGGGTCAGCCTAGCATATCGTCATTCTCTGCAGCCCCCTTGCCATCTTTGGGGATCCTGCTTTACAGATAGTCCAGCAGAGACACATGCAGCCTCTGCAGACCTTCTCCAGGATGTGGGCCACAGGTGGAAGGAGGCTAATGTCCTCTGTTAGCAGGATGCCAGCAGGATGCACTGCATGCCAGACTAAATTGGGACATTCAGGTGTCGATTTTTACTGCTAGGGGAAAGCCTAATTATTTCCCTGGGACAGCCTTGGCCTCTGAGAGGCAGGAAAACTGATGTTCAGATCAGTGGCCTAACAGAGGCTTCATAGCTGTATATGGTCTCTCTTTCAAATCTTCTAGGGGTCTCTGAAGTGCATGTGGGGAATGGGTACCATCTGGGCTGGGCTTTCTGTTATCACTTCTTTTCTGTACCTACTGCATTCTAAGCACACCTTTTTGCTCCTGCTCTCCCAGATGAAACTGTCATGCTTCAGCCTCAGGTCCTTTGCACATGCTGAATTCAGCAGTGTCAATCTCTGCTGTTCTTCCTTAAGGGTTTACTCAGATTATCACATGCTTGATGAAGCTCACTGTAGACACTTTGGAACATATTGCCCCACACTTCTCATCCTTTTAGCCTCCTTTAGTCTTAGCCTCCTCTTAGTCCTTTCCTTCCTTATCTCTTATCACTCATATTGGCTTTGCCTGCTTTCTCTTGTCCTATTGGACTTTAGTTTGTGTAAGGAGAGCTTTTGTGCATGCTACCCATCTCTGTATCACTAGAATATGAAATGGTACTCTCTCGTGACTATTGTCAAAAGGAAGAAATGTGAGAATGATAGCAAAGATGGAGAAAGTGGATTCTTTGCATACTTGTAGTAGAGAGAGAAATTTAGTCCAGCTACTAGGGAAACACTAAAGAGGTTGCTTTAAAACAAGTATAGGAGTACTCTGTGACCCAGAATGCCACTATGGGGCATACATCCCCTAAAAGGTGCTGTACCTCTTCATTTACTGAACACTAGTCAGTTGCTGATGTCTTGGATCAACCTATGTATGTCAGCAGAGGACCAGTAAATGACATGGTTTGTGTAGTGTAACATCAGTATTAGTCAACCTTTAGAAATGATGCCTTTCCATTTCTACCAACACATGTGAGCCTCTATAGCATCGTGTCATATGCCAAAGGATCAAGGAATAGAATGACTAGGTACCATATGATCTTACTTTCCTATACACACTGAGAATGTATACTCACTGAACAGCAGTTACTACCAAGATTTTGTGGAATGGCCAAAGGATATAATAAGAGAAGAATAGATTCGGGAGATCAGTTATATACCATGGCTACTGCAATTAATATCAATAGTTGTGTTCTTATAAGTTGATAAAATAGACCTTAATTGTTCTCAAAAGAATGTGATAAATATGTAACTTAGTGGATATATTAGTTTGGTTTACTCATTCCATTATAGATACACATTTTAAAACACTCTGTACATGCACACACGCGCACACACACGCATACGCATATGCACACACACACACACACACACACACACACACACACACACACTGTGCTGATTTGTCTTACAACAGCTTGACTCACAAACTAAAGTTATCCAAAAGGAGGGAACTTCAGTTGAGAAAATACCTCCATATGATTTGTTTGTAGGAAATGTTTTAAATTAGTGATTGATGTGGGAGGTCCAGTCCATGGTGAGTGGTGACATCCCTGGGCTAGTGATCTATAAGAATCCAGGCTGAACAAGCCATGAGGAGCAATCCAGTAAGCAGCACCACTCCATGGCCTCTGAATCAGCTCCTGTCTCTGGGTTCTTTCCCTGCTTGAGTTCTTGTCCTGACTGACTTCAATGATGAACAGTATTATGGAAACATAAGCCTAATAAACCCTTTTCCCTGACAACTCACATTTTGGTCAAGGTTATTTATTGTATGGATAGAACCCCAAACTAAGATACACCACACACACACACACACACACACACACACACACACACACACACACACACACTTTATTTGTCAAGAAGTTAATCTATAAAAACCAAATAGCTCTTCTCATGCCAAGATGTTCAATATTTACCGAATACTCCTGTGTCTATAAAAGCATCACCTAGTGGATTATGTTCTATCCAAATCCACTAAACCCTTACATTAATTTTATGGATCACAAACATTTGTGAAGACTCAACTTCCAACTTCCTGTTTGAATACTATATGGTTTATAAAGTATATTTCAGAGTTAAGACAGATGAAACTACAGGTCTGATTCAAAAATTGGAGAATGCTTACAAATAGATTGTAGGCTAAGAGGTTTATATTGGGGGTGGCTATGGGGAAATTTTTGTTGCCTGTGGGTAAGTGAACTGCTGCCTTGTTTAAGCCATTATTTCTAGCATTACCTTGACGCACGGAGGCTTCCCACTTGACTGATCATGGATTGCCCTTTGAACTGCAGGATTCTGAGCACCAGCATGCATGGCTCTTTGACTTTGACTAGTAGGACAGCCAGAAGTTATTGCCTTATATGTCTGTATTCCTCCTTGAAACGAAGGAAGAATAGGAAAAGGAAGAATAGAAAAGGAGAAAGAAAGTGACTATGTCTATGCACTGCCTTGCTATGGTCTCCCAGGATGAACGGAATCTGTCGTGTGGTCCTCAGATCGAAGAGTGTACATTGGCTATATAATAAAGGGATGGTCCTATGATGACTAACTGTACAGTATGGCAGTAGCTGGTTACTGTATTTGGAAACTTGTCAGTCACATGATTGTCATAGTTTTTGTCTCAGTCAGTGTTCTATTGCAGTGAAGAGATATCATAACCACAACTGTTACAAAAGAAAAATATTTAATTGTGGCTTCCTTAGCTTCTGAGTTTTAAGTTCACTGTCATGTTGTCAGCAAATAGGGTAGCATCCAGACAGACATGGTGCTAGAGAAGTAGCTGAGAGTTCTACATCCACATGCAGCAGGAAGAGAGAGACTCTGGGCTTGGAATGGGCTTTTAAAACCTCAAATCCTACCCCCAGTGATACACTTCCTGCTACAAGGTCACACCTTCTAATCCTTTTAAATATTACTATTCCCTGGTTACCAAATATTCAAATCTATGAGCCTATGGGAGCCATTCTCATTCAAACCACTACAATGTCTACCCACAGCAGGCCATATTCTACCATGTACCACCACTTGGTTCACGTCCTGTCCCTGCTGAAAGGCATGTGATGTCATTACCAAAGGGAAATATGGTGTCAGAGACACTAGTATATTACCTGGATTTTTATCACAGTAGACTGGGTAGTCTCCCACTGGATGTATTTCAAGTCACTTTCCAGGCATGACTATGTCTTGTTTTCACAAGAAATATAATTAATACAATGACCTTTCTCTGTAAGATAGTCATGGCAATCAACTCATTAGATGAAGATATGTGACTTGTATAAGACTATAAAGCCACCATTTTTCCCAATTTTTATTAGATATTTTCTTCATTTACATTTCAAATGTTTTCCTGAAAGTCCCCTAAACCCTCCACCATCCCCCTCCCTGCTCCCCTACCCACCCACTCCCACATCTTGGCCCTGGCATTCCCCTGTACTGGGGCATATAAAGTTTGCATGACCAAGAGGCCTCTCTTCCCAATGATGGCCAACTAGGCCATCTTCTGCTATATATGCAGCTAGAGACATGAGCTCTGGGGGTACTAATTAGTTCATATTGTTCTATAGGGTTGGAGACCCCTTCAGCTCTGTGGGTACTTTCTCTAGCTACTCCCTTGGGAACCCTGTGTTCCATCTAATAACTGACTGTGAATATCCACTTCTGTGTTTGCCAGGCACTGGTATAGCCTCACATGAGACAGCTATCTCAGGGCCCTTTCAGCAATATCTTGGTGGCATATACAATAGTGTCTGCATTAGGTGGCTGATTATGAGATGGCTCCCTGGCTGTAGCAGTCACTGGTTGGTCCATCCTTTTGATTCAGCTCCACACTTGATCTCTGTAACTCCTTCAATGTGTGCCACCATTTAGAGGGCACCTACTTGTACCAAACAATATGTTTAAACTGTAGAAAAGATTGTGAACTACTAGAAGGGTACAGGATTTTCAAAATTGTCATACCATATCTGGGTCAGATCTCTCAGATTACTAGTCAAGACTTGACACTAACCTGAAAGTTCAAAGCTGAGCTGTCCTTTCTGTAGTTGTTTTTACTTGTTTTTCTATTTTTCTGGGTTTTATTTTTTGTTTTCTGTTTTGTTTGTTTTGTTTTAGTGTGTGTGTGTGTGTGTGTGTGTGTGTGTGTGTGTGTGTGTGTGTGTACATGAGTGTGGTGAGACCATGTAGTTAGGAGGTTCTCTAAGCCTTTGTCAAGCTTGAGAGTCTTGGGTCAGTGAGAACATATCTGCCTGCTACCTGTAACCCTACATCTGCTGTGCAAGCTGTGAGTCTCTGAAACACTAACCCAGCAGTGAAACAAGGGGCAGAGTACAGAGATATGGAGGCTTTGGATCTGATGCCCGGGGAGCCTTCTTTAGTGTAAGACTGGGAGATGCTCTCATAGGCTGTAGAAAGGAATTGGATGCTCATGGTTAGCTTAAATAGACTTCGAAGGAGAAGAAAAAGAATGTGTCCTGTAACTTCTGTACTCATTGCTGTCTTTCTTCTTTGGTCTTACCCTTGACAGAAAGAGGTATCAGAAAAGACTAAGATTTGCTTTAAGGGACACACTGTGAAGTTTGGATTAGAGAGTTATTGCCCTAGTACTAATAGATGACCTATGAAAATGGTTGTACAGACCAAAGACTCTCAGCATGGTAAGGCAATGGAGACATCATGGCCATTGGCATCAGATTCTAACTCAGTTCTCCCATGCTGACCAACTGCTATGGCAGGTCACCACCTACTCCCAACCTCAGTTTCCTCACTGCAAAATAGAAACAATATTTCTTTGTAGGTTTTTTTTTTTGGGGGGGGGGTCAAAGAAGAAAAAAACCTAAAATATTTAGTGCAGTTTCTAATATTACTTATAAATGGCAGACATTATTGACTTTTATGATTCTTCCTCGTTTATTTTTATTTTATTATTAATTTATTTTCTATGTTCATGTGTTTATGCAAATGTCTATATGTGTGCATTTGGAGAGCAGGGTTCACCCTCGAGATGCTGTCTCTCGGACACTGTCTAGTTTATTTTTGAGCTAGTGTCTGTCACTGGTTTGGTGCTGTCCTGAGTCAGCTGGATGGACAGCAAGCTCCAGCTGCCTGTGTCTACTACCTCCATAAGCTCTGGGATTAGAAGAGAGTGATCCACCACACCCAGGTTTCTCCCCCACCCCTGTTGGGTTATGTGGATCAAACTCAGGTCCTCATAACTCCACGGCAAATACTTTCCCTAGAAATCTATCTCTCCGTCCTCCTTCATTGCTTTTAAAAAATTAACGAATCTTCAAATCTCAGAAAGAGAAATAGAGGCCTGCTGTATGTAGTCAGGGAACTAGATTAAACCTGCATTCTCCTGCAGTATGTTGTCCTGATTATCAAGCATGAGGGAGACTTGGCATTTTGCATTGAAAAGACACTTTGAATGGCTTCCTTTTTCTTTTTATGTTGCCTTTGGAGGAATTGAATGTCTACTGATGAAGGCCACCTTGTTTCCTGCCCCTCCCCCTGTGACATATTAGGGATGGCATTGCCAGTAAAGCATCTTTCAAAGATTGCTTAATGTAAAGTTCAATGTTAGCACCTGACTTCCTTTGATCTGGCTTGAATAAAATTATCACACAGACCATACATAGTTCTTACCAAATACCTGAGAAGTGAAGAGATGATAACTGGAGCCTTTCCAAATTTCAAGATCTCATCCTAATTGCTGGATATATTTGAACATTCATGTCATTACAATTACTCTTAACCTTAACCTTGGGACAGTTATAACTAAAGATAGCAACTTTAGTGCTGGACACTTGTTGTCTTGCTAAAAACCAATTTGCTCTTTTCAAAATAATTCATTATCCCACACTGCACTTTTTTATACTTCCCAATTAAATGAAAAATCTATCTTTCATAAAAGTTAGAAATTATGTCCAATGAAAATCCGACATTTTAATGGTTTTCTACAGATTAAAATTGTAGAGTTCTCAATAAACCCTGATTTACTGATGCTGGCTATAAAATGGTTATTGCTGTTAATAAAGCTTATAAATCTTAACAGGTTATATTTGCCTTGGACAATAAAACTTGCCATAAAGGCTTAGTGTCTAGGGCTAATTCTGCTCACATCAAGGTAAACAGCCTGCTCAAAATAATTCAGTGTCTTTGAAAATTAAGGCCTTAAAGCTAAGCAACAGACAGATTCTAGCCCTGGGCCTTCAACTGCCAGAAACTATTTTTTTGGTTTTTAGTCTCATCAAAGAGTCAGAAATGATATTGGAATTAGAAAACTCAAGGTCGAAGGCTTTGTTGAGGCCTTGGCATCATTGCAGCATTGAATAGGAGTATGTCTTCTCTGGACTTAGCACAAAGCTGGGTCAGCCATGAACTGATCTCCATGAGCACAGTAAAACACTTCTGCTTGATAAAGTCCTCTTGAGCTATGCAGACATTAGACGCCAGATTAAGGGCTGATGAGGTGAAAAGAGGTTAACAAAAGGCAATTGTTTTCTAACTGTCTTTCTAGGAATCAGGGACAGCTTATGAAGTCTTGTTAATCAGCATCTCCTTGGCTATTTGCCAAGCTTTGCTGGTGTTTTGGAATTTCATTTTAAGTTTTCCTCACTTGAGTAAAACTCAAGGAAGTGGCTCTTGTAGTCACTTTTGGTGGTAGCTGTCAACCTGGTATACTATGGGGAATGAGAAGAAGTGACAAGTGCCTTCCCCAGGTTTTTCTGCAGCTAGACAAATGCATCTCTTCCAAAGCTCTTTGTTGTGATATGTGCCCTGTGTTCAAACGGCTTGGTGTTGCCAATTGTACCTATTCTATGATATGATTGCTTATTGCCGCTGTCTGTGTAGCAACCTAGCCTGGCTCTTAACCATTACTGAAGGTCCTGGGCAGGACTAATAAGCTCAAGTAAAGTCCTTTCCAGGAAAGAGTTGACGAGCAGAACCACGTCACCATGTATGCCAGGCCATATTATTTTCAGGATGCTATCAGAAAGAGGACTATGGACAAACATAAGTATCTGGGATCAAAGGCTAATTGTTGCATATCTCTTATTTTGTCATAAAATTAGAGGCTTAGGTACTGCAAGCTCCTAGTGCCCCTTTTCTTATTTCTCATTATTTCTGATGCATAACTGTGAAGATCTGTGCCTTATCTGTGGCTTCGCTTCCCATTGTCTTGATAATTCTACTCAGATTGGCACCCAGCCATTTGCAACTGAGAAGCCCCTTGCTCTTCCTTTGTCACTAATTTGCTCACCAGCATAAAACCCCCAAAGAGCACCTATGATATCAGGCTTTTTTAAGACAAGAGTCAGCAGACTATTGTGTTTAACCTCTATCAAACAGACTATGAAATGAGGATTTTATTTTAAAAAGAAATGAGACTAGAAAAATAATTGACTAGAGAAATGGGAAGTGAGGTACCCACATTCTGAAGCAGCGAGCCTCAGGTATAAATAATCAATCCAATTTGGTGCAGCCAAACCACAAGGAATGTCTAGTAGTCCAGATAAACATTGCTTTGAGGAGACTGACAAGGGGGACCTCTGCAGGAAACCGCATTTGATTAGAATGTATAATATTGTAATAGAAACCTAATGGACTTTAAAGGAGAGAGTATGTTGAATTGGTTAAATACTGGTAATTAAGTGAGAGGAAATTAGTCCTTTGAAAACATTTCCGGAAAAAAAAAAAACAAAAAACAAAAAACAAAACTTTTGTTCTAAGAGAGATGGGAGCATGAGGTTAATATAAGTTATTTAAAAAGGGAGTGTCTGCAGTCCAGACACCCTCAGCCCTACACAAATTCTCGTGCAAACCTGTTGCTGCCCTGACCTCCATTACCTAAATTCTGAAGCTTTTCTTCCCTTGCGGAAGAAAACACCAGGCACCTGAACCTTGCTGGTTTGTAGCTATTGTCCTTTGCCTTCTTGCTAGATTCCTGGGGGAAGGGAACTTAAGCATGGTTCTTAGAATGGCCATTGTCATAGGCAAGGAGTAAAGCCAAAGACTGTCCCCTTGCCTTGCATTCCCTGAGCTTTGCCAATGCCATAGTCAGATGTACCCAAGGGCCTTCTATGTTCCCGCTGTGCTTCATTCTCTCTTACGTTGCTTTCACTATGCTCTGTGTGTGTCCTGTTTCTTCCCTTGTCATCCTGTCCATCTCTGACTTACAGAGTCTCAGATGGCCCCTTACCTACCAGCCTCCTAGTGGTTCCCAGCTCAGCCCAGTCAGCACTGTGTGGGCCGTTCTGGAACAGAAACATGACATAAAAGCAGAAAAGATTTGTCTTGACATTGGCTCCTAGATACAGAAGCTGCAGTCAGCTGTCTGCTGGCTTCATGGACATGATGCTTTGTGGAAGCAGAAGAGCATGGCGGCCGGGATGGGTGGTAGAACAGGCTGCTCATGGGTGGTGGCTGAGAAGCAGAGACATGGAGGACAATTTCAGAAGCATGTTTCTGGTGAATCCTTTCCTCTTGTCAGATGCCTCATGAGCTTCCTGAGCCTCATGAGAGTCCCCTGAGAGCTTAATCAGGCAGTGTGTTAATCCACCCATTAGAGCAGTGTGTTTCGATACAATTACTTTCCCAGAGTCTCACCTACATAGTCTGTCAATCAGGCCTTCACCATCTCTTCCTTTGGAGGACACTTTCAATCCATACAACACCCTGATTGATCTTTCATAGAAATATGTGATTTAACTGGTGTGACCCTCTCAAGTGTTTTCTTCTTTCCTTGGTATGTTTTTTATAGCATATTGACTTGAATACTTTTTCATTTATATTTCTAACCATTGTATTTATTTTTTCATCCCAATGTGTCAGCTTCTCAAAGTAATATCACGTGGGGACAGGAAGTAAAAATCACTGTTTTTTAATAACCCCCACCCACCCACTCAGTAGATAACACAAATGTGGCCAAGCAGATGAATTACTGCCAAATTGTACATATAATAATAAACTTTTAAACTTGAGTAGAACTTTACAGTTTATATTTTAATTATATAAAGTTCATTTGATCCTTAAATCTAGGTCTGCGGGGGGCGGGGGGGTGGTGTTGGTGTCTCAGCCTTATAAAATAATGAATCTAGTTTGAACAGAAGGGGTCCCTTTATCCAGAATGCATGAAACAAGAAGGGTTTCAAATTTCAAATGTTTAGGTTTACTAATATTTGTTATATTATTATTATCATCATCAACAACATCATCATTATTGTTATTCTTGAATATATTTAATGAGATATCATTGATATGGGAATCAACTTAAATATAACAATAATTTATGTTTTATATTTATTTTATATAACCTAAGATAATTTTATATATTCTCTTTAATAATTTTGTACAATTTTTGGCTTGTCATGTTGGTATTCAAAATGTCCTCTATTTGGGTGTCTGAAACGAGCCCAGTGGTAGAACATTTTCACAGCATATGTGGCCCTAGGTTCCATCCCCAGTCCACAAAGATGGTTTATATTTTGGTGCATTTTGACTTTTAGATTTGGAGATTTTGGCTGTTCTCTGTGTATACTCACTGCAAAGCAGCTTACCTGTATTTCATGTGTCTGCTAATCTTCCCAACAGCTCTCTGAGGGAGGGATGGCAGTTTTATAGATAAGGGAACTTACAAGCTTACAAGGTATTAGGCAGTTACTTAAGTACATGGTTACTGAGTGAGCCACTATGGGACAGTCTGACTTCAGAGCCTTATATATATATATGATACATATACATACACAAACCCCCACACACATGCATATATATATATATATATATATATATATATATATATATATATATATAAAATCAGTGAAAACCTGAAGGCATGTGGTTTCAAAACCTGTATACATTTTATTTTACTATATATACATAAATAAGAGAAGTTTAGACAAAGTAAGAGATTAACAGAAACAACCAATAAGTAGGACAATTTTAATAATGTATAGTTGTAAAATGTATGTATGTGTATGTATATATATATATATATATATATATATATATATATGTGTGTGTGTGTGTGTGTGTGTGTGTGTGTATGTATACACATACATACATCTTGTCTTGGTCTTTTTCTCAAAAAAAAACCATTTATTTGAAAATAGATTTTAGTGATCTCATCATGCATTAATTTTCTTTTCCTATTTAGTTTTGAACTTCTAAATTTTCACTTTCACCTTGTGGCTTTTCTTTAGCACATCCAAATGGTCAACATCACTAACCTTGTGCTTTAGACCTATTATTATGTAAAGTGATGCTGAACTTGAATATTAGCTCCACAGTCCTGTGATGGTTGAGTGGATAAATGCAATGATGACCTAATGACTAATGGGCAGATGGCATTTTCATCATGGACTCCTTAAACACAGTGGTTTACATAATAGACAGGACACAATGGAACACCACACTATCACCAGTCAGTTTAAAACATAGGGGATAATTTTTTCTGGAATTGCCCATTTAATGTTTTTGTATCACATTTGAACTTGAGTAACTAAATCCAACTCCAAAGGAGAATCATTATATATGAATATGTATGCACCTGTAGACCAAATGCATTTCCTCCTCTTTGGCTGGAGTACAGCTCAGGAGTAGAGCTTGCCTGCCATGCAATAAACTCTTCATTTGATCCCTAATACCACAAAAGAAAAACACTTCTATTCTATTGTTTATATTCATGATTCCAGGTCTAAGCCCATTGGCAATTATTTCTGCACTTTGAGGGCACTGGAATGTGTGCTGCACTGGGATTGTAGGGATGTCAGGACATGGTTACTTAGTGTCAAGGATGGGCATGGATCTGGTTTTAATAGCAATCCAGACAGCCCACAACCAACCAGTCAGTGCAATGATATTCTTTAAAGCCATGCATAAGGAAAGCAAATGTCTCTTTGCTCGATTATCATAATGAAGGTGGAGAACTATTTCTCCATCCTAGGTCTTCTTACACAGTTTAGCAGCAATAAACAGCCTTTAAGTCTTGAATTATGCAGAAGTAAGAGCAGCCCAGGAGGCCTCTACCCAGAGAGCTACAGATCTGTAACTCAGCAGTAATGTTCCATGGGTGTGAATCAGGACTTGTATCCCGGTCCTGCTGAGACAGCATAGGTTTTAAAGTTTCTAGGCAGCACAACTGGCACCACCCTGATCCTCTCTGCAAATGCTGGCTGCCTGTGTTTTTTAGCTCATTAAACTGAAAAGAAGCAACCACAACCACACGCACCATCAGCAGCTTCTCTTGGCTGTTCTCTGCGATCGGGTCCGCTGGTCCTCCTTGCTCTCCACAGTCTGCTTTGGAAGACATGATACCTGCAGCTACTGCTTTTTTTTTTTTTTTTAACTTTTAGTTAATTGTGGGTGATGATAATAAGCACCAGCCCTGTGGACATTCTTTCACATAACTGCCAGTAGACTAGAGTGTGCCCATTTCTCCTCCATGGGTGGTTTAGACACCTGCAGAATAAGCACCTGCCTACAGGTGCGATAGAGAAGCATCCAGCTGCTCTTATTTCAGGTTGGCTATAATTCTAGAACCTGCTGCTGAAGGAATCCTAGGTGGACTGTCATTATACCACCAGCTCTCATTTTTTGTTGTTGTCATCTTTTTTTTTTTTTTTCTTCCTCTATAAGATCTTCAGGAGCCACTGCAATCGCCCCTGGGAGCCACATAGATCTGGCTGCATAGCAAGCACATCAAGTGAGAAAGTGACTTATACTGCAAGTCCCTAGGCTTTGCTTTGTACAAATTGCAGTGGCTTCCACCCCACCGATTACAGGCAAACCCTCCCAGCCTAGCAGCTGCACAGCTCACTTCACACGAAGCTCAGCCTCACTTGGATCTATCTGTTAACTTTCCAAGAAAAACCATCCAACTCTCAAAAGCCGAACAGCTGATAATCCCCTGCTGTGGTGAATTTTGATTTAAATATAACTCAGTCTCTCTTGGCTCTGGCTTAACTGAATTGGAACTGTTCTTTTCATTGTTGATTCAGTATTGGCTTGAAGATCTGGCTCTCTCTTCCCCCTAACAGATTCTCTATGGAGGTATCTATTAGTTGTGTGCAGTATGTTCGTGGCTCTCTGGACTGCCTACAGTGACCCCTGATTGTCACAGTGATAGATTAAAGCTCCATTTCTGTCCACAGGGTGTTGAGCTGATTGTTACATTTCTGGCTCAACTGGTTCACTTTAAGATCACACACAAGAGGCAGTCATGGTGGGTACTGCATGGGAACAAGAACCCCTCCACATTGTACCATCACTGGTAGGATATGGCCCTGTGCTTTGAGAATTATGTATTAAACTAGGTAGCTAGACTAGGCCTGTTTTCAATATTGTCATCTCTGTGCTATTTGAAATGCCTTAGTTACGGTATCTGCATGCTTTTAGATGGAACACAGTGTGAAGTAGCAATGAGTTATTATACCTTTTATCTCCCTTAAGACCTCACATGCTCATGAAGTTGGCTCAAGATTGGGAAACATGAAATGGTACTGAAGGCAGGTATTAGGGATAAGAGATAAAGAAGGAAATTAACATTTCCAGTATGGAGATCAGGCTTCGGTATAGATATATAGATGCCGACAAAGGCTGAGCTTGCTTATGTGATATTTTCGTTGATTCTGTGATCTTCCAACGTGATGCAATCCTCCATAACGATGGTTGGCATTGCTCACAATAGTTCGAGGACGCCATGCCAGGATTTCTACTAGGCAGTTACTGTGAGGACTTTTATTTATCTCTTTCATCCAGCCAACTCTTTTTTGTCTTATAGATACAGTAGTTGAGACCAGGGTAAGTAACTTTGAAGAGGACCCCCAGATTGTAGGAGCCCTGGTTTGTTAGTTTGTTTTTTCATTTCAGTTTGTGCTTTTGGCACAACCCTGTACTATCAATTGTCATTTCCTCTATTCCCGGAAGTTGCCAAGTAAGGGAAGAGATTCTGTGGGTATCTGCATGTCACCAATGGATGTTTCAGTATCATATAGCACAATATTCCTTCTGGATGCTGATCTGTTTTCCATCGGTACAATATCTTAGATTAGTGACTATCCATCGTCAGTTAGTTATGTGATTGCTTCCCAAATCACATAACCACAGATTTCATTTTATTTAATAAATGAGTTCTTTGCCTCAAAGTATTTGGCAATGAATGGGATACTTCCTCTCTTCTTAATCAGTTCAAGTATTAAACAAATGATATGAATATGTAAATAAAAATCTATTAGGGAGGTGGAGAAATGACTCAATGGTTAAAGTCACTAGGCAGCAGATTTGAATTCAGTCCTTAGCATCCGAGACAGTTCCCATATACCTATAAATCCAGCGCCAGAGGGCCTGACTCCTGTCTTTGGCCTGTGAAGGCATGCATAAAAATGCACATACCCACACAGAGTCACATACACATAACTCACAATAAAATATTCAAAGAAGAATCTAACAGTTTGAATGTTGACTGTTAAGATAGTAACAGTAAAATTGGAGGGATATGTCTATTTCTACTTACCAAGACTGGTCTGAATAGCATTCTCATGCATATTTTGGAAAAGTGATTATAAACCAATTGTGTGGCAGGGCTATATTGAATAAGAGATGAAATCACATGAGTGTGAAATGTCATGACTGGTCAGGAAGCACAATCTTTTTTGTTGGCTTCATTTTGAGAAAGCCGTAAAAGCTCCCAGAGTGTCAGAGTTAGGGAGTAGGTAGAGGCACACTCAGAAGCTCTGCTGTGCTGAACGTTCTGACTGACTTCTCTCGGTTAGTGAAGAGACACTGTGCGTCAGCGAGGTGACTACTAAATGTACTTGTTGGCCTATGGGTCCACTTAAAAAGACCACACTGCTCCTCACACCAGGAGCCTGGAATTGGACTAAGTGGCAACCTGGTAAGGTTTAAGTTGGTATAGGGCTCTCAGCGCCATTGATGGAAGTAACATTAAAAAAAATAACATAAGATTAAACAATTTCAAATTTGCAGTAAATGTTCAAGCCTAGGAATAAGAGGAAGTAGAGAGTCTAAGAGTAACCTGACAACTGCTGTGACAGCCAGCTCTCCCTCCCAAACCTCAGCAAGTAGTAGATCTGACTTTTGAAGCCCATTTAGTTAGGTCTGTTGCCCCTGTCCTGCGGAGCAGATGAAAGGCTAGGTAGACCTGTGGATGCTTTGTACCCCCGACCTAGGGCAGCATGTCTCAGTCCCAGCACTGCTGCCACCGCCTCTGAGCACCATTGTCCAGACTCCACTCTGTCCATTCTGCACAGATACTGGGTGTGCTGCTGTCCTCTGACTCGAACAAACTTTGCAGCTGACAAGAGGGTCACAAATCTTTATATCATTCAATGCCCCTGAACTAGCCCTTCCCCTCGGCATTCAGTGTGGACTCCCAGAAGTCTCTGATAGAGCCTTTGAAGGTGTCCTTTCTCATCTCTGCACTCGCTCTACATTCTGTTCTGAGAACACAGGGATCCTCCCATTCCCCAGTGCCTTTGATCCCATTAGAGCCATGTAGGAGACTCAGATTTCTCGGGCCGTATTGTCGTTAGACTGTTTCACTAAAATCTATGCCCAGGGGCAGACCAAGGCTGGTGAAATGCTGTCATGATTGTTTCCATGCAGCAGGATGCTTTCAGCCACATAATGATGATAGGTTCTCAAAACTCCTGTGGTACAACAGCATGGCAGAAGCTTTTGTGTCCTATCAGCTCACACCAGTGCTTTATTGTATTAAAAGAGCTTCTGCTCACCTCAGGTCCTCACTCCATTGTCTCAGCCAACTTCTGCATATGCTTCACTCTGCGTCTATTGTTCGCAGGGGCTTATTCTGCCATGGTCTTTCATATCCTCATGACTGGCTAACCTTGCTACCTGCATTATAAGTGGCTTGCTACATTTCAGCTACCTTCATTCAAGCATGAGATCTAGCTCAGGTGCACTTCTCAACCTGGCCGACTCATGGACTTAATGTGCAGTTTTCATGCCTCAGTTTCCTGCTTTCTGTTAATTTCTTGGCTGTTTGTAGCAGTTATGGATTCCTGGGATAACCAAAGATAGTGTCAATCAAAGATAATCCCCATCCCCTTTCTACCACTTATCAGTTGATACTTGACTCTGATTCCTTTTTTTTTTTAAGCATAATACAGAGAGGTTTTAACCTTAATAATACTAATATGTTTTGTGGGCTGATTGTTGCTTTAAGGGGATGTCCTGGTCAAAGGCAAACTGTTAGGCAGCATCATAAGCCTCTTTCTATCTGGTGATGTTATTAAGCTAGCAGTGCCCTAGCCAACCCAAGTATAACTACCCAAAACTGTGATCAGACATTGCCAAACAGCTATTGTTGAAATACTGGCAGAAACATTGGTTTATAGAGAGTTTAGATGCCGTAGTGATAGGAAAGTAACTCATTTGGAGAGTTCTGGCATAGGATGTGTACAGCCTGGGCTTTAATCTCCACCACAAATAGGAAGAGAGGATAGGAGAGAATGTCTAGGGTTTTAGCTCATTTAGTAGTATGTTTGCCTCTCACCCACAAAGACCTGGGTTTACCTCCAGCATCACTTGAAGCCAGGTATGTTGGTGCAAGGGGAGGTGAATGCAAGAGGTATGCAAATGTACAGTCACTCTCGCTACACAGCATAATTGAGGACAGCCTAGACTACATAAGACCCTGCCTATCAAAGACACAGAAAGGTAAAGGTGGGAGGAGAGGGACCCTGCTATACATTCCGTTTAACATCTTGACTGCAGTATAGCTTGGGCTCACCCCTTTATGTTCAGTGGAGCTCCACATTAATCAGTGGTCTGTAACACATCTCATTTGCCTGTGATCACTTGAAATCAGTGGGTATAACATCATATTCACCTCTTAATAGGCTGTCATTAAACCTATTAAGCCAATCTGGCGTATAATAGATATTCAGAAAAAAAATGTTGAGGGAATATGTAAGTTCAAATGAAAATGATTGTGCTGGGTTTTGTGATTGATCAGAGTTATATGTATTACATTGGAGTAAGGTATACTGCAGTGGGATCAGTATGAGAACTGAATGAGGAGGAATGATGAATCGAATGAAAGTGTAAGTTCTCCCCAGGGCATGTTCACTGTCTGTATTATGTCCCTACTCCCAGGTGACCCACTGGCTTTCACATGGCAAAAGTAAAAGCTACACAGGACAACTACAAACTGCAACCCTGCCTGGCCTTGAACCGGTGCTTTCAAATGTTCTGGAATGGAATGCTTACAGTGAATGTGAATCCTATCAGGAGGTACCCCTGGAGAGCAAGTGACCACAGACAGTTTTCTGCATATATCAAAATTCCATTCTTACACAGTGACGAATAGAGCATTTGCCCATCGTATATGATTCAGTCTTCACCAAAGTCTCACAGAACAATATAAAAAGAGACTAATGAATGTAATAGCACAACTTGGTGAGATTTCAGAGCATGTGTTCAGGAGACCTGAGTTCCAGGTCTGGAGTTACAGTTCCTTAAATACAAATACTAATATTTTTCCTGTATAAAAATCAGAGGCACAAAATGACAGCTGGGGGGCCTCTTAAAATCCTTCAGAAGGTGTTACTTATTATAACCCTGCTCTTTTAAAATTGTGGATCTTAAGCCAGATGGATTGACAAGTACCGGATGTCTCAGCCTCTTTGGAGACTGCGGTGAGAGCATCACATGAACCCAAGCATTTGAGAACAACCTAGGATTCTTAGTGTTTTTCTTGCAATGATGAAATACAACATGACCAAGAACCAAGTTGTAGAGGACAGGGTTTATTTGATGTACTTTGCCTACTTTCTTATAGAAACCAGGACCACCAGCCCAGAGACAGCACCATACACAATGGGCTGGGCCCTCCCACTTCAATCACTAATTAAGAAAATGCCCTATACCTGGGTTATGGAGTAATTTTCTCAATTGAGGTTTCCTCCTTTCAGAGAACTCTAGTTTGTGTGTCAAGTTGATGGAAGAGTTGTCAACACAGTAGGCAACACAAAACTCATCTCTTTAAAAGAGGCAAGGTGTGAGCTCATCAGGTTCTATCTATATCCATACACACACACACACACACACACACACACACACACACACACACACACACACGTGTGTGTGTGTGTGTGTGTGTGTGTGTGTGTAAAACAATAAAGAGGCTATCAACTTGAGCATGGGAGGAATGTGGGAGGGGTACAAGGTAAGGTGCCAAGGATGGGATAAAGGAAATAAAAGAGAGGAGAGAAAGTGATGTAGTTGTATTTCAATTTAAAAAAAGATATGTTTTAAAGACAGGGTGAAAGAGAGAGAGAGAGAGAGAGAGAGAGAGAGAGAGAGAGAGAGAGAGAGAGAATGAACAAACATAGGGCTAGGCAGTCCAAGCTCCTCCAAGCCATCTTGCTGTCCTCTGTGAACTGGTGTCCTTCTGAAAACTAAGATAATGCTGCACAACAATGCTATGAATGTCACTAAACAGGAAATGTCTTTATAGCATTTTCTTTGGTCCATGGCACATCAAATGTTTATGGTCAAAAGTAGTAGTAGATAATAAATCCATTAGGGATTTGAAAGAAGAGGCAGTGCTGGGGATATTTGCAGTGCCTGGTACATGCTAGGCAAGTAGGCACTTCATCCCAGCATGGGACATGGCTCTACCCTGGTACTTTTCTTAGCTGGAACCTTGTTGAGGATCCATGTTTACCATTTTGTATTCATTATTCCTTCTTCCAAATATTAGTTTTGTCCACGTTCATATCTGCTTTTGTTAACCTGGCATAGTTTAGTACATCCCAGGCAAGGCAAATGCATTCTTCACCAGCAGTTGTGATCTCTCTCGGCTTTGGGGATGGAGCAACTGCTGGGGGCATGTTTTCTCAGTGACAAATCCATTTACTTTCAATGTAAAACAATGAAGAATGCGAACAACTTGATTGTGTCATTGGAGGTGCTCTGTACCAGTCAAGGTGGAAGATCTAGAATCAATATGACTAATGGATCCCTGTTCCAAGTGATAGAGTCAGCAAAAAGGATAAATTACCACTTTGCCATGCTTCTCCGATGGTAATTTCTTCTTGCTGTCTGATCAGATAGACATTGCCCTGTTCCCCTGGTGGCCGTCCGCCCAATCCTAAGCCAAACCGGGAAGCACTTGGTCAATACATCACCATGTTGGACTCTGACTCATTTTTATGTTTGTTTGTCCCTTATTACTTTCTTTGCCTGAGTAAAATCTCTATTACTTTGGGCACTGGAACAGGGAATGTGCTCTACACACCCGAGGCGTACATTTTATTTTATTTTTATTATTTTTGTGATGACTTCATTATTCCCTTATGCCAGAGTTTTTGCCAAAATTGTTTTTGCCCTCCTCTTTCCTCAACATCCTCTTCTTTGCCTTCCCCATTTATTTACTCCAGCTATACATTTGTATGTTATGTTATATTTATTTACTCCAGCTATACATTTGTATGTTATATTACTCGTCCCCCCCCTTTTTTTTTGCTTTCTATGTGGTAAATGGCCCCCAGACTTTCCCAGATTTCAGAATCCAGTAAGACTTCCTTCTCCTTAAAACAAGGGACTAACCAAGTGTTACCAGCTCCTCATTCTCTTCCCAGAAAAGGGCATTATGATACAAAGCTGCTTTGTTTGACAACCATTACTCACTTAGAATAGGACCACAAACAATGCCATACAGTCTCATAATGACACACCTTAAATAAATTTCCATTTATAATGCATTCATTATGTTGTTTCATTTATCTTATTTCTCTGCAAAACGTAAAAGGTCATCATAGATCATGTATATTATGATAAAACACCAAGTTTAAAGGTCTGTCATCTTCATGCACGCGGTGCTAGCAGATTAAAGATGAATGTTTTCTGGAATCTGTGAGGACAGCAGAAGTCTCTTCCGTCAAGTCCTGTGTATATTTCTTACATTCAGGAGTAACTTCCATCATGTGCTTGGTTCCTGTGTCCACAATGACATCAGCATGGTGGGGAGAGAAATCTCATATTTCTGTTCAAAGATACAGGAGTGAGTGAATCACCTGAGGGTGTGTAAACTGTCATAGACTATGGAAGGGAGCCCATCCACATGCCTGCCCTGTGTGTGACAGGAGGGTTGAGAGCGAAGAGGGGGATGGAAGCCTTTCATCATTTAATCCTGGTGCACATAGCTTCTGATCTCGGTTGCAGTTTTCCATCCCTTATGCGTTCATCCCCAAAAGGCTTGTGCTCTGGAATCAACAGACAAGAATCCAAAACTCTGCTCTTGGCTGCCATTGACTGTGATCTCAGACAAATTCTTCTCTCCTGCCTCAGCTCCTTTCCTTACTTAACAGGAATGCAAGTGATAATGAAGCCCCGCCTCCACATTGTTCTGTTATCTTGAAGAAAGGCGCAGGCACAAGATACACAGATAGCACAAGGTTTTCCTGGGATGCAAACACTTTCCCTCTTTTCTTTTTCCTTCAGTACAACCGCATTTCCCCAGGGATGACCTAAGTGAGCGTCACCAAATCGCTCACCAAATCGCTCACAGTGTCTCCATAAATTAACAAACTGCTATGGTTTTCTCCTTTCCACAGCAAGCCAGCCATCGTGAGTCACATCACAGAGATGTCGCTGCCTGTAAACCACCTTGTTAATTCGGTCCTTCGAAGAGAGCCTTTTTCAATTATGGGGATGTTAATTATTATTTATCACCCCCTTAATCATTATCATCTACCCTGAGTCTATTCTGAGTGTGGATGTGTGTGTGTGCCTGCACTGGTGTTTGCTTCCCCAGCAGTCGACGTGATCTCCAGTCGCCAACATTTTTTATCTGCTTGTCAGTCCCACCATTTCATCTCAGCCCTGGCAGGGTGTTCCATTGCAATGGGCTGTGTGGTTGCTTTACTGACAAACATAAACTTCACTTTATTTTTGACTGTTCTGCAGAGGTTGGTATAGTATTATAAAATATCTTTAAAACTCTATCACTTGAAAAAAATCTTAGAAATGTGCCTTATAGGTGCTCTTTTATCAAATGCTTAACTCGGGGGTTTGGCACTTTAATGGGCTCCCCTCAATGTTTTGGTGGGTATCTACATAAACTCTGCGGTTTATTTACTACTGTAGCTTTTAATGGAAATGTAAAATAATTTCTCTTCTGGGCAGTACTGACTTCATTGCAAACGCATCAAGAAAATGGGAAATTCACATAAAACGCCAACTTGCAACTATTGCTGAGGCTGGAGTTGCTATTTCGTATTTTAGATGGGCAGTGTATTTACAGCTCTTGTACACATACTGTAAAATGTAATGTGGCAGGATTGCTATATTCTAATAAAACAATGTGCTGCTTGCTGAGGAGAAGAAGGGGCTGGTGAATTATTGTAGTCATTGTACCCTGTTTCCCCTTATTGAAAATGGAATATGATTATTAAATGCATGCAGTGTGCATTTTACACACTTAGTTATAGATCCTGGTTTTTATGTGTGCCTAGAATATCAATATTTGCTTTACTTTTAAGGAACATTAGTTACAAATACAATAAGTGAGTTTCATTTTTCATTTGAGGACACGCTGACTTCAGTGCTCCAGTCAGAGTATGCAATATATGTCTCAGTGATTATTGATCTGAAAACCCTCTGACAGTAAGCAAGGCTGCTTTCATATTAAGCAAACACGGCGGCTGTGGCTGCTCTTGGAAACCCCTGAAACTGGAGGGAATAGCAATAAATAAGAGTTTAATTAAATTGCTTCTTGGCAGATAGCAAGGCTGTCTTTCAACTGTGGTTTAGAACCTATGGGGTCTTTTTCCCTTCTTGATGTATGAGTAGTATTCTCGTTGATGCTAATGAGAAGTGTGCGCAGTCCAGGGGCAGCTGACCTCCTGTCTCATTGTGGCTGCAAAGTACCACATGGTTTTGTTTTGTTTTGTTTTCTCCCCCAGGGCTATTTATTTATTTGTTTTTAATGCAAAGCAAGAGAGCTCCCAGTGAACAAGCAGGTTTCAATGTATAAGTTCTACATTATTTTCAAAGTATCTTAAAAATCCTAGCATAACGATCACGGTATCCTAGAAATGCAGAAATATTAACCATCAGTGTTTTGTTTAGATCTTAGTTCTAAATTGTAATTATAACCAAAAGATTAAAATATAGCCTCCCCTTAGACTTTGGCTCCCTGATTAGCTATGTGCATATATGTGATTATCATGCTTAGCAAACCATGGAAACCATGCTCCCAGGCTTAAAAAATGAATGAAAATGATTAATTAGATTCTGTAAGGTGTTGCGTTTATAGCTGGGCACATGTAGCCTTCAGCTCATTTAGGTTCAAAGCTGTCTGCAAGATACAAGTGCTTCAAAATGATTAAAGCAAAGCTAGCAAGGTACAATTTCCACTTGCTGCGTTGCTATTACTTTCTTGAGAGCACAGGCTGGGAATATGTATTATCCAGGCCTCCTCAGAGCTTCAGCAAAAAGCGCTCTTTTATTATTTCCCTTGTATAAGTTCAAACATTTTCTGGATCACACTATCTTGCAAACCTCCGTATCCATATGCATCCCAAGTCTATCTGAGAACCTGCCTTTCTGGCTCCTGCTGGCCTTCACTTCCTTTAAGACATCTGGCTTGTTGGTAGTTAGGAACAGTGTATCTGTTTTGTAAAACTCTTAATGCTGGGCTGCTGCCTTTAGTGTGGGAAGTGGTTACTAGCTGGAAGGGGAAATGATTCTCTTTTTTCACATAATTTGATATATTTTTTATTATAATTGAGGCTTATAGAGCTTAAGCAACTTGTACTTTGTATGTTTGTTGCCACGCTTGATGTTTACAGTTTTTATTTAGGTGGCTTATCAATGTTGGGGTGACAAACTTGGGTTCCAAAGCTTTGTGGCAAACAGCTTTTCAAGACCAAACTATCTAACTATATCTAACACATTTATGTGTTAGAAGTTTATGAAGGTATATACCACATATTTCACCTGTTTTGTGTTTTTCACCTGTTTTTTTTTTTTATTCAGTTTTTGCAACTCTGGTATTTTTTTTAGATATTTTCTTAATTTACATTTTAAATGCTAAGATGTTCCAACTGGTAATAAGGACACACGCTCCACTATGTTCATAGCAGCCTTATTTATAATAGCCAGAAGCTGGAAAGAACCCATATGTCCCTCAAGAGAGGAATGGATACAGAAAATGTGGTACATTTACACAATGGAGTACTACTCTGCTATAAAAAACAATGAAGTTATGAAATTCTTGGGCAAATGGATGCATCTGGAGGATATCATCCTTAGTGAGATAAACCAGTCACAAAAGAAGTCACTAGATCCTGGCGTGGTGGCACACGCCTTTAATCCCAGCACTTGGGAGGCAGAGGCAGGCGGATTTCTGAGTTCGATGCCAGCCTAGTCTACAGAGTGAGTTCCAGGACAGCCAGGGCTACACATAGAAACCCTATCTCGAAAAATAAAAACAAAACAAAACAAACAAACAAACAAAAAAAGAAGTCACTAGATATGCATTCACTGATAAGTGGATATTATCCCAGAAACTTAGAATACCCAAGATACACTTTGCAAAACACAAGAAAATCAAGAAGAAAGTCCAGCGTGTGGATACTTCATTCCTCCTTAGAATAGGGAACAAAACACCCATGAAAGGATTTACAGAGACAAAGTTTGGAGCTAAGACAAAAGGATGGAATATCCAGAGACTACCCCACCCGGGATCCATCCCATAATCAGTCACCAAACCCAGACACTATTGAATATGCCAGCAAGAGTTCGCTGAGGGGAAATGATTCTTGAGCCACACTCTGGTGAACATTCAGTTTCTGTAACCTAGGATGTGCTAGGCCAGCATCCACCCAAATAGATACTGCTCACATCCATGAACTAAGAAGTAGTTAAAAGGCTGATTCATTAATCTTGCTACATTACCCGCATTGGCAAACAAAACTGCTACCTGGATTTTTAATTTTTCTTTTTTTTTTAATTTTTAAAATTTAGGCAGGAACAGGGAGAAGCAGCTTCCCACATCTCCATTGTAGGTGCTAAGGCTCCTGGGTTTCTCTTTCAGATGTTTTACCTCCACCTTCCAGGGAAACCCAGTGACCTTTGAAGCAGACTCACACATTTTGAACCATAATGTCCATTCATAATCGCCTGACTCAATTAATCATGCAATCTCTACTCTAATTCGTTTGATTCAGCCAGCACCTTGCAGGGACAGGGGACAGGGCCTGCAGAGTCAGAGCACATTCAAGGCATCTTTAGTGTATTAATTTGTCACAATTCCCTTCATGGCAGTCATGCAGTCTTTTGCCCTGGTAAATAATTTATACTCTATGGGTTTTCTCTGTCTGAGAGTGCAGATATCTTAGCAAAATTCAGCCTTATGTTTCTATGGAAAATGACCCTAGATTTTCAAATATTCATCAGGACAGAAGACTCCAAATGCCATCCTCTCCTGGAAAGTGCCGTTGGTGCATTATTTAAGAGACTAACACTCTTGCTTCTGTACTTACCTTCGTTGTCCACTGGCTGCTGTTGCTTGCTTTTCTTTTCTTTTCTTTTCTTTTCTTTTCTTTTCTTTTCTTTTCTTTTCATTTCTTTTCTTTTCTTTCATTGCCATGTATGTGACAGATAACACCTTATTTCATAGACTTGAAGATGTCATCTCTTATAGAAGTATTGCTTTATATACCACGTTCAAAAGCTACTTGTGCACTTGAAGATATCATCCACTAAGAAAAGAAGTCAGGATTTAAGTTATGTTAACAAGGATAATCATTTGTGCTTTAAAATCTGAAGATATATATGCTTTCTACTCCTTTCTCTGAGACTTTTCTTTACACTTAGTGTTTTAACTTGAAACTGCAACTCAGCACATAATTGTATTCTAAAATTTCCTCTGATACTTACATTTTTCAGATACTAACTGCATGTGCTTTTCCTAGAGATCAGATAATCTGAGATGAGTTTTCTAAGATTCTAAGAAAAGGTAGATGGGGGTAAAGGAAAGCTTGCTCCTCCATGGTGGAGTGATTCAAGATTTCTCGCTATGTAACCCATTGACAAATGCTTGGGTCTTGTGCTTTTTAATCTCTTACTTTTATTATTTTATATCATTTTTATCTAGAAACATGTTTTTTATTCTACCTTAAGATAGTTCACAGATATTTACATATGCAGAAGGCTTACTAAAATGGACAGCTACAATGAAATAAATTCATGAAGTTTCCTGAAACAGCTAAATTCTGAGACTTTCACACTAAACTCCATTTAACTTTATGGACAGTGTTATCTCCTGACTGCTTTGTCAGTTTTGTTGCCTTGGAGACACACCCTGGGAGTAGGACAGAGGGGAAGGAAACACAATAGACAAATTGCCTCCAGATGACCTGTAGGGATAACTGTGTAACATTTTTCTTGATTGCTGATTGGGATAGCAGAACCCAGTCCACTGTGGGTGGTACTATCCCTACGAAGTTATGCCTGGATTGGATAAGAAAGGGGTCTGAACATGAGTTTCGGAACAATCCCATAAGCAGGATTCCTCTGAAGTTTCTGCTTCATACGCCTGTCTTAAGTTCCTACATTGGGTGTTCTTCATGGCAGATAGTTACCTACTTATATGATGAAATAATCACTTAACTGTTAGGTTGCTTTTGGTCAGAGAGGCCTATCATAGCAGTGACAAAGCCCAGTAGAATACCTGGCACAAGTTCTATTTCAAGAACCTGGCTAATTGATATTCAACTTGGTTTTGTTTTTGGTTTTGGTTTTGGTTTTGGTTTTGGTTTGTTTTTTCCTGCAGAACATCTTTGGAAGGTCCTCCTTCCTTTGATCTCTGATGAGTTTGATACTAGAAAACCAAATGCCATTTTGGTTTACTGTCTCTGCTATGGACTGAGTTATCTAAGTATACATTGTCTGGACAGGATTGAGGGCTCAAGCTGAATCTTACCTCATGACTGAGGTGTTCTTCTGTGTTTTGGTACGCATTCTGCAGGCATGAAGCAACAAAGCCTATAGTGTAATTATCTGTCTCTACAGGCTATATTGATAAGTCTTCTCTTGGAGTAAAAATCTGTTATTTCCCAACAACCTTAGAATTATACCATCTCACCAATTTCCCTCTTATATCTAGTGACTTGTAGAGGACAGTAAATCATCATCCATTTAATGAGGCTGACTAGACAAAGTACCAATAAAGTAGGTTGGTTACACTTTCATCACAGGTATATAGGGAGAGAAAACAAAATGAAGTATATGGGATTTGTTTGGGGGCGGGGTCTCATCTTTCAGAAGTTTAGGTCCAGGCTCTCTGGTTCCAGTATTTCTGGCCCTCTTTGGAAGCAAGAGCATCATGACAGAAGAACATACTGGTACAGAGCTTCTTATTAATTTCACAGCTGCCTGGAAGCAGAAAGAGGGATGGGTCTCACAAGTGGTGTAATACTCAAGATCCTCGCCCCCATTCTTCCTCCAGCTAGTCTCTACCTCCAGAAATTTCCAAAATGTTTTTAGATAACTTTGTAGTAAGGAACCAAGCATTCAACATTCCAGTTGATGGGAAATACTTCAAACCATGACACAAAGATATCCATTGAGAAGTAGTATAGTTATGGGAAGGAAAAAAAAATCTGTCCCAATATTCCACAGCTCATCCTCACTGTAAACTAGACTTTTCACAGCAAGTGGGCATAATTTGAAGCTGTAAACATTCAAAATAATGCGTATTGATGCCTCTGGATATGGTCCACCATCAGCTGGGAATGAAAGCAGGATCTAGCCACTGGATATGTCTTTTTTTTTATATTAGAAGAACAGTTCTTGAGCCAGGAGTCTTAGAAATCATTTGGCTGGGGCTAGAGAGATTGGTCAGTGGTTAAATGTATATACTACTCTTGCAGAGAACCCATGTTTGGTTATCAGTACTCACAATAGGTAGCTTGCAATGGCTTATAGTAACTCCAGCTCCAGGGAAATGTAGCACAACACATCTGGTCTCAGCCATCGCCTGCATTTGTGTACAATTATATATGCACACACGTTATTTAAAGAGTAAGCCTTTCAAAGTAATTTGGCCTGGATATACAATTTTTGAAGGTTGTATGAGACTCACAAGAAGGCCTTCAAGATAACCCAAAGTCACATAGCTTGGACTCCCAAGCAAAGGTTCTTTCAGCTGCTTGTACCATGTACTGCTAGGGGCTCCCAAAATGCCATTATCAGAAAGGCTTTGACTCAGTTCTCTTTGTTCGATGTCAAGCCTCATTTTTCCTGTCACTGAAGGATATGTATAGAAAACAGAAACAGGACCTTATTGAAGAAGAAAAAGGCCTAAGGTGTTCACTTCTGTGGCAGGTAGTGTGACCTAAGCAAGTAAATAAGGGACATATTTTTGCTTGGACTTTCTAGGAAATATGCATCTTTGCCTCCTAGCAACATGTTCCTTGCCTATAATATGAGGAAAAGAATTATGGTAATACATGGGCCTGGTGTATGGCTATATGTAAGAAGTATTAGCTGGTCCAGATGTGGTAGCACATGTCTTTAATTCCATCTGTTGCCAAACAGATTTCTGAGCTTGAGGCCAGCCTGCTCTACAGAGAAAACTTCAGGTTATCCAGGGCTACACAGAGAAACCCTGTCTCAAAAACAAAAGAAAGCAAAACAAAAAGGAAAGTCAGGAAGACATGCAAACAGGTAAATGGAAATAAAATTATTGGCAAATATTATAGAGCTGCTGTGCACCTCATGGCCTGCTTCTTCACCACACTGTTACCTGCCTTTCTCAAAGCCAGTTGTAATATTGTCCTGGCCTGCTTCCTTTATTGTTTAATAAGATATTATATTAGCCATAAAATCCTTTACATCACTTGTTGAAGACTCAAATGACAAGATGGATTTCTAATAGGGATCCATATAGACATTTGCACTCTGCATGTATCTTTTATTTTCCGTTATCCTTCTGGCTCCTGATATAAGACTTGCCATCACTCCCACTTCCAACACAAAGATCTACCACATTCCCACCCAGCAATCAGAACCTCCTAGCACCTAAGACCAGGAAGCAGCCATAATTGAACTATTATATCTCCACATATCATGAAACCAGTGTCTGATATGTAACCTGCTATCTCTGGATTTGCATTCATTTGGGGCTTCAAAGTTGCTGTACTTTCTATTGGAATGTGCTCTGGCCTCTCTACTATTCACATTTCCCTGTTCAGGCTGAAGTACCAAATGCTGCAGTATTTAGAAAATGAATCTTCTTAATGAGGCATCGATTCTGTCTCTAACCTGGAGCTGAAATTGCTGCTTTTATTTTGCCCATTACCTGGAATGACATAAAAATGTCTTCTATGTGAAGGACCATGATTACCATTATTATGAAAGCTAAGGAAGGGCACCTAGGATTCCTGAATCTCCACTGTTATTTGACCCTATATCCACCTGCTTGTCCTCCAATTCAGGTCACCTCTTTATCTACAAAAATCAAATATTCAGCCAATTGGTCTCCATCTCTTGCTATTGTAGATATATTCAGAGGTTATGAGGGACCTAGAACTCTGTCTGGAAGATCGCATCTCTGAAGCCAAGGCTTGTCTACCGTTAGTATTTCTCATGCACTGCTGGAAAGTTTCCATGGTCAAGCCAAGGTCATCTTCTTCCAATTACCCAGGTTCACAAGAGTATTGTGCATATGTTGTTGTTGTTGTTGCTATACCTTTCATGTCATTGGGACTAAGAAAAAGAGGGGAGACTTGGTTGATTACTAGGGATATATATATATATGAGTTGGCCTCCTTAAGCCATCTTTATTTGTATTGTTGATAGTGGGTCATTGTGGGTGGGGCCTGTTTTTGTTATTACTGTACAGAGACCCCATCACTAAGAAAACTTATAGAAGGAAGCCTTCAACTGGGGACTTGCTTCCAGTTTCAGAGGGCTTATCTATGATCATCACGGTGGGAAGAATGGCGCTTGGCAGGAAACATGGCACTGGGGCTGTAGCTGGGAACTTATGTTTTATCCACAAGATGGAGGCATAGGGAAAGAAAAAGACCAGGCCTCACAATGGCTTTTGAAACCTTAAATCACACCTACAATAATATACCTCCTCAAGAATACCACACCTTCTAATCCTTCTTAAACAGTCAAATGGAAATATATGAGCCTATGGGGACCAACCTCATTCACACCACCAAAGGGACTCTTTCTTTATCCAGCCTACCCTTGCTATCCAACATATCTGCAAACAGCCTGCCCATGGATTATTCCCTGCTATGGTCTGGAGCTCCTGCCTTATACAAAATGACTTGTGCTAACTCACGCTTCCAAGTTCCCAAGTAGTCCCTCTCTTTTTTGTAGAGGACCTGTTCTTGAATCCCTATCCTGAAAGTCCTAAAATATATGGATACCCAATAGTACAGTATTTATGTATAGTGTATTTACTCACCCCTATATACTATAAACTCTCTGGAGTTTTAATAATACCCATAGAATACAGCGGCTAAATGACCAGTGAAAACAGTGTTTAGCGAATAACAAGAGGATGTCTGAACACGTCTGGTAAAAGTGAAATTTTGTCTTGAATATTTCCAATTCATAATTGATTGAATATATGAAGTCTAAGCCTACCAATATATAGGTACAACTATAATTTTTTTCTCAGGTAATATATACTTGAGACCACTTCCTTCTCTGTTCACCCTCAGCAGTCCGAAAAGGCTGTAGAGGCCTGTACCCTGCTGTGTGTGATATTTTAAATTATTTTTTATTTTCGTTTATCTGTATTTTTTCTGTGAAAGAAGCTTATCCCTGGTAGTCCATTATGCAAGTTTGTGGAAAAGCACACAAACTTACTAGTTATGTTAAATAGTATCTTCACAAACTTAGCATTTAATTTGTAGGTGGCTTACATTGACTCACACAATCTTAAGATTCTTATACTTTGATTGTGATAAATAACTATCCCTATGTAAGACTTAAAATTTTAAGCCAGGTGTCTTTGGAAAGCATTTTTTCAACTCCTAAATAAGATGAAACTTTGGCCATTTTATCTACAGTGCACTCCTAAGCATTTTCTGAAATCTATAAAATTCCTGTTCAATCAAGACAAGTGAATATGGCAATCGTATTTCCCAGAAAAACTAGGAAGCTTGCACATTTTCAGTTCTGTGGCAAACTGTAAACTGCACAAGGCAATAATATGCACAGGAGAAGCAAACAAAAGTCCCCTGATGGAAACAGTGGAGTAAAATGCTTCTTCTAATGGGAGTAGGAGTGGGGAGATTTTGAGGCAATGTGTGCTGCCTCTGATGGTCTCTCTAGAAAGCTCCAGTTAGAGCTTTGTGGATTCATTTAGAAAGCCTCTGGTGACCTAAGTGCATCCATTTGATAGAATTAAGAACATTTAGCAGAATTATACTAAGTTCTAGGGAACAACTAGGCAAGTTATTTAGTTTTGAAAGGTTACAAATACTGATGCACAGGGAAAAACAGAAGATGCCCGGGCACTTATTGATTTTCAAGTGCTTTTTGTGTAATTATGAGGTTTAAGCAAAAAAAGACCAGTTTCTGTGGTTGTTTTCCTCTGTCTTGTTTTTTTCTACAAAGTTATAAAAATAGCCTACTAACTTCCTAGAAAATTTCACAAATATTTTCCTCTGCGTGTTCTTCAGCAACATTATATGCAATCTGTTCGGGGGAAACTACTCTTTGTTCCCTGACTTGTACCTCATCTCTTTGGGGGTTCAGTGGGGAAATGATACCTCTGTGGCTGTCACCCTCCTACCTATGGAAGATGGGATCTGATGATGTTGGAAGAGTGCGCGTTTCCCCCTCTGCCCACTGCATGTTTGTTGTCTCCTCCTGTCATTCAGCCAAAGACTCTCTCTTCTGCAGGAAACCAGCCCTGGCTCTAGGAGGTTCTGCTGTTAATAAGAAGTTGAGCAGAAGTTATAATAACTCATTGCATTGCCTGCTTGGAAAGCATGATAATGCTCCTTAGTTGTAAGAAATCATTTTAACAACACTGACTGGTGGCAGTTCATTGATGAGGCCCCTGTGAAACCTGCTATAAATAGCAGTTGATGCATGTAGAAAAGGGTTCTTCAGTGTGGCTTTTATTTATTTGTAATTTATACTCTGCCTACCTTCACAAAAGGATTCGAGCTGGCTAACAATAAAAGACACATATACAATAAGGTTGTTATGTATGTAGAAATTGAAGATCCAAAATCATATGGAAAGGAGAAGGGGAGAGAGTTATGTTTGACATTTTTTTCCTCCTCATCAAGGCAATGGAAGGTTATGCTGCAACCAACCCTCTCTTGAGCTCACCAGGGTGTGCTTAGCGGGGTGTATGCAATTCATCCTTCATTGAAATCAAATGATTCAAATTGTGGTGGGCACAGGCAAGGAGCTGGGTGTTGAAGGAATCAGAAACCCTGAAAGCTGCTGTTTGGGACACAAAGTGTCCGAAGAAAGCCCCAGAGAAAGCAAAACTAGAGAGTAATTATATTTCTCTAATCACTTAGAATCCTTATTACCCATCACCCAGTTCTCTATCACACTTCCCTGGGATTATACAGGAGCTATTGATTTGTACTACAGATGTCTGTGAAAATCAATTTCATAGAGAGGAAGAAAGAGTAGACATTGTCTAACAATGAGTTTTCTGTCTGGCCATAATAGTTTTAGTCACTGAGTATTAGTCACAGAGGCAATGGAGAATCATATTAAATTAAGCCGGTATAGGATACCTGATTTTAATTTAGCCCAAGTTGTCTGGACATCAGCACAGACGGCATTCTAGGCTCAAGTAGTCTTTCTTGTTCAGTAACACCCAACATTGTGTGGTATTTTGTAATCGGTTCTCCATAACGATATACAATTAAAGTGGCCACAGCAGTTGTTTTTTTCTGGATGCTGATGGGTAGATCTCCCAACAGCCCCAACACCCCACTGGAGATAGTGAGCCTTTCTGGAGAATACATTGATTAAAGAAGAATATGGGGAAGTCTTGTTTTGTAGTTTACCCATGAAGCTGGTGACAACACAAATACTTGCTAGCACTCTGCCAAAGTTTCAGTCTGAATTTCAAAAGCTCCTGTATTCAAGGCTTGGTTGCCCACCGATGGGTATGGGGGAATAAACAGACCATGAAGACTTGGACTTAATATATTAATGAATCTACTGGTGGATTTGTCCTTTATGTCATTTTGGCACATTGTGGGAACTGCAAAAAGGGGTCTTTAAGGAGAAGTAGATCAATTGGGGCACATCTTTGAAGAGTATATCCATGAAGAGTATATTTTTATTTAAAAAAAAACTTTTATAAGCAATATATTTTGATAATGCCCTCTTCCGTCCACACAATTCCTGAGATATTTCCTACAGTCAACTTTATTCTCTTTCCCATTCCACCTCAAAAAATAATTCATAAATTTCAAAGAAAAAAGTCAAAACAAACAAAACAAGACGAATAATAAAACAAAGACTTCACAAACACACACACACACATGAACATAGCATGCAGGTGCACACGCACAACTATAATTCTGACCTTGGAGTCCATTTTCTGTTGTCCAATTATTCCTGTACTTGGAGCCTTTCCCACAGAAGCTGATTCCATTCATGGGAAAGAAATGATTTTCCTGTTCCCAGCAGATACCAATTGCCAATACCAATAGGTTAGGGCAGGGACTTCAGGTCTACTTTGCCTTCCTTGTGCTGGCATTTGTCTAGTTTGAAATCGTGCAGGTCTTGTACATTCTGTCACAGTCCTTGTTTGTCCATATGTGTATCATCCCTGTTCTGTTTTGGAGTTTACTACCACCAATGCCTCTTATAGTCCTTCCATGTTCTCTTTCTCATAGGTTTCTATCCCTTGTGGGGAAGAGTTTGATAATGGCATCCCATTGAGGGCTAAATACTCCAAAGTCGCTAGCTCTCTCCACATGGTCCACTTGTAGGTGTCTGTGGTAATTACCACGTGCAGCAGGAAGCTTCTCTGGTGATGATTGAGTAATGAGAAGGCAACTCTTACTGGTTTCATTGAATGTGGATGAATAGCACTGATCCTTAACTAGAAACTTTACCTCTACTGACAAGTGTCTGTGGTACTTTGTCTGCTACCAGAGGAGAAAAATAACCAGCAGTTTCACCCAGCTACAAACCCTGCAGGTAACCTGCAATAGTAACCTACCTGCCAGGTGTACTGGTGCAATATCGGCACATATGTTGTAGAACGACCAATCACTTTTAATTGGACTTAAGAACCACTCTATGAGATGGAACCCATATGTGACATTGCTAAAGTGGACAAGAACCTAAGACTAGTCATGTACTTAATGGAAAACACACTACTGTTTTACTGCTAAGAGAACATAGCAATAAACTAACCCCTAATGGCATATTGCTATACCCATACATCAGTGTGTCACCCAACCATCACCAGAGAAGAGGAGAAGAGTACGTCTAGTCTTGTTCCCTTATCTTTCACCTCACACACCAGCTGCCTTGAAGTAGGCAGCACTGATCCACATTGAGTTTCCTACCGTGATGTTACAGCTTTGTGGCAGACCCTCAGAAGCCAGATGACCACAGACTGAAAGAAAGCATCGAAGCCATGAGTCAAAGTAAATGTTTCTTGCCTTGGTTGACATCCGCATGTTTCTCAAAACAGTGACTGAAATTTGCTCATGCATGCTGTCCTCTCCAATGAAGGACATTATCTGCCAAGGAAAATACCCAGTGCCGTAGGGCTCCCGTCAGTGCTTCAGAGTATGTCTTTCCTGCCCATGTTCGTGGGTCCTCTTGCCATCCAAAAATGTTGGAGAATCTGGCTGTATCCTTTGTCACTCAGCTGATGAAAGTCACCCTAGTGACACTGAGAAAGACCCCAGCAACATTCTTGTCTATGGCAGAAGCAAAGAAAAGTTAACTGCTAGCTGTACCAATAAAAACATTGCGTAGTAAAAAACAAAGCTTCATGCCTGTTTGAAGTGTGACCTGCAGGCATCCTGGCTTCTGTTGTATGAAACTGCTGACCCTTTCCCAATTCCAGCAATCAAGAAGAAATGACTGAAAGGTGGCAAGGGAAATGTCAGCTTGCGTATGTGAAAGCATGCGGTCGTATGAAAGTTTGTCCCAAACAGGTTTCCATATCTGAGCACTTGGTCCTGGTGTTATCTGGAGAGGTTATGGATCCTGGGAGTTCCAGCCTGGAAGGATGATATAAGTCACTGGATGGTGGGCTTTGAGAGTTCGGAACCTCACTTTACTTCTCTTTTACCTTCTCTGCCTCATGCATTTAGATAAAAACATAATCTTTCAATCTCCTGCTTTGGCTGCCTTCAGTGTAGCTCTGTACTGTCATTACAGATGCTCCTTCTGCAACTGTAAGCAAAAAGTAAACCATTTCTTGTATCAGTCACATTGGGCTATGGTATTTGATCCCAGCAACAGAAAGTGACTAATACAGAAAAATAGGGCAAGGTATTGCTACTGGTTGTCCATGTTCAGAGTTCAACTGTACCTATTCTTTAGTGGTTGCTAATCATTAGCACACATGCTTTAAACATTCAGTCCAGAAGCCAGTTGGTGGCACTGAATGATCTTCTGTCATTTTTATGATCACATATTTCCTTTGAAATGCGATTATAAATATACTCTCTCTGTGGTAGGATCATTGTCTCACCCATCAAAAATTGTATTCCTGAAGCTGAAGAGACAAGTCACTCATTAACAGCATGTCCTGTTCTTGCAGAGGATCTAAGTTTGGTTCCCAGTACCCATGTAGAGGCATCTCACCATGGCATAAAGCTCCAGCTTCAAAGGGTCTCACTCTGTGGCTGTATAAACTCACAGATGCATGCATCTACACCACAGACACATGCACATAATTTAAAAAATACAAGTAAATCTTTAGACCATTATATTGTTGGTACGAAAGAACTATGCGCATGAAATAGAAACAATATGGCTTCCTCAGTATGACTTAAGCAAGAATGATAGTAATAACCATGATAATCTACTAAGTGTAGAGCTTATGAGGACTCAACTCTAGATAAAGCATGGCAGGAAACTAAGAAATGGTCTTCCCCAAGAAAGAGCACACCAATTGGTTTTCCAATACCAAATGGTCAACCCTGAAAACATAAGTATGCAAATCATATTATACAGACTGAGTAGGTTGTGTTTATGTTTTAGGGACATATGCATGTATGTATATATGTATACACCTACACACATATATTCTACATGCACACATACAGACACACATACAGACACACACACACTGGGGTATTAAACAACTAAAGAAAAAGAGGCCATGAATTTGAAAGAGAGCAGGGGTGGAGTTATACTATGTGTTTGGAGGAAAGAAGAAAGGGAAGGGAAAAATAATGTACTAATAATCTCAATTTCTTTCTTTCTTTTTTTTTTTTTAAAGAAAAAGGCTACAATAAAACAACAAATTGTTGGGCTAGGAATGTACCCAGGTGCGTGAAATAAATTGGCTTACATGTACTTTTACTTAAAAATTTCCAATGTAACTGTGGAGTATTTCTTTAGTCTTTATTATACCTCTGTCATATTGAGAAGGAGCCAGCGGTAATAAGCCCATTTTAGGAAAAGTCATGAGCTATGGCCTCTCTAATTGGTCTGGGGTAGTTTAGAATTGGACAGTATCAGTATATTAAACTCTGATGATGAAATAAACACATAAGCGAAGAAAATCTTAACAAGAGAATCCGGCCCATGCTTTTGGCACTGGCATCAACGGATGTTAATTGGAATCTTTTCACATTTAAATCAAAGGGGAGATGTGTGCTCCAGTGCCAAGGAGAGGGCTTCTCCATGCTTGCCTGGTAATGAGGATGCTTTAGAGAGACTCTCAGCCTCTGATATTATTCAAGGGATGCCTTTTGAACTTGATTTTTGCTGACCCTACTTTATAATCACCATCACCAGCAAAGGGGTGGCACAAGAGACTAACTAGGGCAGCCTATTGTGCCTGATTCCAGACCAGCTGTCACTCTCTGTCCTCACTACAGGTGAGAACCTCCCAGAAGGTTCTCTATGTCTCAAGAAAACAATGAAAAGAACCTGTGGCTTTAGCATGTATCTTTTCCCCAAGCGCAACATGTGTCTGCATTAGATCTTTTTTTTTTCCACCTCCATGAAAACACACATTTTTATAAAAGTATTTGTTTCTTCATTCACAGCCAAGGAAGAAGACATTTTACCTACATTTTCTGTATTTTTGCAGAAGACTTTCCTCAGAGCAATGAATCATAACATAGAGTAGTGTAAATATAGTGCCCTCACAGAGATGGTAATGGAATCAACCAGAATTGATACAGTACATGATGTGAAATCTTGTTAGGTCAGAAATCATTACTGGAATAAGAATCCAATTCCTGTTACAGTATCTTGCACTTAGAAGTTCATTTCGACAGCTAGAGGAACTTTGCACAGCTTTGTTAATCTTCATGTGCGGTTGGTTGCTATCTAGTAAGATAAGGAATAAAATTTAATCCTGAGACAAGCCTTCATCACAGAATCAATAAGAGGTACAGATGGCTAGGGAGATAGTTTACTGGGTTAAGTGCCTGCATTACAATCAAGGGAACATGAGTTCCCAGCACCCACTTAAGTAGGAAACCAGGGCCAATGAATCCTGTCTGTAGCACCCATTCTGAGGAGTGACAAAGAGCCACAGAGAGCCTGTTGGTCAGCCTGTGTAGCCCAGTCAATGGCCTCTGAGCTCAGTGAGAGACTCAGTCTTAAAAACTCAAGTGGATAACATGAAGAAGAAAAGGGATATAGATATCAGGTCTCCATGTGCACATGTACACATACCATATACTTACATGAACACATGCATTTTTATTCCATGGCATATACAAATAGATAAGAATTAAAGCTGACACTTATTAATATTAAAATGTAGTTAAGGATTCAATAAAAGCAATAGAAGGAAGATCATTTGTACTATCTATGATTCATTTCATTTTTCTTCAACTTATTATTTTTGTTTTTGTTTTTGTTTTTGTTTTTGTTTTTGTTTTTGTTTTTCAAGACAGGGTTTCTCTGTGTAGCCCTGGCTGTCCTGGAACTCACTTTGTAGACCAGGCTGGCCTCGAACTCAGAAATCCACCTGCCTCTGCTTCCCGAGTGCTGGGATTAAAGGCGTGCACCGCCATGCCTGGCTTTCTTCAACTTATTAAAGTGCCTAGAAGTCTGTTTCAGAAATGCTATAAACACCATGATAAATATGTTTTTCCCACTGGGAACTGTCTAAAGCAAACAAACATCAAGTATGATGTAAAATATAAGAATTCAATGTATGGAAGACGTGAATGAAATTCTGAGAATGCTGGCCAGTGAGACTCCAAACACTATGGCTATTTAAAGAAGTATGACAAGCAGGTATTTCTGATGTGAAGAGAAGGGCAATTCGATCCAAAAGAGGTATTTCACGGAACAAGTAGACTGATAAGCTATCTAACAGACTTGCATATAAAGACACCTGACAAGTGTTTGGGGGATTTGGGGGAAACATTACTTCTATCAAAAGTGAATACCACTATTAACTATGGGACTTTTTTTTTTTAAGTAGGAAGTTCGAAATGTGATCATAAAAAAACTGACCACTTTAAATGTGAATATTATCAGGTAGTCATAATTCTATAAATTCCAAATACTAATTTAACTAAGTGTAAAATGCATTCCTACGTTGGTAATATGGTGCTGTGTTACTGAAAGAAATATAATGCTAACTCGTCCTCTTCCATATGAGGAACTGATAATGACTAAAAGTCTAATACCCACAAAATGTATTATTTTAATATTAATATAAAGTCTTAAAAAGAAAACTCAAAGGAAAATTCAGAGTGGCAGACAATTTTTTCTCAGAATAAATTATATTTAATGTGTTTAGTTTTATTAAGGTTAAGATAATGGCTTCAATTATAAGTTTTTATATGCATATTTAATGTATTTGGGTCTTACTTAGGCATAGTGGTGTTTGGCTGAGGCGGTAAGTCAGCATTCAAGCTATCCCGGCCAGAAAGACCTTGTCTCAGAAATCAATTCAGTATATTTTCATTTTCTACATGTTATAATGGGCATGCTCCATTTATTTATTTAAATAATCTTTAATATATTTCCTGTGAGTCCTTATAAAGTTAACAAATGAAGATAGTGATTTCTACCAATGATTAAAGTCCAATTTGGAGTCTTAGGGAGTTGGTCAATGGTCAGAGGACTTACCTAGTCATCATGAGGCCCTGGGCTCAGTCATAGACACAGATACAGACAAACACAGATATAGACACAGGCACACAGACACACAGACACACAGGTACTCTTATTAACCATCAATTCATTATTCATAACAGAAGAGAACCAGAACAGTTACATAAAATAGGAGGTACAGTAACTCCTAGCCCTGAAACTTCTTATACCCTGGGCAGTTATAATCTGCCCCACTCCCTTCTGTAGAATAAATGCATTAGCTCCTTTAGGTAGTCATGTACTCACAGAATGAAACTCAGTATTATCATATGATTAAAAGTACTCTTTATTTTCCAGATTTATGAAGTGGAGGAGCTTAAATTTAGAGTCTATAGTTTGATTTTTTTTCAGCATGTCATAAGCTGTCCTGAGCAACTCTCTCAGAGGAGGAGCCCCTGGTGTTAAGAATCATGGGCTTCTCCCATTATCAGGGGCATACTGTGAGGAAGGCAGCCAGAAAAGATACTGGAGTTGAAGATTTGGACTGCCCTGATTCTAATAATTATGTCTTCTGAAAGCTAACGTCCCTGAAAATCCAAAGAGGTTTTTCACGTTTCTGATCTTAACTATTTTGTCATTTGAATTTCTGTCTGCTTTAAAGTTCCTATTTAATAGACTGTAAATTTTTAAATGTGTCTAGATATATCTATAGAAAGAAAAGAAGTGCTCTCTATAAAGTACATTCTTTTGGAAAATTCTTCCTGTTCGTGTTTTCCATCCTTGGATTAGTTACATTTTCCACCACTGAGATAAAATACCCAATAGTGTTGAAAGAGGAAGAGTTTGTTTGGAGTCATGGTTGCATGGTTCCATGAACATAGGCAGAGCATTACACCAGGGACAGAGAAAAATTTTCACCTTGTATTAGAAAAGAAGCAAAAATCAAGAGGGAAGGGACACAGAAATAATATAACTCCCACCAAAGTCTGTCCCCTCTTAAAGTTTGTAGAATCACTCCAAATGGCATCCTCAGTTGTGGAGTTGGTTTTCAATGGACTATGTGTTCAGTGAGCCTGTGGGGGGTATGTCATATTCAAATCATACTAGCCCCTGAAAAATCAATCTGTCTCTGCCCTCCATACTCATACCTTTCCTATCCCCTCTACTTTCTTGTGGGGAATTGCAGGCTGGTCTCCAGTCGAGCTGAGGTCTGAACCCCAATGGTCATAATTCACCTATATGACATGGTAGGCGTTCCCTCATGCTCCTGGAACTCCAGCCCCTGCCTAATGTACCACCTCCCACAGCCCCCACAAGAGAAGCATGGTCAGTGGTCACATAAGCAATGGCCCAAGCTTCTGACCTTCAGGCTAAACTCCTCCCCAGTTACCTAGCAACAGTGAAGACCATAAAAATGGTTGCTCAGCCCATACCTCTCTCTCTTGATCTCTTACTCTTATTCCTTTGTCCTCTCACTTCTCTCTCCTCTTCCCTTTCTCTTTGTCTTCTCTTCTCCTCTCCTCCCCTTCTTCTTCTTCTTCTTCTTCTTCTTCTTCTTCTTCTTCTTCTTCTTCTTCTTCTTCTTCTTCTTCTTCTTCTTCTTCCTCTCTCTCTCTCTCTCTCTCTCTCTCTCTCCTACCTTCTCTCTTTCCCCTGCATTTCTATAATAAAGCTCTTAAACCATAGACAGTCTCTGTCCTTCAAGTTCCGCTGCGCACTCTGGTTAGTGTTGGGAACTTCTTCCCCTATTCCCTCTCTCCCAAAACCCTGGTGGCTTTAGCTAAGTAGCTCCAGGGGGGTCCCCAGGCAGGGCTGCCCCTTAACCACCCCCTGAAGAGTGGGATAGAGGAATGCCCACCCAGGGATGAGTGGATAGGATAAGTAGCAGCCTTCCCACGCCTGACTGACTAGAGAATAGGGAAACTCTGGCGGGGCAGTGGGCATCTTTTCCTCCCCTACTTTCCCTAGGGCCACCAGCCCCCAATTTTTATTTTGTTCCCAACACTTTCTCATTTATTAATTTTCACAATCTAGAGAATGTAAAAAATATGTTCTTTTACTTTTAAGACAGATTTTTTTTTTTTTTTTTTTGGAATATGAAGTTAGTTTAGATTTGGACCCATTATTGGAAACATTAATGAAATCTAAGTGAAAGTTTGGATTAGAGTGTTTCCCAATGAAGCAAGTATCTTCAACATCTGGAAATGATATTAATAGGGATATGAATGTTCCTGGGTTCTTATGTATTACCTTACTTGATAAAAGGGCAAACCTATTACACAATATTATATAGCTGCCTCTGGCCACATGGTTCAAATCATACACGTTCCTTCCAGCTTTAAACCAATAGAGTTTGTTTTGTGCCAACCAGGAAAAAAAAATCCCACCCCCACCTACCTGCCCACCCCAACTCCACAAAGTATTTTAAAAGATCTGAATATAAAGACCTGATACAACTTTATAGGACCAGGGTTTTCTCACACTCTGACTTTTGGTACATGAGGTGACATTGTGTCCTAACCAGATATCCAGAAAATTCTCTAACAAGCCCTAGCTAGGTCCCAGAAGAAAGGTGTTGAGACATGGCTTTGTGATGCACCACACTGTGACCAACCAAGTCCTGTCATTCTCTGAGTTACTTCAGTGAGCAAGGGTTTGCATTCCAAATTTATTCTGTGGTTATGACCAAGAAAGATGGAAGTCACAAAGCACCAGTCTTATATTAATATTTAATAATTAATGTGGGAGGTATAACACTAACATGGATCCTGCTCCACATCTTATTTTATAGTTTTAAAATTTGCCATAGCTTATAGGGGTTTTGTTGGTTGGTTGGTTGGTTGGTTTCTCAGTTCTATTGTCTGCATCTTTTCTCTTTGTTTATGTCTTACTAAGGCTGCATTCTATGTCACATTTCTGGAGGTTTTCATGTCTCATAGTATAAAACAAAGAGATCCAATCCAATGTAGGGTTTTAGGAGGTTTTTTTTCCTCTAGATTCTCTTTTAGGCATCTGGACAATGGACACGCTGTACTTTATACATCTAACTTTAAACTCAGGCTTTGCCTAGTAGTAAGTTTATAACTTTTGGAATAAACTACAAGGTGCTGGGTGATGGTGCTGTCTGAGCTATTGTAAGTTCAAATTAGTTAATAATGCTTGTAGAATTAATTGTGGGAGTGTGGGGAAGCACATCAACAGTTTCTTTTTCTTGTTGGTTTCCTGGATAATCTTAAGGCATTTGCTAAATTTAATTAGTATATGGACTAAGGATTACCAGAAAGTACTTCTTTTTGACAGATACAGATTCAATTTTAATCAGACATTAAAGACCTATAAGACATTTTAATGATGCACTAACCACACTGCAGACACATTTTAAAAATAATTGCAAGCTGGGTTTGGTGGCACACGCCTTTAATCCTAGCACTCAGGAGGCAGAGGCAGGCAGATGTCTGAGTTCAAGGCTAGCCTGGTCTACAAAGTGAGTTCCAGGACATCCAGGGCTATACAGAGAAACCCTGTATCGAAAAACCAAAAAATAAATAAATAAATAGATAGATAGATAGATTGATAGATAGATAGATAGATAGATAGATAGATAGATTGCAAATTTCTGCTTTTCTGTTTGATCAAAAGGTATGATATCACCTTTACTGTATGATTCAAAACTGGCAGAATATTTATCTTTCCTTGAGCAGGACACCCATGTGATAGCTCACAACCATCTATAATTCCAATTTCAGAGGATCTGATACTCACTTCTAGCTTCTAAGGGCACCAGAGGTACAAAATGCTATTCATACATGTAGATGCAGTACTCACAACAACTTTTGAAAGAAGATTAAAGTAGAAATAAGGAACAAAACACTATCATCACTCCAGTGATTTCTGACCTTCATCTTTTCCTCCATTAGAATTGCGCTCCTCATCATATGTGAAACAAAGATGTACAGAGTAAAGTTGCTCGTCTATTGAGCTGTCCACCACTGCTCATTCAGCAGCTCAATTATCTGCTCACAGTTTCCTAGTGCATATTCCAAGTTTGTCCCTCTGCAAAAGAATATATTATAGAATATCACAGGCATTTAAAATTGTTGTCTCATAATCACAATTCTAAGCTCTGCTTGGTTAAAGTAAGACTTGTATTGGACCAAAATGTCTGCTCTCTGATCCTTTTAAGTAAATGTGTAATCCTCATGTGCAGTGTTTGTCGTCATCAATGATGAGTATCTCAAATGTATTCAAGAGGGTATTGCATTTTCTCCCTGCATGCTACAATTCTCTCATGGTCCTGAAAAGTCATGGCTTATGTGTACCTAGACAGTGGACTCAACAAAAAAATCATGGAAATACCAACTTGTGTGCTACCTGAAATTTCCATCAACACACATACACAGACTAAATGTAGAGCAGTCTCTCACTGGAACAGCTTTAGAAATCCTTTCTTAAGGTCATTGGTCCTTGATAAGAAAGGTATTCTTGCGGAAGAACAAATATACACATGTGTTCATACACACTTATGTAAACATACATATACACAGGTATTGGGGCCTTGAGCTATAATATTCTTTGATGATAATATTATGAAGTATGTGGCATCAAATAACTTTAAGGAATGATTACAGTAGTACAAGTAATATAACACAGAACACTGAAATATGATTTACTAGTTATCACTTTCTGACCACTTATGATGCACCATCATAAAATCTGGTTACTCTATCCATGATTTTGATGGTATCTGTATGTGGATATTTTATACTTTCTTGGCTTCACAGTCATGAAAGAGAAGTTGGGTATCTGTTTTCTTAGTTGCATAAAACCAAAAAAACTTGGGAATAATTGCATAAACATTACCTAGCTGTCCGTCCTTATACTACAAAATACTACAAGCCTTTGGAGCATTGGCATTCAAAATATACCAGTATCAGGGTTCTCAGATTTCAGACTCTCAACTTGTATTCTGTATTGTAAAGCTATATTATGGTTGACATTTGTCTGAAATGTTCTATAGGGAAACATTGAAAGATACAGCTTTATATTTTTAAAGACTAGAGCTTGTATTTGTAGATCCACCTCTACCAGTGTCTATACATATTTCTAGTCTGTCTTCATTTATAATTTACCAGGAAGTAACTGTGCATTTCCAATTAATAACGGAGATGTCATCAGTCCCTCGACCATTCATTTCAAGGATCAGAGTCTAGATTATCATCCTAAAAACTAACGCCAAGACTAGTTTCATGTGTACATTCAAGGGAGCATGACAGGTAGTAAAGTAACAAAAATGATTACACTGTTTACTCAAGTTAGGAGCTCATCGCTGATAATTTGTTCTGTATTTTCAATTTTCCTCACAGGAAACTTCTTACCAGTGAGGGGAGCAGTGTTAATTTTCAAAGAAAAATATGACTTGATATGTCTAGGATAACAATACTAGTATTGGCTTCCTCAACAATGAAATGCTGCCAGTGATATACTGCATTTTCCAGCATGACAGACTCAGTGCTTGCTTGGTTTCTTGTACTTAGTATTCATGCAATCCTCCCACCTAAATGTAACACATTTGTTTGCCAATAATTGTATTGCTCCAAACATAGAAGCAGCATTGAGTTCAAACACTTATTCTCAGTGCAAGTAAGAGGATGATTCATTAGCACATCTTAATGATGTTTCTATCTGTTTGGCTTCACCTGAACCTTATAAACAAACACAAAACCATTCTCTATGCTGGTAACTGTTCATCAAAAGAAAATGTCTTCTATGGGAGGCTTCCTGCTTAGCTGTAGCTCTGAATATAATCACATATAAACTCCATTACTTTTAGACACAGTGCAGAAATATTCAAGTTGCTGCTGTAATCAAGAATAAGGACCACACAGGCCAGAATGGAGCACAAGTTATTGCTTGAGAACATGGGACATTTATCAAGGTGCTTTCTTAACAATAAATAAAACTCCAATTCTTCAAATTGTGTGTGTGTGTGTGTGTGTGTGTGTGTGTGTGTGTGTATGAGAGAGATTATATGTAAACATGTGTCTTTGAAACCTTCAGTATTGTATGAGCATTGCTGGTATTTCTTACTTGTAATCATTCTTTTTACTGCTTAATCTTCATAGTGGGGACTAGGAGCTGTTCAGGGGGAGTTTATTGGCTCATGGCATTAGTTTTCCACGATTATTGTCTAGATTCTAATCTTTGAAATTAATGCTGTAGGGACTGATGGTATCTTAGCAGATAATATAAAAATACAATCACCCACATTCTTATCTACTATTGCTCTTTGAACACTTTATCTATTGGCAGGGTGCTATCACTTCCTGGTTAATTATAAATGAAGACAAATTTATAGACAATGGTTTTGGATTCTATCTTTTGATCTAAATTCATGGAATCGGCTCATAGAGCACTGAAGACAGCAAGCTTAGGCATTTTCAGCATCTCTACTTCCCAAGTCAGCAACTAAAGTAACACAGAAATCCGTTTATTTGTGTAGTTTGCTCCCCATTCACTAGACTATAGTGAAGAGAAACAAAATTTTAGCAACAAGCCACACTGATGTCAACAGATACCTGTGCTGTGCCTCATTGGAAAGAGAACTGTGTACCTTGAACAGCTGAGTCTTCTTTAGTGATGACAGCCCAGGCTCTGCAGGAAGAGAAGAGTGTGTGAGTATCTCAATTAAAACAGAAAAGTCACTCTATTTTATATGGTGCTATCTTTCATGATGAATTTTCACTCATTTTTTTTTTACATACAAGATGACCATGTAATTATGTGGCCTACCTTTATATCCAGAATGTTGTAGCCTTCCATACTGTTGTTATATTGCTGACATCATTTGTAAGTGGGACAAACATACCAGCTCTTACAATTTCCTCCCATTCCCACATGCTCAAAAAAAAAAAAAAAAGAAAGAAAAAAGAAAAGAAAAGAAAAAGAAAAATTGTCAACTACTTCTGTAGCCAATGCGGAGATGAGGTAAAGTGTGAGCTCTTGGAAATATTCAAGTCAGGATCTGATAATGCAGTCATGTCATTGACAAATGGCATTCATTATGCTTTGATGTTATGCTGTAGCAAGGAAGTATATTGGACAAGTTAAATATCCACTCTACAGTTTACAGATTATAATCTGAAATGCATAACATTGACTTATCCATCCATAAAAAATATAAGCAACTGCACAGGGCCTACTGAAGCAATACAATATCAAGAACAAAAGCACTCAGAATGAGATGGAATTGCATTTCTGCCATGAACTAAAATTGAGTGTATCTTTGAGCTTAGGTTTCTAGTGAAAGAGCTTTGTCACATTGCCACAATCACATTTGTAAATAAGACTTCAACAATTGTTGGATGAGAGTGTTTTTAAAATGGGACAAATTTCTCACAATAATGTATAAAGGAATAATTGTACTGGGTAACAAGGGATGTTGCAAAATATCAACTCATACCATGATGTCAAAAAGGAAAGAAAGTAACATGTCACACGTATCTGAAAAATTACTCTACAGTACCAGAAACTTAGCATAGATACTGATAGCTAATATGCTGCTAGGAACTTAGTGTATGCAGCGATAGATGGTCTCTGGCTTCTATTGGCCACTACCACCTCCTTGGTTTATATCATCTAGGCATTTTCTATCAAATATGCTGTGTTTGTTGCTGCTGCTGCTGCTGCTGCTGCTGCTGCTGCTGTTGCTACTGCTGTTGTGGTTTGTCTTTCTGGAGCTCTGATTAGCCATATGAAGCCATCCTAATAAGACAGATGGCACTGGGGATGATACTCTATGTGGATACAGTGTAGAGAAGAAAAATTACCCTTTCTTCTTCTTCTTCTTCTTCTTCTTCTTCTTCTTCTTCTTCTTCTTCTTCTTCTTCTTCTTCTTCTTCTTCTTCTTCTTCTTCAGATATTTTCTTTATTTATGTTTCAAATGCTACCTCAAAAGTTCCCTATACACTCCCCCGGCCCTACTCCCCTATCTGCCCACTCCCACTTCTTGGCCCTGGCATTCCCCTGTACTGAGGCATATAAAGTTTGTAAGACCAAGGAGCCTCTCTTCCCAATGATGGCTGACTACATATGCATCTAGAGAAACGAGGTCTGGAACAGCACTTGAAAGGTATAATTTGCCTTGCCAATACTGAGAAATCTCTTGGCCAACTCTCATGATTTTCAATGAGAACAAGATATGTTTTAAAGAAATATGCACATTTTATTTGTTCTTTTAAGCTTCCAACATCTAATATTGTCAGTAGTATGGCAAATGTTTGGCTCTGTAATAGTGTGACAAACTCTACTCCTATAATGTCCTTTATGTGTTTATTGGAAAGAGTGAGCATTTCATATGGTCTGCACCTGACTACTTCATCTATTCTGTTATATGATAGAACTGAGTGAATATGAGTTGAAGAAGATGATTGTAGATGAAGAGCTAAGATAAACAGCATTGCATTTTCCAGTATCTAAATATAGTCAGCTTTGGCTGGCTGTGCAGGCACATGAATGCACCTATGCATGTGCGTACACATACACATGCACACACACATAGATGTACACACGCATGCATGCACCATACACATACACATGTACACACAAACACATGCATATACCACACACATGCATACACCACACACATACACACACACACACACACACACACACACACACACATGCACACAAACATGCATATACCATACACACATGTGCACACACAGGAGAGAGAGAGAGAGAGAGAGAGAGAGAGAGAGAGAGAGAGAGAGGTGGGATGTGGGAGGGAGAGGGAGAGGAAACTAAGATGAAGACTGCTTGGGTACCTTATATAAAGTGCTACACACACATTTTCCCATGATATATATATATAAAGCTAAGCTACAATAGTATACATGCTGCACATATACTTACTGTACTGACTCCTTAGAACGATTTCCATAATGATCCGTGGACATACTCAGTATACATCCATTTTTTACAGTAGTTTACTGCACTTTCTTGTGTGTTTTGTGAAGAAATGGTAGATCACACTTAGATACACCCAGTGTCTAGAGATGACAAAATGTTTAAGAATATGAAAATTTTACCCTGAAGAGATCATTACATATTTTGCATATTTATCCACTTAACATGCTGTTCCCTATGAATATGTACAATACTTATGTCTTCATTAAAATGTAAAAAATAATTTTCAAAGAGATATTACAAATAAACATAATGAGTCAATAATAGAAAGTAATAAAAATCAAAACAGCTGGGAGATTCTGCGTCCCAGTAGTGATGGATGAGATCACAATGTAACTCTCAGAGATATCAATGATAAAATACGGCTGGAACATTATATATAGTTACATAGAAGCACTCCTAAAGAGGGAGTAGAGAGATGGTTCAGTAGTTTAGAGCATTTTCTACTTTTCCAGAGGACCTGGGTTTAATTCTTAAGTCTACATGGTGCTCACAATCATCTATAGCTCCAGTTCCTTGGGGTTCAGTGCTCTCTTCTGGCCTCATTGGGTATCAGGCACACATAGACATAGAAACATGCAGGCAAAATATTCATATACACAAAATATTTTTTAATTTAAAGAAGCACATATGAACACACAATAAACATGTAATGGGTATATATAAGACCTGAATTAGAATTTAAATTCTGCTCTCTACTGGAGAGACAGCTCTTTTTTCCCCAATTATTTATTTTTATTCACTTTACAACCTGACCACAGTTTCCTCTCCTCCCTGCCCCCAGTCCCTCCCCCATTTTCCCTCCCCTTCTCCTCTGAGAACAGGGAGCAGCCACCACCCCCCACCCCGTAACAACTCACCCTGGACCATCAAGTTACTTAAAGACTAGGCATATCCTCTTCTACTGAGGCCAGACAGGTAACTCATTTAGGGAACAGGATCCACAGGCAGGCAACAGAGTCAGAGACAGCCCCTACTTTAGTTGTTGAGGGGTTCATATAAAGACCATACTGCACATCTGCTACATATGTGCAAAGGGTATAAATCCATCCTTTGTATGTTCTATGGTTGGTGGTTCAGCCTCTGGGATCCCCCAGGCATCCATGTTAGTTGACCTTCTGCTGGCCTTCTTGTGGAGTCCCTGTCCCTACTATGTCCCTCAATCCTTCCCCCAACTCCTCCACAAGACTCCCTGAGCTCAAACTAGTGTTTGACTGTGGGTCTCTGCACCTCTTTTGGTCAGCATAATTTCTGTGTTCAGCTTTAAGATAATAAACTAACAAAATAACTTAATAAATAAAAGTCAGGGCACTATTTTTCTCCAGTGAAGTAACTTCTAACTATATATCTAGAAGAGTGCTTCTTTGCTTTTCTGTAGTTTGCCACTCCTTTAAAAAAAATTCTACTTTTTACTGTAGATTATTTTGAGAATTTCATGCATGAGTACAGTATTTATATCATTTCCACCCACTCCATCTTCCTCTATAACTTCTCTGTTCCCCAAACAGTTCTCATTATTAATAATTATTATTGTTACACTATTATCATTGTTAGACACATACACACACACACACACACACACACACACACACACACATACACACACACACACACATACACACACACACACACACACACACACACACACACACACACACACAAGTTACAGAGTCCATCTAGTGTTATTTGTATATATGTATGTTTAAGGCTGACTACTTGAGATTGGATAACCAATTAGAAGGGTCATCATGGGAGAAAACTAAGTCTCTTTCACACACAAACTACTTAGCTGTGAGTATTCCTGTTGGGGTGGAGCCTTGTGTGGTTCCCCCTATCTAAAGTTGACATGACAACTGGCAGTGTCATTACAGACATCTTGGTTGGGAAAACATATTGTTAAAATTTCATGGGTGTAGCAAGCTTGTCATTCTCTAGAAGGCACTTCTTAGCAGCAGATATCCTTGTCTTCTGGCTCTTATAACCTTTCTGCACTTTCTACCACGGTGTTCCCTGAGCAGTTGATGTAGGTAGGGGTTGTATTGTTGAGGTGACAATTGGCACTGAAGGGTCACTTATACTATGTATTATTATCAGCTGTGAATCTCTGTAATAGGTTCTGCTAAAATAAGTAAGAAAACAAACAAACAAACAAACAAACTTTGTACAAAACTTTGTTTATGAATGTTGAGAGCTACACTTATATGTATATATGAGTATAAAGATATGTATTTAGACAACACAGATTATAGGAAAGTGGCAGTAGTAGATGCTCCTCTAGGATCTCCAGCCACAGATGGTTGCGTAGGTTTCCAGTGGCAGACATGAAATCTTTTATACTAAGCACGCTCTAGCTCCAATCAAACAGGGGTTAGTTCTTCCTGAGATAATAGTGCCATTATGGCACCATTCTGATATCTTGCCTGGATAATTATTGTTATGGTGCATAGGCTTTACAGCAAGGCATGGATATTGATTGCTGTTGTTATTACTTTTTTTTTCCCCATAGCTTGCATAGCAACATCCAATTAGTGTGAGAGCTGTTCTTTAGGGAAGAGGTTTCCATGTCAGGTCTAGTTCAATTCCTACAAGCCTTGTGTCCAAAGTATGAATTATCTCCAGCAACCAGAGCTGAGGTACAAGTTCTAGAAGGCAGCCAAAGGGAATGGCAGTAGCCTATATCGCTCTGAGCGTCTCTTGTACACTCTGCCCCCAGGAACAACTCAAAGGGAAGATTCTCATACTTGGCTATGAGTTTTGTTAGGTACTCTATGGTTCTTGGGGGAAGAAGTGTGAGCTCACATAATCAACTTAATCTATCCATATACATATACACCCATTTTAAAATGAACATAAAATATTGCTTCTCTATGATGTTTTCAAACCTCCTTCGTGGTACCTTCCCTTCCTTCCTCACTTCTGTGTTACCTTCTATCTTCTCTTCCCAGCTAGAGACACACACACAACCCTTGTTTTTCTCTTTTCTACATTTGCAGTACCTGTGCCCTGTTATCTTCCTCTCTGTTGCTTCTTCTTCCTTCTCCTCTGCCTCTTACTAATCTCTTGGCTTCTTTGGTTACTTCCGGATGCATATTCAGATCTAAGTTCCTCAAATAAGAAAGGTCATGTAGTGTTTATCTTTCTAGGTCTAGGTTACTTCACTAAATATAATCCATCCATACTATATTTTTATTATTTCATTTTTTATAGCCGAGTAATGTATCATTAGGTCTATGTACCACATTTCCAGTCCATCAGTTAGGTGAAGGACAATGCTACCTCTTTGCAGATAATATATAAAAAGAAAGAGGCCCCCACAATACCACCAGAAAACTTCTAAAAATGATCAGCATGTTTCTCAAGGTGACAGGAAAAAAATCAACTTCTAAAACTGAGTACTTTCTTACAGGCCAAAGCCAAGTGTGCTTAGAAAGATCTTGGAAACACTCTCATTTACAAGAGCCTCAAAAGCACGAAATAGCTAAAAATTAAATGTTACCAATTGGTAAAAATTAACAATAAAACCTTAATCTCTGAAGAAAGGACACTAGAAGTCCTCTGCTGCTCATGGATTGAGAGAATTGATGTTGTGAAATGACCATCCTACCAAAAGCAGTTTACATACTCAATGCATTCCCAATCAAAACCCCATGACATCCCTCACAGAAACAGAAAATGAATCCTGTAATACATATGGAACCACAAAACATTTTTGCATACCCAAAGCAATCCTGAAATTTTTCTTTTTTTTTTTTTTATTACCATGCTGGATGGATTAGCATACCAGATTTCAAGCTATATTGCAGGCCTATAGTGATAAAAACAACATGATGCTGACACAAACACAGATATGCAGAGGAAGGAATCAAAACAGATGACCTAAGCATGCATGAATGTAGCTATAGCCATCTGATAATTGGTAAAGATGTCAAAACCTTGCATTGGAGAAAAATCACCATCTTCAACAAATAGTTCTGGGAAAAAAAATAATAGAGATCTACATGTAGAAGAATGAAGTCTGGACTGTATCCATTATCCTGCACAAGTTTTGACTCCAAATGAATCAAAGACCTCACTCTGAAACCTGAAATGCTAAAACTATTAGCAGAAAAGATAGACAGCATCCTACAGAATGTAGATGAAAGAAAGGACTCTCTGGATAAGCCTCCATTCATTTTAGAATTAGAGCCAATGGCTGACAAAAGGGACCTCATAAAACTAACAAGCTTCTATACAGCAAAGGAAACAATTAGTCAAGTAGAGGAATCGCACAATGTGGGGGAGAATCTTTGCCAGCTCTACATCTGACAGAGGATTAATACCCAGAATATACGGAGGACAAACAACCTAATTCAAAAATTGGACTGTAGATCTAAACAAATACTTCTCAAATGTACTACTAGAAATGACTAAGAAAGAGCTCAAAAAGTGTTCATCATCCTTAGAAATTAGGGAAATGCAAACTAAAACAACTTTGGTATTTGCTTTTAGCCCAGTCAGAATGGTCATGGCCAACAAAACAACTAAATGCTGGCAAAGATGTGGGGGAAGGGGACCTCACTGTTGTTAGGGGTACAAAGGATACAGACACTATGTAAATCAGTATGGAAAATTCTGAAAGTCTAAAAAAATGTACTGTATGGATCCAGCTATCTAATATACATGTGCACATGCAAACACATGCATACACAGGCACACACACATGAGCATGCACACACACACACATGTGCATACACACATACACATATATTTCTTTTTTCAGAAAATTTCATATCCTACTGTGCCCATAATTGCTCAGCAGTATTCCTTGCCATTCTACTCTCAGTAGCTAGTTTTCTACTCTTATGCTGCTTATAACCCATACCTAAACACTATGCCATTTAGTACTGGCTATGTAGCGATTGTTTTTTGTAAGTGAAATTATTCTTCCCTATGTCTTACATGTTTTCTACAATTGAAGTTGATGAGCATTAATTTAATTGGTTATGCTTCCTGCTGTACACTTGCCAGCTATTGCCTCTCTATCTTCAGTGTTTATAGTCATTCTTTTCTTTTATTTATTTTTCTAATTTTTTTTTTAATTTTTGGCCTTAGCTGGGTACAGTCTGTAACATTTGAGGATACTTTGATTTGTGTCCAGACTTTGGACATAGCCACACAATGGCATGTTGTATTCCTGTGCGTGTTTCCTTGCATACTGCAGCGGCATGTTCCTAGAACACACTCACAAAGATGGCATAGGTGACCGACCTTACACATATCCGTCCTTACCAGAAGACTAGAACTCATGTGCAATTGAGAAAAAGGGTTAAATGATATTTTATGCACATGAAATATGTCTAAATTTGAAGAGCCTACAAGGTCACACAAGCTTGCTAAAACATTAAGCCATTCACCTGCCTCTCAGAGTCAATTCTTAAAAAAAATTCATTTTAACAAAATGAAATATGTTTCCATCTGTGCTGTCTTGAATCTCTCTGTGTATCAACACAGTGCTAACTGTACTACCCAGGGAAAAAGAAGATTTTCTTCTCCCCTCCGTGTCACCATTCTGTGAATATCCTGCAGCTGACAACTTCTCAACTCTGGTGAAATGTTTTGTTGCTATTCATATTGCCATAGAAATACTATTTCTAAATGAGTAAGTGTACCGTGATAACTCACATTACACAGCATTTTGTTTTCCCTAGGGAGTAATTATTAGATTAAAATTGCCTTTTTTCCCCCACTAATTTTCTATCTGATTGTCATTCACTGAAGCCCTTCACTTTCTCCGAGCGTGTAATTTTTCATCTTGTGTGTAGATGCCTGTACTGTGTGGACTGTCATATTAAATCTTCTCATGCTCTGACCTGAACTGACTTATTTCCAGGCTATATTCTTGTGAACTCTACTGATGATGACTTGAATTTCCCTCTGTATGTTTGATGATCTTATTGTTGTCTTTGTGTTTGTTTTTATCCATATAAATGACCGTTTCCTTTTATTTAGCCACTGGAGAGCTATTGATAGTTTCCTAGATGTGAAGTAAGTAATAATTATAGTAATTTAAAATCATTTGTTCATAGTTACCACTCTAATAGTTTGTGTGTTCGGTGCCAGAAGACAGAAAAGATGTTAAATGAGACTAATACTTTTTAAAGTACAGATTAAAAGCATAAGCAGGACAGTTGTGATAATGAACATTTTTATAGTGTGGCCAGTCTCCGTTGTACCCTCAGAAGTTATGATGTTGCTTTTTTCTGGCTGTACTAAATACGCTGTATTAGACCCTCACACTCTGCATCCTCTTAGATCTCATCCCTTTGTCTTGTAAGCCATCACTTTCTGCCTCAAGATATACTCCACCTCAGTGTTACATTTGCTTTCTCTTAACCTCATAAACGTTGCAACTGTAGTTTTTGTATTTTGAGTTTTATTCTCTTATATTTTAACCATTACGCTTTTGTTAACAGAAATTCTGAAGGCTTACACATTCTTGGTTAGTTTTTATAGGCTATTTTTCATGCATTGGACCATATATTTTAGGTTACTCTTGAACACACTACATAGACGAAGCTAGCCTTGAAGTCTCAGTCTTAGCCATACAAATAATTCATAAGCCCTACTTAGCATGTACTATAATTCCACAAATTCTTGACTTGAAGCAGTAAAGCTATTTTATATTCTGTTCCAGTTCATTATAATGTCATCAGTATCTGAAAATCAGACTCTTTGTCTATCATTTTCGAGAATTTTTGAAGCATTTGTTCCTTTATGTACTTGGCAAATGTCTCTTTTTATGTAGCAAACTCGTGTTTATTGAAATCCATTGACAGGATATCTTTGTAGTCAATGATGACAGTAGATATTGATTACTGACTTGACAAGATGGAGAACTATCTAGGAAATAAACGGTGAGGCCGATCCTTGGGGGAGCGTCTAGAATGGGTTAATTGAATTGGAAAGACCTGCTCTAAATGTGAGGCATTATCATTCAAGAAGACAGGGTACTAGAGTCCTTAAAAGGGCAATGAGCCAGGCATGGGGGCACACACCTTTAATCCCAGCACTCGGGAGGCAGAGGCAGGCGAATTTCTGAGTTCGAGGCCAGCCTGGTCTACAAAGTGAGTTTCAGGACAGCCAGGGCTATACAGAGAAACCCTGTCTCGAAAGAAAAAATAGAAGAAGAAGAAATGAAGCTGACCACCTGTATCCACTTATCTCTTTCTTCCCTGCAGACACACTCTGACTGTCTACTGCCACAACATCAACCACCATGCCTGCCATCATGGTGGGCGGTACTTACAAACTAGGATTCAAAATAAACTCTCCTTTCTTTACAATGTTCATTGCCTATATGTGGTCACATTAATGGGAAAAGTATCTGAAATACCCATGCTTCCAGAGCTGCTTTCTCTAGATCTGTCTTGCTAGGTGCTCTGATACTGTCATCTGTCCCTGAGTTTCCCTACTTCCTTTTAGAAATGGACTTAACTTTCAGGAAACAAACTGTGTGTCAGAAATTCTCAAGCTAGACTTCTGATTTTTTTTCCCCACTTTTCTGTGAAATAAATGTGATTTTATTTAAATAAACTTTAACATTATTTGCTAGAAAAAAAAAACAACTTAATGTCAACTTTAAGTAAAACCAAGTTTTCTGAGGACTGTTTATTAGTATATGCCTGTCATCTATCTTTGTGAGGTTCTGGCCTTTGTAGCTACTAGCTCCTTGTAGGGTACCTGAGCTGATCTTTCATTGAACTTAGGGGGAAGGTTTTATCCCCTATTTTATGTTGGTGTCCCATTCCCCTGAGGACTGGAGGATATTGAATGGGAAGTGCTGACTCTTAAGGTTACTTCCTTAGTTGACCCCTTGAGATTCCAGGTGTCTTATTACATGGTTTCATCAACAGCCTTTCCATGCTCCTGCAGCATTATATGTTTTGTCTGGGATTTAGCTCCTCCTTGTGCATCTGCTCTGTCACATACCTACAGCTAACACTTCTATCTATTATTTCCCTATTTTCTTTCTTGTAGTGAGGACTTGGTCTTTCTTTCAATACTGTGAGTAGTTAACAGTTTTATGTCAGCAGAAACCACAAATTAGTTGGGCGATTTCAAATAACCCATGTCACTCCTCCAACAGTTTTCTTAGGTGGAATTAAAAAAAAAAACAAGTAGGCTATAGAGTTCACAAATTGCTGCCATGTGTAAACTCCTTGCCACCTGTAAATTCTTGTGACCTGGGAACGGTAAGGGCGGTGCCTGTAGCAAGACACTCAGTGGATATACGTGGACATATGCCCATGTAGGTCATCTGTTTAGTTTTTCTTTTGTCTAATAGGATAGTAATAATATCACTAAAGAACTAAATTTTCCAGTCTGTTTTGGAGAAGATTTTTTTTTAGGGTTTATTGTATTGTAACTTGTTTTACATGAGGCCTAAAAATGTTCACAGCATATTCCTTTCTATAATTAAGTTTTCCAGAGTCATCTGGTTTTAGCCAATTATTACATGGACAGGAGCCAAAAAATATTAACATCTTCTCTTCTTGAGATCACATTCCCCCTGTTATGTGTAACAAGCATTCATACACATTGTCCCCTAAATTGATGACATTGGGTAAATGACCATTTCTTTAGAATGTTTAATTATATTTAAACAGTATGTATGTACACAAAGTGGTTTATAACTGTCTCTACTCCATTTTTTCCACTAATAATATTAGAGTAGCATTCAGCAAGTCTGAATTTATTCATCAGAAAAAGCTCTGCTCATCATAGCAATAGTGACTATTTCATGATAAGCACAGATAGACACTGGGGATAACAAGGTCTGATTTCACTTCCATAAGGAGCTTCTAGTTTAATTGTGAACAAAAACTTTGTAAAAGAACATTTTAAACTGAAAGATGGAGAGGAGATGGAGAAATGGCTCAGTGATTGGCGACATATACTGTTCTTGCAGAGGATATGAGTTCAGTTCCAGTACCCATGGCAGGAGCCTTAAAACTGCTCATAATTCCAGCTCCAGTAGATGCATTGCCTTTGGACTCCATTGCACACAGATGCACAAACCCACACTTATAGTCACAATAGAAAATAATATATATATATATATATATATATATATATATATATATATATATATATATATATATATATACACACATACACACACATATATAATGAAGGTTGGGGTGTCAAGGCCTAGTATTTTTAGTATGAGAAAGAAAATTTAATGGCCAAGTTAGAACAGCTATAAAGTTAATGTCTGGGATTCTCCATTTTACAAGATGAAACTGTTACTCAAAATTGTAATAGTGTACTTCAGTCACATATTTGTTTTTTTTTTTTTTTTTTTTTTTTTTTTTTTTTT